>OZ025869.1:3679264-3841764 GCA_964019415.1 Ianthella basta | reverse complement strand
AGTTCCCTCATTCTGTCCCATGGTAGAACATGAGGCATTCCCACAATCGCTACAGAGCTCCTACTCGTGGTTTATGCCCAACCTATCGACCAACCATCTTTGGTCCTGCCAGACCAGGAAATGTTCAAGGACATGTCGTATTCCTTGTTCTAACAGCGAGGTGTGCGTTCTTCCTGTATCTATTCCTGCATCCCTTTGGTACCTCAGTAGTGAACTGTATGAGGTTCTCAGAGGGCTCTAGTCTCTCCTATTTCACAACCAGCAGAGCCCCACTTTGTGCCCCTCTCACTGCCTGTGCCTTGTGTGTAGGGGCTGGTTCACTGTAGACTGTGCCAGTGAAGGCATAGCACACAGTTGGAGTGATGGATGTGAACACACACTTGGCCCACCTGTTTGTCATTGAGACTGTCTGTGGATATGTAATGGAACACTTGGGCTAGCAAATGTTCACTCTCAACTGTTCATTGTGTCTCTCCTTTGTTTCTACGCAGATGACATGCCTATTTCCAATGAGCAGTGGCGGGTGGCTGTAGGACTGTGGGCTGCCCGCATTCGGCAGACTCTCATCATCAGGAGAGGAGTGAAGAGGTCACCGTCCAGTCAGGAGGGAGCACCTTGTCCACTTGGCCAGCCACACAGTGGGGAGAAGAAATGCATGGTGAAGAAGAAAGGGAGGAAGAAAGCCAAAAGTGACTCTTCTGATGACCCGGCTATCACAACTGATGAATTCTATGATGGCCTGATTACTGTTGCAGCGATTGTGAGCTGCTTAGGAAGAAACAAGTGTAAAGACGGCTTATTCAGGAATCCTGTTGGCCCATTGCTGGAGGTGTTAGGAGGCAATGGTTTAAGTGCACTGGTTGTCATAGCGATCCTCCTCCTCCGAAGTGGCGATGTGGAAGCAAACCCTGGTCCTATGGAGAGAGGTGGGTGTTGTGCTTAGTGCAACAACAGTTTACAGTTCACATTTGTAGCAGGTCATGTTCAATGACTAGCACACACACCATTTGGGTCACTGCTGGGGAGCAGCGTGAGGGGTTACGATGATGTGTTTGCAGGATGGGCATCTTGTGAGAATATTCTTTGTACCGTTCAGTGGCTGTATGGTATGAAGGGAACTGGTCTTATTTCAGAGGTAGTTTTATATGAGTCTCTATGTAGCTGGAGCAGTAGGTAAAGTCCTCATTAGAGAGGTGATCTTATTTCAGAGGTAATTCTGTACACACCCCTATGTAGCTCTGACAGTAAGTACTGTCCTAATTAATTAAAGAGGTGTCCTTAATTCAGAAATGCTTTTGTGTACATCTCTATGTACAGTAGCTGGGACAGTGGCACTGTCCTCATTAGAAAGTTGGTCTTATTTCAGAGGTAGTTTTATATACATCTCTATGTAGTTGGGACAGTAGCACTGCCCTCATTAACCCATTAGGGCCCAAAGACGCAAATTTGCGTGAAATAATTGTATGCACTTAAGGCCCAATGACGCAGATTTGCGTCAAGACGAACTTTCCCTTCGTTGGGCTGCCAAGAATTGAGGAATGGTACGAACTTTTCACAGCATGCCTAGTAGTCATTTGGCCATCATTTCGGACTCTCGCCGTCTCTTCTGGTCGTTATGGCGCTGTGCAATCAAGCGCCGAACGTTTTGCGAAGTTACGCACCATTTTGGTGTATGACCAGAAAGCTACCACGTACCACGTAGCAACAAGAACGAATGCAGTCGGCTGTTGAACAAATAGTCCAGCAGCTACAGCGGTTCCTAGGTCCTTTTCTGGGTCATAGAAGGCCAGCAAGTAAAATACAAGTGTTCGCTTACCGTTCTCGTCTTCTTCGGCTGCACACGCTTGCGAAGATTCTAGAGCTGGGCCACGAACACTCCATAGCCTTTCTAGGAAACAGCACCATGGAATGCAACACCCAAAGTCAACATTTTGCGTGTAAAAAGCCAGGAAAGCCACAGAAAAGCAAAAGTACGGGGCTTGTACATAGCCGCCATTTTTATGTTGGGCTTACAGTGCACGAGCGCGACGTTTAAAATTGGGTCCTAATGGGTTAATAAGGTGGTCTTATTTCAGAGGTAGTTTTGGATGCATCTCTCTGTAGCTAGGACAGTAGATACTGCCCTCATTAGAGAAGGTGTCCTTATTTCAGATGTAGTTTGTTTGTACACATCTGTATGTAGCTGATACAGTAGGCACTGTCCTCAATAGACAGGTGTCCTCAGAGTATCTACCTATGTATCTTGGACAGTAGGCACTGTCCTCATTAATTATTTTAGGGGACCTTACAATGTACAATCTTGTGAATTCAGTGTATACAGCATTTGTATGTGGTGTTCTAACTAAATAGATGGTCACTTCTTTAACTAACTGTACCATTTTCCCAACCTTCATCCTGCCAACCTGTCCTCCCTCAGGTGCTCACACTCAACTCAACTTGAGCTCCAAGCCCACATTGGCTGAGCTGGATGAGCTCATAGTGTGAGCCATCACTGATGGGTGGGAACAAGTGTTGTTCCACCTTGGGGTGGAGTCTTTTGTAATAGACACAGTGAAAAGGGATAACCCTGGTCCATCTGAGGAGGTGTGCCGAGAAGTCCTCAACAGGTGGCTGAGTGCTGAGCCAGGTACAGGTGAGGCTGAGAGGACTTGGGGCTCTGTTTTAGAGGCACTGGAGACAAGCGGGCACAGACAACTGGCAGAACAACTGAGGAGAGAGCAAATTGGTGAGAGTCCCGTTTTCTGCATTGGATGGTTTATTGTACCACACTCATTAAAGCAGTCTGTTGTTTGGTGACCTTTAACAGTGAACTTGTGCTAGGTGTGTGTGTCTAGTAGTCACTTCAACATATTCTACACTGTGTGTTGTGTCAACTGCTGTTATAAGTGTACATTATAGTGATCTCCACAGGTCTGCATACAGCCTGCCACCTTAGGCAATGGACTGCAGTGATTGTGTGTGGAGATATCTAACTTTATTTCTGAACTGTCTCATTTCCTCTCTCTGTCAATGTGTGTGTGTGTGTATGCAGGTATGACTGGCTATGGAACAAGGCCGGAGTACGTGTCCCCTCCCAGTACTGCAGCACCTTATGTTAGGGTACAACCTCTACAGGCAATGGGACCCTCCCCTTGGAACATGGGCTATGGTACGCTGTGAATTGTGTATTCCTGTCACATTCAGTAGAGGGACTAGAAGATGAATAATGTTATTGTTGTGTTTGTTGTGTTGAAATGGAAAGTGCACACAATACTCTAGCAGACACTGGAGACTACATGAGAGTGAGCAAACACCTGACTGGTGAAGTTCAGGGCAGACTGAGTTATGGTTCATGTTCAAAGGTTTTACTGACTTGGTCTACATAAAGCACTCCTTTGGGTGCAGATGTCATGTATAACTGTAACAGAAATTCTGCGTAGTCTGTATAGTGTGTGTATATAGTGTTTTATCAGTATGTACGCTAACGATATTTTGTTTTCCATTTTTGTGTGCGTGAGTGCTTGCATGCATTTTGGTTTGTGATATGCAGTCTGTTCACTGATTCCCTTCTCCCTTTTCCTCCTGACGTAGCTCAACCTCCACCAATATGGCTTCCCATCCCCTCCTCTCAGTCCCTTTCTTCGAGGGAGATGTTCCCTGGTCCTTCTGCTGTAGGGTATCATCCACACTATGTGAGACAGCCCCAAGGTGTGTGTGGGTGTAGTGTGCAAGTGAAGTAGTTACATGTACATGTGTGTGGGTGTAGTAGAGAGGTTATGATCAACGTTTACGGTGATCCTTGATGTCATGAATCATCGTGTGACACCCTCCGCGGATAATGTACACGGTGAAATTTTAACATTTTGTGCGTCAGGAACTACATTCCACTGTAAGCGTATTCCAGTGAGTTCTGTCCTTGTCCGGAGGTTTCTATTAAATGTATTGTGAGTTTCCAGGTTTAGTTCGATATCTGTAGTATCTGAATAAGAGGGGCAGAGCTTCTAAGCTATCTTCTTCACTGTGAGACGAATCCGAACAGCTGTCATGGTCATACAACAGCAGCTGAACCTCGATCTCAACCACATCCAGATCACTCGGATCTCTTCTAGAATATAAGGAATCACCATTAAAAGTGTGCACCAGCGGAGAAAAGACGCAGCTACCCAACTCTAAGTAACAATTCTGAAATGCCATTTCGTTGAACGTTTACGTTGATCTTAACTTTAACACTGTCTGACGTTGACGTCATAACTCGGGTCACATGACCATTCAGAGTTAACATTGATCTTAACCTATCTGGTGTGCAAGTGAAGTAGTTACATGTACGTACATGTGTGTGTGCACATTCTTAGTTCATAATGTAGTCTACCAGATTTCTGAATATTGCAGCATATCTGTATATCTATACATGTCCATGTCTGGATGATCTAATGCTATAAGAAACCGTACAAGTCATAACTTAGTGGTGTGTGGTATATCCATATGTAGTGATATTTTGTTCTCTGTGTGCGTAAGTGCGTACATTTTGGTGTGTGTGTGTGTTTGTCAGATACAGTCTGTTCACTGATCCCTTCTTCCTTTCCTCCTGACGTAGCTCACCAACCACCTCAATGGCTTCCCATCCCTTCCTCTCAGTCCCTTTCTCCGAGGGAGATGTTCCCTGGTCCTTCTGCTGTAGGGTATCATCCACACTATGTGAGACAGCCCCAAGGTGTGTGTGGGTGTAGTGTGCAAGTGAAGTAGTTACATGTACATGTGTATGTGTGCACATTCTTAGTTCATAATGCCAGATATCTACCAAATATCTGGACGAATGCTATGAGATGCCGTATGTAGCATAACTTAGTGGTGGGAGGTATATCCATATGTAGTTGTATTAACACTGTGAAGGTGTGGCTTTGCATTTGTATCTGCATGGTTACCAAAATATTGTTAGCTACACGGTTTTCCTTGTAAGTAAGGCAAATGAAGTATTATTTTTCTTGCTTCCCTTCATTCACTTCACAAACGTCTCTAGCTCTTCTTAGTACGATTCTGAGCGAGTAAATTTTAACTTGTGCAAGGCAGCCGCTTTAGGATGTCATGCTAAGAATTCTGTCAAATGAACCAAATACATTCTGTACACAAATGAAGCTACGAATCTCCAAATTCAAACTATAAATCAACTTTGTCCCCTGTCTTAAAATTTATCATCTTCCAGTTTGACACATTGGAATAATTTTACATTGAAGTTCATGAAGCTATCATTAGCATGTCAGCCAATTGCCTTGCTCACAATAGTACGTGTGTAGCTGTACTGCAATAATATTAATACCGAGGTACTATATTTGCCAATACTGCCCACCTTTATTCCACAAATATGCAATGTGTGTATGACTTGTGTGGAGGGGAGTATGGGTGTGGGTGGGTAGTGTGTATGTGGGTGGGTGGGTGAGTGGGTGTGTTGCTGACGTGTGTGCTTGTGTGGGTGTATGAGTTAGAGTGTGGATGTTATGTAATGTAGGTGTGTGCATCTAATTCAGTTCATTCAATTGCATGCTATACCAGGAAATCTGCTTGACTAATTGATATTCAACAAAGCGTGATTTATGTTTGCACCTATGGATATAGCAAAGGTGACAATAGTCATTGTTGGCATCTTATGGTTTCCATTGTAATTGTTCATTAAATTTTATGCAACTCTTTGCTGAATATAAGTGGATTAAATTATTCACAGATAGTTCTGAAACCACACAACGTGGTAGTAGTGCAAGGTGTGGTTGAGGTAAAGATTGACAGCTTCAGATCAACAGTTGTGGTTACACTATCAGTTAATATGATGTGTACACATTTGTACTATTGTAGTATGAGGTGTTTGTATTGTAAAATGTTGTACAACACAAACATACTACAGTACGTGTGTGCGTGCGTGTGTGTGTGTGTGTGTGTGTGTGGCGTGTGCATACATGTTAGCACTTGCGTGGATGTGAGTGGGTGGTTGTGTTTGTGAGTATGGATGTAGTATGAATGTGTGTTGGTGTGTGGGTGTACGTGTGTGTACTGGAAACATGCCTCAGGAGAATAGATAACTAACTTCTAATGTCAGGTGTGGTGGTACAGATGGACAGCTTCAGATCAACAGTTGTGGTTACACTATCAGTTAATGTGATGTGTACACATTTGTACTATTGTAGTATGAGGTGTTTGTATTATATCATGTTGTACATGTTACAAGCTACATGCATATACCTGTGGTTGTGTTTGCATATGTGAGTGTGCTTGTGTTGATGTGAGTGGGTGAATGTGTTTGTGAGTGTAGATGTAGTATGAATGTGGGTGTGTGCATACATTTATATAGGGTGGGTTTATTGTTGTGTGTAACATGTGTGATGGGAACATTCCTTACAAGAGTAGTGGACTAACGTTACATGTGTGTGCGTGCGTGTATATGGATGTTGTAAGATGTTTACATGTTATGTCATGAATTAAGTACACTTATATAAGACAAAACAGTCTTTTATATGGAGAGGTGCCCTTCTTCTGGGTGCCCTATGTAGAGAGGTTCTACATTGTGCCTGTTGGTGTATCATGACTCTTCTCTTTCCATGTAGCTGAAGTGGTTTTGGACTACTTTAGGGAGCGGTTCATTACGGAAATGGATGCTAACACTGTTGTGATGGAATTTGAATATAAGGGGATTATTCCAGTTGGTATTCGAGACACTATACTAAGGACTGATTGCCCAAAGCTTCAAAATGAGTGTTTACATGCGTATTTGATGAAAGCGTGCACTGATAATGCCCTGAAGATTGCTTGTGATGTCATCACTGGAGTGAGGGGCAACATGAGGATGCAAGCTTTGGGGAAAGAAATGAAAAGGAAACTGGAAACAGGTGTGTGTGCTGTCTTACTTCATGTTCACTTTGAGGTCACTCTGGTGTCATTACTGGTTCAGTTCAATTCAATGCAATAGTTGTCTCTCACCACTGCACTCTGCAGTGTGTGGGTGGGTGGGTGTGGGTGTGGGTGTGTACATTTGTGCGTGCGTGCGTGCTTGCATGGGTGCGTGGGTGCATGCGTGCGTGCGTGGGTGCATGCGTGCGTGCGTGGGTGCGTGCATGTGCGCACGCGTGTGTGTGTGTGTGTGTGTGTGTGTGCACATGCATGTTGTTGCCTATTATATTGTTTACTTTGTGGTCACATTATTGTGATAGTTGTGTTTCTCAACCACTGCATTCTGCAGGGCCTGATAGAGGGTCAGCGTTGTTAAGGAGTGTGGGTGATTATGAGGAGGAGGTTGGTTGCTTGTGTGTGTATGCATGTGTGTGTGTGCATGTGTTTGTGTGTGTGTGGTGAGTGTGTGTGTGCTTTCATCCATATGGCGTGTGTAGCTATGTATGTCAATCATTGGCTAATTTTGTTTGTTTGCTTTGATAAGTGCATTGTTCAATCAGTGTGTGTTTACACATAGCAGCTGAAAAGCATGACTTACATTTGTCAGACACTGTACTGTGAATACTGCAAGTGGAAAGAGTAAGCCGTGAATTAGAACTGCATGCCCATTGACTCTCAGACAGGCATTTTCCCAGCAGCTTTCATAATGTCCGATGTTTAGGCCAGGTTAGTTTCATCGTGTAGTAGTTTGCAAACAATTGAGATCTTCTAATGGATGTATATTGGTGTCAAATCATCTCAGTGTTGTTCCCGTCAGCGTTGAATGAAGAATGACTGGCAATTAGTTTTTGAATGCTTGATTTTTCTGCTATGTCAACAAGGAACAACAAGGAAATTTTTTATGTTTGCACAGCCACCATTTTCGCAAAGTCAAATAGAAATATGCGCATGTTAAGACTTATGCATAATGTACTTCATACTGAAATTACGGGTGAATCACTATATACAGCTTGTCACTGTGCAGCTCACTCAGACCTGCCCCCATACTGTCTACTCATATCCACCATTTAAGCACTACACAATGAATATGATGATCTAACCAGTTGGTATACACAGCTTTATGCTGTGTCACATGTGAGTTTCTTTCCGGTCCACTCACAGGTGCAGTCCTTCTTCAGCCGAATGAAGGAGTACTATAGCAGTATGAACATTGTGGAAGATGAGTGGTTCCCCAACCAGACAATGTGCTATGTCAATCTGGCTCTCGCCGACTTCAGATTGGGCTCACAGCGTGCCCATGAAATGTTTGTTCAAGCCGTAACAAAAGGTGTTGATAACGTGTACACCTACCAGACTGGTAAGGTAGAATGTGAGGCAATTCCTCAACTGGTGAAGGAACGTAAACTTGTAATCCTTAGTGGTGCTCCCGGGGTGGGGAAAAGTACATTAGCTCGGAAGATATGCCAAGATGTTTGTCGCTCTCCTGGTTGCCATGGTTACAGTTTGATCCTCCTCGTGGAGTTGCGTAAACTGCTGCACTTTAAGGAAAACTTTAAATTAATGGACATTTTGCAGCTGTTCCAAGGAATGATAGGAGACACTACTTCGTCTGAGGTATTGTCCAAAGCTATTCATAAGAACCTAGGGAGAGGTGTGCTGCTCATTCTGGATGGATTTGATGAGCTCCCCTCACACCTTCGGCAGTCAGACTTAGTTGTAAATCTTCTATCTCACAACCTCGAATGCAGTGCCCCCTTGCCATACTGCCATGTGGTTATGACATCCCGATCAATTGTAACAAATGAGATATACAGCAAGATGCGAATTGGTCCAACAAATATTGAAGTGCTTGGGTTCTCCCAGGAGCAGATCAAAGAGTATGCAAAACACTTCTTTACTGATCAAGGACTGCCTGAACTGCTAGACTCATTTCTAAGCAAGATTGACAGTGTCCCACAGATTAAGGGTCTTTGCTCTATCCCGGTTGTACTGTCCATCATCTGCCAAGTCTTCTTATATGAAAAGAACCTTCCACCGACATTGACCCAAATCTATAATGACTACTTGTGTGTGAAAGTACTCAAGTACAGTGAAGACTTGTCTGCACTAGATTCCATCTTGGATCTTCCAATGGGCCACGATATCTATAAACTTGGTGAAATTGCTTATAATTGTATTGAGAGCCAAAAGGTCGTGTTTGATTCAGCTGATCTCCATGGTCTTGGTGAGTGCTTCTCAGACCGCAAGAGAGGGTGTGGTGTGTTAACAGCCAGGCCCATTCAGTGTGGCCCAAAGTCCAAGAAAGGGGCCATTGAAAGCTTCTTCTTCATCCATTTGACTGTACAGGAATTCCTAGCTGCTGTTTATGTGTCCCTCCTGACAGTAGATAGGCAGCGCGAGGTCTGGGCTAGGTATCTCGGTGAGCCCCACATGGCACAGGTGTGGCGCTTTTATTGTGGATTGACCAAATTACAACACTTTGACCTCCTTCAAATCAATTCATATTCTAAAGACTTTCAAATGCAGTGCCTCTTTGAGGCACAGAATAATTTGTTGGTTCGTCAGTTGATGCCACACATTGTGGGAGAAGTGGTGTCAGTGGAGCCCAAGACTGCTTATGACTCCACGGCCTACGGATATTGTCTTTCCTGTAACTCTTCAATACGAGATCTCACTGTCATTATTAGGTCTACTGTTGCCCAAATTGGTCGTCTGTTGGAGCCAGTACTATCCTCACAGCAGCTGCACTCACTGTGTATCATTGACAAAGGTGAGTTTGTGTAAATTGTGTATTGCCTTTTCCATTGCCATTGTATATTCCACTCTTTGGGTAGGTCATCAGTTTGGGCATTGTAATTGTTATAACTGTTGATGTTATCATATTCACATTCAGTTAATCAACTATTCAGTATAGATGTTAATCTCCAATGCTGGAGGTCATCCCTGTACACACTCAAACAAAAGGAACAATTGTAATATGTAGCTACAAACAGTTTTATTGTAAACAGTCAATTCATCTCTGCAGTCTTGCTCTATGTAGGTGTCTTCCCTTCTAACTCTACTTTGAAAACTTTCACAGTGGACTTGTCAACATTAATTTCCACTCCCATGTCATCCTCTAGTTGTTGTGAACCAACATGATGTTGCTAGCACCTATTGCATCATTCCCATTTCTACATTGCTACAGTAGTTGCATCATTCCATTTCCGATTGCAACATTTCTGCATGGACAACCAAACCAAACAGCACTGCATGTATATATGTGTTGTTGCTTAGCAACAAAAATCAGTGATTGCTACTCTTGTTGTAACCTCATTTGTACTCTGTTGTTATTGACTACAGCACTATCAGGCTCTGAGGAGTGGAGGGAAGTGGAGGACCTCCTAGACAGGATCGCTTCACGAACAAGTGGAAGCCATGGTAAGAGTGCTGGTACACATACATGTACTCCACTTCATCCACATTTGTACTGGCATTGCCATGCATGTCCACTTGGTAGTGTTTACGTGGAGTGGCTCTGCATGAACTGCTCTGACACTGTGTACCACTAGCCACTGTTGTGGTGTGATGTTGGGCAATGAATGTCATTATGAGCTGCAGAATGTGTCTGCCATGTTTAGAGTTGACTGAGTGCATGACATGTTGTTATGTCTACCTTTCACAGATGGTGCCTTGAAAGGACACTTTGGCAAGGTGTACTTGGAGTGTCCTCCCCTCAGCACAGCAGTGAAGTTGTTGTGTCTGCAACATGTGACAGAGATTGAGTGTGTTGTCATACGAAGATGTGAGGTAAGCTTCAGTGTGAGATGGAATGATTGATTCATGCCTTTGAAAGTCTCATTAGTATATGGTTTCCATGGTAACAGAAAGTGCATTCATACACATGCACTCCATGTTCAGGTGGTGTGTTGGTGCATGGTATATCCCTCGGCCTTCAACCTTGGGAAATATCCCCTAATACATCCCCACAACTGTGGTGTGTATTTAATTACATATGAAAGCTTAGATAATGTCCACTGATGGCAAACAGTAGTGACAGTGTCAAATGGTGTTTGTCCCCATCCCACTGCATGATGGACTGTGTTGATGTCTTATTCTACAGGCAATGGACCATGAGGTCCTGATGGAAATAGAAAGGTCACTCTCGGGAAACAAGACCATGAATAAGCTGATACTGAATCATATTGATGTGACTCTACCCAAGCAGTTCTGTCGTCACCTTCTCCTTGGAATCAAACGAAATTCTTCCCTGTCAGATGTGGAGCTGTCCTTTAACGCACAGTCCTGGGACTGTCCTGATGATGGTAGGTTGGTGTATGTCAGTCACATATTGTGTGACTCAGTTGGATGTAGTGTATAGTGCGTAACAAGCAATAGCGAGGACGTCTATGTGAAGTTAAGTATGTATACGTAGGTATTGTATTGACATGTTCAACTCTACACCTGTTTCCCTACCCAGTGCCTGCAGGTGATCAAGGGAGCATACAACATCTTGCTCTAAGGCGTGTTCCAGTGGACGTGTTGGCAAGCATGTTCACCTTATTCAGTACTGTCAAAGAACTGGAGTGTCATTCCATCCGTCCCCCACAAGAGGTACAGTGTGTGCACATGTACAGTGTGGCTTGGGATGCACTAGTCTCTTGTACCAATCACCATTTGACAGTGTTTTGATAATAGACATATCACCTTGTCTAGGAATGACTGTTCTGTAGGCATGTGTAAGGTCACTCCACATTTTGGGGGTAGTTCTGTAGCAGATGTATACAGATATGTAATAGCTTAGATAATGGCCACTGATAGCAAACAGTTTACTTACATTGGCAGTAATAGTCACCTGAGAAGGTGAGTGGGTTACAGTACTTTCATGATAGATGATTGCAGCAGAGCCTCCCAGGAGACACTCACCCCTACAATTAATGCTGTTTATTTACTATCAATGTAAGTAATAGCATACATGTTTGTTCACTGTTCACTGGGTTCACGTCTACTATCTTTTTGCCCCTCCTACTGCTGCTCATTGAAAGGGTGCTGGCAGGTCACTGGTGGTGATAGCTAGTGCATATCATTTGTGTTCTGTTCATGTGTTGTGTGTATGTGTGTTGTTTGTTATATGTTGTGTGTACCCTGCATGTTTGTGTGTCAGAGTGTGCTGTGTGACAAGGAGGGCACTTTCCCCCCTTGAGGTAGACATGGCCCTGTTGTCAGTGAGTAGGCTGGTGTGTGGTGTGTGGTCTCTGGAGCAGAATCCTGTGTTGACATTGTCCTTGCTGACTCACCTCATTGTGAGCTGTGTTAGTGTGTCTGTAGGATGTCTCTGACCAGAGTTGTTTCTTCATGCAGGAGGGAGTGAGAGAAGAGGAACTCAAGTTGAATGAAATGGAACAGGCTCTGGCTGGGATGAGTGGACTGGAGAAGGTGGTGCTGGGAATGAATTATGATGTAAGTTTGAGGTGTCATTACACTTGATTGACTAATTGCCAAGTGCTTAGTGAACAATTCATGTGATTGTGATGTGTGGTCCGAGTGCCAGCTAGTGTTTGTATGTGTATGTAAGTATAACCTGAGCTCCTCCCACATGCCATGGTGAACGAGGAAGTTGTACTGTCAAACCAACCCATCAACCATGTGGCTACTGTGTGTGTGTGTGTGTGTGTGTGTGTGTGTGTGTGTGTGTGTGTGTGTGTGTGTGTGTGTGTGTGTGTGTGTGTGTGTTCCTGCTAAGTGTTGTTATGTCACTGTTTCTGTCTCTGTTCTTTTCACATTGGACTTACATTGCTCCTCCCTTAATTGGTAGATGCCAGACTCACTGATGTTAAAATTTGGAAGGCACATTTTGAAAGGCATTTCTAAGAACAGTATTTGTGACTTTGTATTGTACGATGGGAGAGGAGAGCTACTCACTGAGATGCTAACGAGACTAACACCTGATGAGAGTAGCAGGTTCTCAATTGGACAGTACACTGCTCATGGTCACACCTACCCCTGCATCCGCCTCTCTCCATCAAGTGAGTACTGACAGTATTGTTGTCTGAATCGTACACATATTTCCCAAATACTGATAGTGGAACACTCTCTTCCTCTCTCTCCCCAGCAGACTCCACCCACTACCAAGCACCAGGAAATGCACACTTTCAAGTACCATTGCCTCAAGTACTCCGTCAAGCACAAGGGGGATTCCCCCCTCCATTCTCTCTCCCTCTCGCTCCCGGATGTCTGCCCCCCTTCTCACCCTGCCCCCGCCCACAGCAGCACTCAGGTAGTCCACTGTGCAATGTACACACCTACTTATGTAGTTTTAACACTGCTTATATGCACTCCATTCATTGTGCTCCATCTATCAAGCTATCCCGCTAGACCACCCCAGGAGATGATACGCTCTGTCCCATCTCCTTCCCCTCTTCCACTCCTCTCCCCTCTTCTCTTGCCCCTTCCCCTCCCTGTCACCTCACACACCCCTCCCCTTCTCATTCCCTCTCCTCCCTCCTCATCTCCATACTTCACCTGCCCCTCCCACTCTTCATCTCTACTCACTCCCCCTCCCTCCCTCCAATCCCCTCCCCTTCCCCTCCAATCCCCTCCCCTCCCCTCCCCTCCCCTCCCCTCCCCTCCCCTCCCCTCCCCTCCCCTCACTTCCCCTCCACTCCTCTGCCTCCCCACCCATCCGTCCAGCTCCAGTAATGGAACATGAACTCACAATGTACCCCACTCCTCAGGACTACCGTACACACCACCTCCAACACACTCAAGGTACGTATCATACACATCACTTAATTATATTCATTGTCTGTTTATTTATGTACATATGCTAGTGGGTCGGGGTAGCAGTAGAGGGTGTGGGTGATGGGAGGTGTGGTGTGGTGTGGTGGGCTGGTGGGTATGCTCTGCATCTTGTGTGTATGCATGTCCACTTCTCAGTCCACTGTCTTGTTCACTTCCTGTACTGTGCATCACATTCATGTACTCTTAAGCTGCCCCACATGATGTATAGTAGAGGTCTGTATCCTAGGTAACGACTGCCCATGGTTTGGGAACACCTCCAAGATTGCCTGCACATCTGCTGTACTATAAGTATAGTCTGAGGATTATGTAGTAATGGTTGTCACACTATATATCTTACCCATGTAAGTGTTTGTGATACTACGTATCAGCTACCTCACAACACAAGTGCACTGTGTCTTGCCCATCCTGTGAGGTGTCATGTCTCATGATCAATGCAGTGACTCCCTCCACTGTCCTCTTGTGCTCCTCTCTCCATTTGACCACACTGTACAGCTGTGGCAGTGAACTACCCCAACATGATGCAGACCCCTGTGATGATGGTACCATGGCTGGTGCCACTAGCACCTCAAGGTGGGTGGGGAAGTAGCCTGTAAACACCATTTCAAGGTGAAGCACCACTGATTGTGCAGACAGGAGTTAGTCCAGTAAGGCAGTCAACTTCTAACACCCTCTTCTACGTATCTAGCCTTAAGTCACATATCAACAGCACTGCACATCAACAGGTCACACTACAGCTAGCTTCCTGAACACACTCGACTACTCAATGTACCATGACACAATTACAACACACAATGCCATACTAAACACTGTGTACTGTTCTGTATAATATCCTGTGTGTATAATTGTACACCTCTCTGTACACACTGAACTGTACTTGAAACAATCTAGCCTGCCCCCTACCCCAGCCCCCCATCCCAGCCCCCCACCCCAGCCCCCCACCCCAGCCCCCCACCCCAACCCCTGCCTCCTTTTACATTAGAATACATTTTGTTTGGTTGCGCACGGTTTCCTGTCTTAGTATTCATAGCACCTGTTTATCTATGTGTTCTTCCCTCTCCTCTGACAGTTTCAGTCTTCCGTGACTCATCTGATGCTCCAGGTCCTTCAAGGATCAATATTCCTACCCCACCCCCTGCTCCGCCCACAGAGCTAGGTGAGTAGCCTCTGCTATCGTACCTGCATGCATGTAGCTATCTCCACACATACGTGAAGTGTTCACTGGAACACGCTTTATCTCTTCACACTCGCCAGGTCCCTCAGGGATTGGCACTGCCCCTCCCTCTCTTGCCCTGCCTAACCCCACTGGGGCAGTCCCCACTCCACCCTTGGTAGGGTGCCACTCTCATGTTGTGGGACAGCACCAAGGTGTGTGTGTGTGTGTGTGTGTGTGTGTGTGTGTGTGTGTGTGTGTGTGCATGCATGTGCTTGTGTGTGCATGCTTTTGTGTACTCCTGTTCACTGCTCTCCTTTTTCTTCTGACTCAGTATTCCCTCCATCAGTTTGGACTGCATTCCCTCCTACTCAGCCCTTCCATTTATATCAGATGTTCACTGACCCTTCAGTTGTAAGGAACCTCCCACACATTTTGGGACAGAACCAAGGTATATGTGTGTGTGTGTGTGCGTGTGTGTGTGTGTGTCTGTGTGTCTGTGTGTGTTTGATGTGTGTGTGTGTGTGTGTGTGTGTGTGTGTGTGTGTGTGTGTGTGTGTGTGTGTGTGTGTGTGTGTGTGTGTGTGTGTGTGTGTGTGTGTGTGTGTGTGTGTGTGTGTGTGTGTAGTGTGATGTGTGTGCGTGTGTCTTTGCGTATATAATAATGTCACTGCTCTTCTCATTCCCTTCTGACATATCTGTTCACAGGAACACACCTCATCTCTTCTGACTCATCAGGCCCCTCAGGTATTGACACTGCCCCTCCCCCTCCTGCCCCACCTGCCCCTACTGCGCCAGTTCCCACTCCACACCTTCGCCATGGTCCAGCCCCTCTATCAAGGAGGAGACCAGCTGTACCACTGTCAAGTGAGCCTTGCAGTTCAAAGAGAGGCAGAAGTGACAGAGAAGGAGGAGGACAGAGGTAGCTGTGATGAGGTGAGGGGGAGGGACATGCACTTCTAGTGTGTCCACATGTCATGTGTTGGCAGTGTGTCCCTATAGCTGTGAGCCCTCTGGACCAGTCAGTAGACCAGTACGTCAGTGTGCACTCCTCTCCTCCAGACCTCCTTTGAGCAGTGTGTCCTGCTCCTACACAGACTGAAGAGGACAGTGGCTGGTGGGACTGTACACAAAGGACATGGATTGGGTGTAGTGCAGAGAGCACTGCATGGGTTATTTGTAATTGACAGTTCTATTTTCAGCACTGTCCTATCACTGCACACACAATATACCCTCACATGTATACATAGTGATTGTAACAATCATGATCACTTCTGATTTGTACAATATATAAATATGGTTCATGTTCAACATTGGTTTGCGATTATTTACAAATGCACTCAGCTGTGTTATACATGATTATGATTTATTATTGCCCATGGCGCAAACAAAGCATGCAAAGCTACTCTTTTTTGGGTGCTCTAGTGCGAAACTGGAAGGTATGTCGCGTCCACTTCATTTTGTTGGTTGCATATAATGGTTGGATGGGCTTGCGCAATGCCTGCACGTGATCACCCTAATGTAATAGGTTATCTGCATGCATGGCTGACATACCGTATTGTCCCTAATTTTTCGGCTCCCTAATTGTTCGGCACCCGCCTAAATAGGGTACGTCGGATGTTACTCGAATTTTTGACGAACAATGGTTGCCCCTTATTGTTCGTCTCGGACTCTAATAAGTCGTCGTCTGCTGCGGAGGCCAATGAATCGTTGGCTGCTGCGACCAATATAACGATCGCCACGGATAGAGACTCTACTTCGAACGTGAATTAGGTGAGCCCAGCTGCGTTGATGGCGATTGTTTTCAATTTTGCTCACATAGGCTATTCTTTGAAGTCGCGCTCACCTAATTGACGTTCGAAGTGGAGTGTGGTATTAACTGCAGCCTCCCACTGCTCCATGTAAGCATGATACCCATGCACGAACAGCTGCCTCGACCGAAAGCGAGAATTCATATTATTCCATCGCTTACTCTATAACAAGGCCTCACAGAGACCATACCCCGCGCGCGTGCGCGTGGATACTGTGTAGACCAAGCTATATAAAATGATTATATATGTCTGTATCCGTATACGGATGCGGGCCGTCCGCAAACTTTCCGCTAGAGGCGCGGAAGGGGACGGACCGGCCGCAAAAGACTAGAAAGTGCCGTTTTAATAGCTTTTGCGTGGTTGTTGCAGTCGTCGATCGTATACAGGCTACTTTTTTGCGAAACCTATCTTTCAGGAGCTACACAAGCCCTTGAAAGTGCCTTAATCGCACAAACGGTCCAAAATTGTGGCCGGACAAACTGAGCCGCAAACCAAACGCATAACCCCTATTGCGCAATAGCGCACGGGGTAATTAGTCATCATAATTTCCTAATGTTTCGTCGTGCTTCCAGTCGCAACCCAACTATCCCTAAGTGCCTACTTGGATCTGCATTTTGTTCTGCCGAAAAATACGGCAGGAACGATAGGAACAATACGGTAACCACTACTGCATGCTAAATGGCACTGTGGCCAATTGCAAGAGCTAGATCGAGCAATATGGGTACATCTACACCTGTACATGCCTGGGCGCATTTCCAGCAAGGTCTCTCCCTAGCTGCTGGTAATCAGTGCTAGCTGTGCATGCATTCCTTTACCACCAGCCACAGTGCAAACTCCAGCTCTCCCACACAAGGTTTCACATTCGTCTAGTAGAATACTAGACGAATGTGAAACCTTGCTGGACACCATGCGAAATAATTAATACTGTGTCTTGTTAATTATGATTGTTCAATAGACTTGGTGCGTCCATCATTGTGGAGGAAGTCAACAGCAGCTCTGAAGAACAAGAAATTTAAACCAATACAGCAATCAACTCACCACAACCATACAGTAGGAGATACACACATGCACACACCCTCATGCACACGCACACCCTCATGCACACGCACACACACATGCACACGCACACACACATGCACACTTACACACAGACACACACACACACACACACACACACACACACACACACACAGTTGCACATACTGTTAAGAAAGGATGTTTCATTGTCCTCATCAACTTCCTCTCGATCATGGTGTGGTCCACCTCATCCCTCTCCTGAATGAAGTCCTTTTTCAAGATCTTCATTGCAAACAAACTCCCTGTCTCCTGTTGTCCCTTGGAATAACATTGATACCTGCAGTACATGCAATACAGAAACAGGTACACTGCCATAGAATGTAGTATAAATGTGCCATGTACTGTACATACATACACAGTATACATACAGTAAGACCAGCATGCTCTTATATTAATACTGATGTAGACATGCTATACATTAACATTGGGCAGTCACAAGTAGCCGTAATGAATACCTTAAGGACACAAACTTTTGCGGCAAGAGAATTTAGCAATTTGAGCTGTTCAGGATTTAGTGGGTACTAAAATTTGTGATTTTTAAGTTTTTCGTGCGTACAATTCTTTTACCTGTACAAAAATAGTAAGTGCAAGTTTAAGTGCTTTTCACCACTCGCTAAATCCACTAAAATTAGTATCCGCTGAAATTTGTTGCCTTAATGTATACCCAACACACACACATTTCCAGTAAAATTGGGTAAAGACAATAAAATGTGTGTGTGTGTGTGGGTGGGTAGGTGGGTGGTCGTTTGAGAAATAAATGTAATACAGCAACACATAACCAACTGTAGACCAATTGAAGTGGTCTGTATAGGCAGGTGGCTTCAATGATTAGTGCTATGTTATTGCTATTCAGACCTGGGGAGGCTGGCTGCTGTATACAGGTGGCTGTATTATACATTGATCACTATAAACACATTCCCGTCACCCTATTCATTAGAACACTTTCCTCGTCACACCTAGCAGTTCAACTTCCTTCAACCTCCCTTTGCCATGCATGACTCCTTTCCCAGTACAGCCTAGTCTGGCTAGCTAGACTGTCCCGGTTATGCCCAGGGCACTTAGAAGGGAAGGGACGGTCTAGTGGGGAAAGAGATAAGTTGTGGCAACGATATTCATGACCTTAGTTGCTTAGCTGCTAGATGTTGGAACTGTATAATTGGAGGTGTGACATGAAAAACCAAAGGGGTGAACTAATCGTTATCCCCGCTAGACCGTCCTTCTGCACACCTGGCAGTTACTGGGATGGTCTAGCTAGCCAGACTAAGTACAGCCCTGCAGACCTTTGTATTCTAGAACCATTCAAAGGTACATTGTATTGTATTGTCGTGATGTCGTAGTGATGTCTCTGTACGTGTTGTGTGTGTGTGTATGTGTGTGTGTGTGTGTGTGTGTGTGTGTGTGTGTGTGTGTGTGTGTATGTGTGTGTGTGTGTGTGTGTGTGTGTGTGTGTGTGTGTGTGTGTTGTGTTTGTGTGTCATACCTCAACATTTACCTCTTTTCTGTAGCCATCCTTCTTTGACCACGTAAATGTCACCAGTCGAGGAAGCCATCAACATCAGTGCAAACACAGCTAGCAGTGAAACAGCAATTCTAAATTGGAAATGAACGACAAAAGAATAAGTGGAACACTGCACATGCTCATATACATGTATGCACACACACACACACACACACACACACACACACACACACACACACACACACACACACACACACACACACACACCTTGCTTCTGTCTCAAATTGTGGGTGATGCCACACTCCAAATGGGTCAGTGGGTGAGTTGGAGGGAAGGGAGGCCATCTTGGTGTAGGGAGAACTGAGTCAGGAGAAAGGGAAGAGGGGAAACAGTGAACAGGGTGGACATAGACACACACAGTCACACAACCACACACACACACACACACACACACACACACACACACACACACACACACACACACACACACACAGTAGTGGATGGGAGGGGCAGAAGGGGATGGGAGGGGCAGTAGGGGGTGGGAGGGGCAGAAGGGGATGGGAGGGGCAGTAGGGAATAGGAGGGCAGTAGGAGATGGGAGGGACAGTAGGGGATGGGAGGGGCAGTAGGGGATGGGAGGGGCTGTAGGGGATGGGAGGGGCAGTAGGGGATGGGAGGGGCACTGGGGGATGGACTGAAGGACTGACAATGAGGGGCAGTAGAGATGGGCAACAATGAACATGAAATATCAACAAAGTTATATCCACCATTTACAACAGTAGAGAGGTTTCTCAGTATTCTCACCGAGGTGGCATCCTCCGAGTGTTTTCAGAGGTGGAGCTTCACGTGTCATGGATGAGCTCTTGACTGTGAACGAGTCTCTAAGGAGGTCTGTATTGTCATTACAGCACTGCAAGGAGGGAAGTAGAGGGAGAGGCTGTACATGTGTGAAATGAGAAGGGCTGTCTACACTGACAGCAAGTGATGGATAAGGTCATGTGGTCAATAGCATGACATCACATGGGACAGTCTGTGTTCATGTTCACTGCACAAGGGGAGGGTGTTGGGACAAACAACACACCATCAAGTCACACAGAGCAGTGGGGATGCAATAACAACACCCAGGGGAGCAAAAGGGATGGAGTGTGAACACTAGGGGAGGGATTAGGTAGACCCCCCCCCCCACCTACAACACCCACCCACACAGTGAGAGACATCACTGGAGCAACCAATGACCTAACCCATCTAGCTATTCAAGACCATTAACCACTGACAAGAACAGTGGGTGGTGCTAACAGCTACTAGGTTGTTTGAAGGACTCTCACTGCACACACACACCACCACACACACAGTCCTCCTCAGTCAGTGGCTCAGTTGTGGACTCAACAACTGCCGAGAGGACAGCAGTAGCTACGAGGATGGGACAGGACAGGGAGGAAGGAGGGAGGGAGATGAGGATGTGGTGTGAACAGAACTGCGTATCAGCAGTCTGCACCTTCACTGAACTAAGTCAACCAACGCCCACTGACAAAGGAGTCAACTCAAACAAAATTCCAACACTACCACACAGCTCCCCTCTGCCCAGCTCCCCCAGTGCCCTCACCTCGTCAGTTGGTCACTTGTTGAGATGTGACGCAGTCCCGTACTATTCTCTGTTGTGACGGACGGTGTCTACTCAAACAGACACGCACTCATCCTCCTCCGAAGTCCACTCTTACACGGACCTCTTTAAAGCGACCCACGGAACAGATACTACCTCAACTAGCGCACGTGTTCTAAACATGGCGTCAAGGAAGAGAGTGTGGCTGGGGGATTTCCCAAGCTTCATCCAACTTAGTACAACAGCTACCTACCATCGATATCGTGTCTAGATCGTACTCCTTCAACGCACACTTTGAACAAAGAGCTTGGTGAGTTTCTACTTATTTGTGTCCTACTTATATCTAGTGACAGTTGGGGTACTTTAGTGTGCTAGAATGAGCTTTTCCGCGAATCGCGCGCCCTCTGTGTAGCTCTTGTCTATCAGCTCTCAGTATATTCAGTGTTGTTATCCAAATTAGTTGGCACACCAACCTGGCTAGCTAAACTGATTCCCCATCAAACTTGAGAGGATGGAGCCTGTTCATGTGTAATGTAGTGTAGTGTGTTTGTGTCCCTGTAGCTACCAAAGGGGTCACTTATAGCTACTGGCAAAAGTAGTGCACGGATTTCGAATTTTCCAAGATTTCATGATATTTCTGGGATTTTACTGGATTTCACATGATTTCAGAACTGAGATGCTAAATATGAGCCATATACAGTAACTAGTTAATAATTAATCAACACACCACAGGCTTGGAGGAAGCATGCAATTTATAAAAGTTGGCAAATCCAAGGAAAAAGGAATTGTGTATATGTTTGCAGCATGTGCAGCCTGCTGTGGGGTATATGGCTACTGTGGAATAGCATCAAATTACAGTGGAACCTGTCTAGGATGGTCACTGTGTTAGGCATGCAGCCACCTCTCTATAACTGCCAGCCTCTCTGGCACCAAATGGCTTTAAAACATTGCAATCTATACCTCTGAAGAGGAGCCACCTCTCTATAAAAGCCAGTTAGAACTGGCCCATAGGCGGTGGTTTCTGGGACAGGTTCCACTGTATTATGTAATACTATCAATTTACATTTATGTACATATAGTGCTGTAGACCCTTAAGCATCATGTAAGGTTATTTGATAAATAGTCCGTAGAATCTATAATAGATAAAGATATATTGTAGCATTCAGCAGCAGCATAGAACCTTTCGCAGACAGGGCACAACAACATCAGAAACAGAAACTTGTAGCTAGTACGTATTCAAAACAATGTAACAATGCTACACACGCTAACAGATCATGTATTGAATGCTTGTAAGTTTCAGTTTCTGTTGTTGTTGTGCACAATACACTGTTATCGTCAATCTGGTAGTGCAGTCAAGTTCATTATGAAAACCAGGCTGTACTGGCAACCATGTTTTACATGACTTTCTTGCCATGGATACTCCCTTTTTATTTGGGATCTCAAACTCTTTGGCTATAACAAGACTCTCAGAAATTTCAGCATGTGTGTATGTGGTATATAATGAGCATCCTTTGTGGGTTTAAAATAATTGCAGTTTCTGTATTCTGCATTCATTATAGTACACCTATCTCAGAATATTTTGGTGTGTACAAATGATCCCGAGGTAGCTAGCTATAGCTAACGGACATGCATTTGGAGATAGTCATCCTCGACAACTTGCATTAGACTTCCTTGTAACTATATATTAATGATGCATACACTGAGACATGCACTTATTGTGACTTGCATTACACTGTAACCATTGTGGTGGTTTTTACTGTATAGCTTGACTATTTAGTACTAGAAGTTATAGTGCCATATTATGCATGGTGGCGACGTGATGCTGAAGATTGAACTGAAACAAGCAGCCACTTCACAGCTAGCTTCTAGCAAACATGTATAAACTAATTGGATAAGTTCATACTACACAATGTATGTATAAGCCATTTCCTAAGGGTTACATTTTTCAAGGCATATGTAGCTGGGACAGTAGGCATGTATACTGTCCTCATCACATCTAGAGAGGTGTCCTTATTTCAGAGGTATAATTCTAGTTTTGTACACATCTCTAAGTAGCTGGGCAGTAGGCAATGTTTGCATTATCCCATGTATCCCATGTCAGCAAGGTTTTCAACCCTGTTGTGAAGCTGGTATTAGAGAACCAACCCTTTCTTATCCCATGTAATTGCACAAGGGGTAAAGTGATCGGGTTTGGGTGCCGTTGTTGTTGTCCATTGGCGTTGTTGTGGACACGAAACCCAGCAGCTCTTAATGTCTACACACCTGCACTTCTTGTATGAGCCTCCATTCCACCAGCAGTCTCAAAAAACTGGCTTCAAACCCTTTCAAATCACTTCACTACTACTGGTGTTTGCAGCAATTGCGGTCAAAGGATTGCTTTTTGTGGTTGACCACTTTGCTTCTGTTCCTTGTAATTATTGAATACTGTTTCTGTGCTGAGTTTCACCAATGCAACTTCATGGAAGACTTGGCATTGAACTTGGTGAGAGAGATCTGAGGGCACTACCCTACCCGTATTCTCGACATTGTTCTATACTATTCATTACTTACTGCGTGCATGCCAAGCACTTTGATCCCTTGCTGTATATACATATTCACATTTATATGCTTCACCTCTTCTACAATTTCACACGTTCTGTGCACGGTTTGCGCTCTAATGAGCACTCTAGTTAGAGAAGTGATAAGTCAGATTGTCCCTAACATTAGCAGCCAGTTTAGTGCGCTGTAGAATGAGGTTTTCTGAGAACCACACGTGTAGCTCTTGACTATCAACTCTCAGTGCATATTCAGTGTTGTTAGCCTAATTAGTTGGCACACCAACCTAGCTAGCTAAACTGATTCCCCATCAAACTTGAGAGAATGGAGCCTGTTCATGTGTAATGTTGTGTAGTGTGTTTGTGTCCCTGTACACCTCATCCTTCATCTGAGAGTGCTGCTCATCTCATTTCTGTACTGCATAATTTACTGGTGGATCATTCCTACTGACCATAAAATTTTATCTCTAGTTGTACAAACATGCAAGCACTGCTCAACCAGTTCCCTCATTCTGTCCCATGGTAGAACATGAGGCACTCCCACACTCGCTACAGAGCTCCTACTCGTGGTTTACATCCAACCTATCGACCAACCATCTTTGGTCCTGTCAGACCAGGAAATGTTCCAGGACATGTTGTATTCCTTGTTCTAACAGTGATGTGTGTGCTCTTCCTGTGTCTATTCCTGTGGACGGTTGTGTGCATCTCAGCACAGCTCATCGCTCCTTTACCTTCAGAGACACCAGTGTCAGGTTGGTGTGTTGATCATGGCATGTGTTCTGTGTAAGTTGTGTCACACTGTGTACAAACTAACATTGGTGGTTCATAGTACATGTAACTGCCAAGCACCGTTGAGCTGCTCCTTTGTTGTGGAGTGTGCCCACATCACACTTAGTCATCTTTGTCATGCCTCCACCCAGACTCCATGTTCATTGACATGTTGCTATTCCATTCTGTACTTAGACCCCAACTGGCCCAATCCTCACCTGGGTAATAGTCTGCTCTGTGTTGTGTTGCCTCGTACTGAAGTGATTGACAATTGCCTGAGGTGTCTGTTTGGAGAGAAGATGTCACACAACCCAGGATTGTGTCGTTTAGCTTGCCCACTACCGGCAGTGAATGTGGAGTGTGGTGACCACCTCAAAACCAGTCCCTTTGAGTTCCGACTACAAGATACTCTTCTCCACTTGTCAATGTGGAACCCTCACACAGTAAGGGTCACTGACTGCATGTACTGCCTCCTTCTCCACATGGGTATGATGTGACATTGCACGGCTGTGTTGGTTGTGTCAATGGCTCTGTTATATTAATCCACTGCCATACCTACATGTACATGTGTGAACCCAGTTCCCTTAGGTTAACCTACACAGCTTGTACAAGTTACTGCTGTAGCCATCCACACACCATCAGGCCAGGCACATGGTTACCTTCCCAACTGTCAGGAGTTGTGTTGTCCTCCTTGCTATAAAGGTTCCTGTGACTCGTAAAGGGCCAAGTGGACAAACCAATCTTTGTCTACCTGTGACAAACTACCACCCAACCTTGAATGACGTGATTGAGAAGACGGCTGAAGTGCTTGAGTTCATCCTTTGTCAAGCCACATTGATTGCCTTTGACCTATTCCTCCACCTGGCGTTAATTGTACATGAAGGACTGCCTCACTCGACCAAGAGGCAGAGAGGTCGGAAGGCATCCTCATCATTAGGTGAGGTAGTTGCTATGGAAACAAGTACTATTAGTACATTGCCAGTACTAGCTGATCCTGTTAGCTACTGACAGCACTTCCTGTCAAATGTAGGTCACAGACGCAACCCACACCAGAAGACATGTGACGTCTTGTGCACTTTAGCATGCCGTCTATCAACTCTAACCATTGTCTGTATTTCTGGTGGGATGAGGTGAGTTCTGTTGAAGAACACTTCTTATACATATTTATGTATTTTGTGTACCATATACTACATATATAGTTGTAATGTATGGCCAATACTAACCTGATGCTATTCATTTTGCAGGTACAAGTGCCGAGCAATGTCTAAGCAGCTTCGCAGTCTGCTGGTGACATTTCCTTCATTGGAGCTACGGAGAGGATTGAAGTGTGCAAGGAGAGTACGTGGTCATTTAGTGATGTCTTTTACCATCCCAAGGTCCTGTGTGACCCACATTAGGGTAAATGAGCTCCACCACACTGCTCTCCATACCCTGCAGCTGTCACAGTGTCATGTGTAACACATTCCTCTATCACTTTTGACTTTCTCTATACCATGTGTCAGTGTCTCAAAGGGTATTTCCCTTGCTCTCCCCACAGTTCAAGGACTCCTGTTCCTGCCTTGCATTCACGAGGCATTTGGCCCTCCTTGTCAGGACGTTGTCTCCAGTTGTGTCGCTTCATCCCTATTTCTTCCTGCGAGCACTTTTACTCCTGGCTGGTGATGTGGAGGCCAACCCTGGACCTATCCAAGGTAAGGAGACAGCAATACCAGGTAAGTATTGTTGTGTGGAACTGTATGGGGTTAGTTTTGTGGATTATGGATTGTCATTATATTTGCAGTGCTTACTTTCATGGATGCTGGATTACTTACTTTGTATCTACAAATTTAAACTACTAGTGCAATGATTATATATGAGTAGAATCACCATTTATGAGTGAATCTGAGAAGAGGGACCACTTTGCACTAATGGTTGACTTTGAGGTAGTGCGTCATGGCACAGTTGATGGGCTCTCTGTTGCACTTTTTTGCACTTCAATAGCTGCTCCTGTTCCTGAGATACGCTTGCTTAAAGTACGAAAATACGCTCAGTGCAATTGCAAGAAAACAGCCCGTAACCTTTCCATTATTATATTAGTAAACATGGCGATGTGTAATTATTCCTCCTGGCTTGAAGCGCAGGAAAGGACTAGGGGTTTCAAACTTTGCCAGGATGTTGGGACTATACCACAAGTACGTATGATGCAGTAATCCGACTTTACTGGAAACATGATTTGTTTGGCAATGCGTGTTTTCGCTCGTACTCACACTTTATACATAACGCGAAGTGGTCCCTTTTCTCAAATCCGCTCACATTTATAAAAGAACACAGAGCCTATTAAAGCATTGGCACCACTTTGCTTTGCAAATTCACCATGTGTTTTCCTCGCTATGTATATAGTCCTAGCACACCTCTCTGTCATTGTTGATAAACAAACCAAATTCCATTCTTGTGATGATACTTTGGATGTAAATATTCAATAATGACAAGAGGCATAGACAAAACATGCCTTGAAGCAGGAAGACATTCTCCAGCTCGCTCTTGAGTACATCACACTTCTTGTCAATTAGGTATGTAAGTTCATATGTAGATCTATAGAGAAGGTGATAATAGTCATTGTTGGCAACTTGCCATTTTCATTGTCATTGTTTCTTTTGGCAATTCCTTACTAACTGATTGCGGATTAGATTATTCCCTGATAGCTTCTAAAACCACAAAAAATGCAAAAGTTCATCCCCACATAATTGATAAGCATATGGTAACAGTACAATGTCAAGTGTGGTGGTGGTTCAGATGGACAGCTTCATATCAACAGTTGTGGTTACACTATCAGTTAATGTGATGCGTACACATTTGTACTATTGTAGTATGAGTTTTTTGTATTGTAACATGTTGCAACACTAGCATACCACGTGTACATGTGGGTGTATGTGGGTGTGTTTGTTTGCATACATGTTAGCACTTGTCACACACAGACCTGTTTTCAGTTTCCTTTTCATTTCTTTCCCCAATGTTCGCATCCTTGTGTTGCCCCTCACTCCAGTGTGTTTGTGAGTATGGATGTAGTATAATTGTGTGTGGGTGCGTGATTTTACGTATGTGTACTGGAAACATGTCTCATAAGAATGAGAACTCACTTGTGTGATAATATGGTGCAGATGGACAGCTTCAGATCAACAGTTGTGGTTACACTATCAGTTAATATGATGTGTACACATTTTGTACTATTGTAGTATGAGGTGTTTGTATTGTAATATCATCTACATGTTACAAGCTACAAGCATATGCCTTTGGGTGTGTTTGCATATGTGAGTGTGCTTGTGTGGGTGTGAGTGGGTGGATGTGTTTGGTAGTGTAGATGTAGTATGAATGTGGGTGTGTACGTACATTTATATAGGGTGGGTTTATCGTTGTGTATGTAACATGTGTGATGGGAACATTCCTTACAAGAGTAGTGACTAACGTTACACGTGTGTGCGTGCGTGTGTATGGATGTTGTAAGATGTTTACATGTTTACCTGAAGTACACGTATATAAGGCGGAACAGTCCTTTATATGGAGAGGTCCCCTTCGTCTGGGTGCCCTATGTAGAAAGATTCTACATTGTGCCTGTTGATGTATCATGACTCCTCTCTTTCCATGTAGCTGAGGTGGTTCTGGACTACTTTAGGGAGCGATTCATTAAGGAAATGGATGCTAACACTGTTGTGATGGAATTTGAATATAAGGGGATTATTCCAGTTGGTATTCGAGACACTATACTAAAGACTGGTTGTCCAAAGCTTCAAAATGAGTGTTTACATGCGTATTTGATGAAAACATGCACTGATGATGCCTTGAAGACTGCTTGTGATGTCATCACTGGAGTGAGGGGCAACACGAGGATGCGAACATTGGGGAAAGAAATGAAAAGGAAACTGAAAACAGGTCTGTGTGCTACCTCACTTCATGCATGTTTACTGTGAGGTCACTATATACTGGTGTCATTAGTGTCTCAGTTCGATTCAATGTGATGGTTATCTCTCACCATGCACTGTACTCTGCAGGACATAGTGGAGGGTTGGGCTCGTTAAGGAGTGTAGATTTGCAAGAGGTTAGGTGATTTTTGTGTGTGTGTACGTACTGTACATGTGCGTGTGTGTGTGTGTGTGTGTGTGTGTGTGTGTGTGCACATGTGTGTGTTTGTGTGTGTGTGTGCGCGCACGCACGCGCGTGTGTCAGTGTGTCTGTGCATTTACTGTGTAGACATGTGTGCACGTGTATATGGCTGTACTGTTGTGCATGCGAGCGCATGCCAGCATAGACTACATGTATTATCATATGAATGCTGTGTACAGTAATGTCTCCTTCTCCTTCATCGGCTTCCCACCTATTAGTTGAGGCATTTCTCTGACAACCTCCGCAAGCACTATGCTAAGATGAATGTGGTGGAAGACCGGAGGCATCAGGAGATGGAGTACATAAACTTAGTCCTCTCTAAATTTAAGCTAGATATTGAGGATGACCACCGGCATTTCGTGCGCTCGTTAACTGAAGGAGTGGACAAGGTGTTCACTGAGTTAAAGAGTAAGGTTGAATACGAGGACATTCTGAGGCTGGTGAAGGAGAAGCAGTTGGTGGTGATCAGTGGTGCCCCCGGCACAGGCAAGAGCACCTTGGCCAAGATACTCTGTAAGGATGCATCCAGGGAGATGGAATCACTCGGTTACAAGTTGGTGGTGATGGTGGAGCTTCATGACCTCGTCCCTCTCACATGCCTGCAGCAGTCATCTTCATTTGAACTTAAACACCTAATGGAGTTGTTTGAGCAGGCCGGTCATATGGAGAGTGTTGTTCAGACAATGAAAGCTACCCGTGGTACTGACATGTTACTGATACTGGATGGGTACGACGAACTTCCTCATGAGTTTCGCCACAGCCCCTTCTTCATTGACCTGCTGACTCACTCCCTGAAGTCACCTCTTTCACACAGCCATGTCATCCTCACCTCTCGCTCTATCGTGATGAGTGAGATTTACCGTCACTTCCAGTCTGCAAACACTACCTTTGCCAACATAGAAGTCTTGGGGTTCACAAATGGACAACTACTACAATATTTAGAGAGTTATTTCCATGAAGAAGACAAATCAGAACTATCTGCAAAGCTGTGTGCCAAACTGGACACTCTTCCCCACATCAAAGGCCTCTGTGCCATTCCAGTTGTGCTTTCCATTATTTCTCGCGTGTTCTTGTCCAAGAAGGACCTGCCCCCAACCTTAACACAGATATATGACGATTTCATCTGTGAGACACTGTCCCCAATGTTTCCAGGCCTGCCGAGTGCACTCAAGCTCCCTTGCCAAGATCATGACTTTCTCAAACTGTGTGAAATAGCGTATCACTGCACCATACAGCAGAAATTAATTTTCACTACATCAGACCTCAAGGGACTCCAAGACAAATATGGCGACCGTGAGACTGGATGCAACCTACTCACTGCAAGACCCATAGACAAGCTGCGCTTTGTCATCGCTGAGAGCTTCTACTTCATTCACCTCACCGTCCAGGAGTTCCTTAGTGCAGTGTACATTGCACTACAGGAGGTCACAGTTCAGCGTGCAATCTGGGATGAGCACCTTGGGCAGCCCCACATGGCACAGATGTGGAGATTTTATTCAGGACTCAGTAAACTGGCACACTATGACCTCCTTCAGAACAGCAACATTAGGGGTATCAAAGGGTTTGATGAACTTCTGATGCATTCACTCTTCGAGACTCAACATTCAGCTTTAGTTGGTAGATTGGTGCCAAGTGTCCTGGGAGAAGAGGTGACAGTGTCACCTAAGACAAGTTACGATAGCACTGCCTTTGGATACAGCCTACAGTATAATTCATTACTCCAACATCTTTATGTATTCCTTCTTGGTGGTGGTGTTCACACAGAAGTAAAGCGTCTACTGGAGCCTGTTCTGTGCTCCCAACAGCTTCAGACACTGAGCATTTTTGGTGAGTTGTTGTAGAGTGAGCACTAGTGCATGGTCAGACATGAGGTATTGCACCTCACAATGTATGTACAGTTGTGCATAACATTAACCCATTAGCGCCGAATGACACCTGTAGACATCATTTATTAGTTTGCGCATAAGTCCGGATGACGCCTGTAGGCATCATAACCGAAAGCGCGCATTAATCTTTGTGTATTTCTCGCTACGAGCCTTGCAAGGACGCACCACTTTCGAAGGATAGATAGCAGTCACGGAGCTTTAAACAGCCACGTTGTCCCGTCCCTTACTTGCTTTCAAAGCCTGCACTCGAGCGCCAAAATTTGCACCTAGAACACAACGGGTGAAGGTGAGTTTATTACACGACGCAGCGACTAAACCAGGGCGAGCAAGAGTCTTGAAGTCGTATGAGACGACCCTTCCATCTTTCTGCCTGAAATTGGCAACATGGCGCTCTTCGTCCTACCGTCTCGGGCGCGAATAAAGTTAAAAAATTGTGGCACACCGAATCGCTCACGTGCGTCGCCATTTTAATTTCGGCACCTGGTGCACGGCGCGAATTTTAAACTTCAGCGCTAATGAGTTAATATACAGTGTGTATCCTTGTATGTATTCCATCCACAAGGTAGTTGATGGCCCTTTGATGTTCAGGGGTATATTTTAGGACAACTCACTTCATTTGTACCCTATTTGTATGTCACGATATTGCCCCAATAATCTCATTCATTGAATTTTATTTCTGGATCTTCCAACTTCACTAGTCAAATGAAAATGTCAGAGGTCAAAATTCAGACATTCCTTGAATTTATCAACACGTCATATAGTATGGTGATTGCGCAACCATAGGAACTTAAGTATTGGCAGGAGGTCCAATATTTGTGATATGGACCTCTTCACAGGTCCAATAGCATGATATAGGACCTCTTTACCAATCATTAGCTACCAGGGTTGCAATGAATTTGAGCATTAGCCCATCGATGACTATATCAAATTGGACTACAATCAGTGCTGCGGAGGATCCGGACGCTCCACGAAAGAAGCCGTAACCTCAAAAAATCGCCGCATGAAGGATAGTCAGTTGGACAAGATAACAAAATAAATGCGTAAAGAGACATCTTCTAGGTACCGAGCACTGTGTCCGGCTCTGTTGTGTGAAACAATGGCATGGAATATGCGCAGATGCGGTCCGTTGAGCGACTTCTTCAGATGACGAAGAATAAAGTCCAGCTGGACATTGTCGAAAGCTCCCAATTTCCCTTCTACTTCTGATTCCACATCGAATATGGTCTTCCTCCGAAAAGAAGCGTTTTCCAACCCTCCATGCAGCCATAGAGAGTTGTAGGGTCTATGGTGCAGCACCCTACCACGGCCACAACCAAAACTGCTGACTGTGCCTTATTTTGAATTCTGTTCTCTGTCATCTCATTGGTCAACGTGCTGCAAAAGGCGCGCAGTATTCTCATTGGTCAGCCCGTAGCCCGTTGTGACGTCACGAAGGCGTCTACTGAATGCAAATGGTACAGTTGCTGTTGCAGTTACGTAAGGCAGGCGCTTACGGAATGCAAATGGCGTCGTCTCGGGAGAGGTCTTATCTCGATATTGCTGTGGAAGGTTCGTTTCTGTTGCGCACTCACCATACAATATAGTATATATAGTACGGTAGGTCGGTCCATAGCCTGTATATACGACCTCGATGCTCATATTTACCTTGGCGCTTCGCGCCTCGGTAAATATGTAAGCGCCTCGGTCGTATATATTGGCTATGGACCTCCCTACCGTACTATATATATTACATGTTATTTTGATGTTTACTAATGAGTTGATGTCCCATCTGTATCACCACTGTGTGTCACTCATGTGGTGTTGCTGTATACAGGAGATGGTATCGTTGACAGTGTTTCACTTTGTCACTTTTCAAGTTTGCCTTTTAATTTTGTAATGTATTTGGAGAATGAATCTTCTGTAAATGCATAGCCTATGGTTGCTAGGTAACATATAGTACCAGTGAGTGCTGCTCTTCCCATAACTGCATTCATAGTGTGTTGTCATTGACTACAGGTGGACGAGGTGATTCTGAAGACTGGAGGGATGTAGAAGGCCTCCTTGACAATATCAGGTTACAAGAAAGCGGAAACTGTGGTAAGAGTGGGTATACACATACATGTATTGTAGGGTTTAATTGGAAGCCAATAATGTCTGCCCAGTTTCCGTCAGGGTGGAATGAGTAACGCAGCATGGTGAGGCATCCACATTTGTACTGGCATTGTCATGCATGTCCACTTGGTAGTGTTTGTGTGGAGTGGCTCTGCATGAACTGCTCTGACACTGTGTACCACTAGCCACTGTTGTGGTGTGATGTTGGGCAATGAATGTCATTATGAGCTGCAGATTGTGTCTGCCATGTTTAGAGTTGACTGAGTGCATGACATGTTGTTATGTCTACCTTTCACAGATGGTGCCTTGAAAGGACACTTTGATATGGTGCAATTGGTGTGGCCTCCCCTCAGCACAGTAGTGAAGTTGCTGTGTCTGCAACATGTGACAGAGATTGAGTGTGAGAACATACAAGGATGTGAAGTAAGCTTCAGTGTGAGATGGAATGATGATTCATGCCTTTGAAACTCTCATTAGTAAATGGATTCAATGGTAGCAGAAAGTACATGTACATGTGCTACATGCTTAGGTGATGTATTGGTGCATGGTATATCCTTGGCATTCAACCTTGGAAAATATTCCCTAATACATCCCCACAAGTGTGGTATATTTTATTACATATGACAACTTAGATAATGTCCACTGATGGCAAACAGTAGTGACAGTGTCCAATGGTGTTTGCCCCCATCCCACTGCATGATGGACCGTGGTGATGATGTCTTATTCTACAGGCAATTAACCATGAGGTCTTGATGGAGACGGAAAGGTCACTCTCGGGAAACAAGACCATAAACAAGCTGAAACTGAGTCTTCGTCATGGTATGACTCTACCCAAGAAGTTCTGTCGTTACCTTCTCCTTGGAATCAGAAGAAATTCTTCCCTGTCAGATGTGGACCTGTACTTTAACCCACAGAACTGGGATTGTCCTGATGATGGTAGGTTGGTGTATGTCAGTCGCATATTGTGTGACTCAGTTGGATGTAGTGTATAGTGTGTAACAAGCAATGGTGAGGACGTCTATGTGAAGTTAAGTATGCATACGTAGGTATTGTAATTACATGTTCAACTCTTCACCTGCTTACCTACCCAGTGCCTGCAGGTGATCAAGGGAGTGTGCAACATCTTACTCTGTTCGGTGTTCCAGTGGACGTGTTGGCAAACATGTTTACCTGGTTCAGTACTGTCAAAGAACTGAAGTGTATTAGCATCCGTTCCCCACAAGAGGTACAGTGTGTGCACATGTACAGTCTGGATTGGGATGCACTAGTCTTTTGCATACCAATCACTATTTGACAGTGTTTTGATAATAGACATTATAGCATATCACTTTGTCTGGGAACGACTGTTCTGTAGGCATGTGTAAGGTCACTCCACATTTTGGGGTAGTTCTGTAGCAGATGTAATAGGTATGGATATTGTATTATAGTAGCTTAGATAATGGCCACTGATAGCAAACAGTTTACTCACATTGGCAGTAATAGTCACCTGAGAAGGTGAGCGGGTTACAGTACTTTCATGATACATGATTGCAGCAGAGCCTCCCAGGAGACACTCACCCCTACAATTAATGCTCTTTATTTACTATCAAGTGTAAGTAATAGTATACATATTTGTTCACTGTTCACTGGGTTCACGTCTGCTGCCCATTTTTGCCCCTCCTACTGCTTCTCATTGAAAGGGTGCTGCCAGGTCACTGGTGGTGATAGCTAGTGCATATCATTTGTGTTCTGTGCGTGTGTTGTGTGTATGGGTGTTGTTTGTTATATGTTGTGTGTACCCTGCATGTTTGTGTGTCAGAGTGTGCTGTGTGACAAGGAGGGCACTTTCCACCCTTGAGGTAGACATGGCCCTGTTGTCAGTGAGTAGGCTGGTGTGTGGTGCATGGTCTCTGGAACAGAATGTTGTGTTGACATTGTCCTTGCTGACTCACCTCATTGTGAGCTATGTCGGTGTGTCTGTAGGATGTTTCTGACCAGAGTTGCTTCTTCATGCAGGATGGAGTGAAAGAAGAGGACCTGAAGTTGAATGAAATGGAACAGGCTCTGGCTGGGATGAGTGGACCAGAAAAGGTGGTGCTGGGAATGTGGTCTGATGTAAGTTTGAGTTGTCATTACACTTGATAGACTACTTGCCAAGTGCTTAGTGCACAAGGCATGTGATTGTGATGTGTGGTCTGAGTGCCAGCTAGTGTTTGTATGTGTATGTAAGTATAACCTGAGCTCCTCCCACATGCCATGGTGAGTGAGGAAGTTGTGCTGTCAAACCAACCCATCAACCTACTGTGTGTGTGTGTGTGTGTGTGTGTGTGTGTGTGTGTGTGTGTGTGTGTGTGTGTGTGTGTGTGTGTGTGTGTGTGTGTGTGTGTGTGTGTGTGTGTGTGTGTGTGTGTGTGTGTCTGTGTGTGTGTATGTATTCCTCCTGAGTGTTTTGTCACTGTGTTTCTGTCTCTGCTCTTTTCACATGTTGTTCTTTTCACATTGGGCTTACATTGCTCCTCATTGAATTGGTAGGTGCCAGACTCACTGATGTTAAAATTTGGAATGCACATTTTGAAGGTCATTTCTAAGAAGAACAGTATTGGTGACTTTGTATTGTATGACTTTGGTAAGAGAGGAGAGCTACTCACTGAGATGCTAACGAGACTAACACCTGATAAGAGTAGCAGGTTCTCAATTGGACAGTACACTAATGTTGTTAGCACCTACCCCTGCATCCGCCTCTCTCCATCAAGTGAGTACGGACAGTGTTGTGGTCTGAATAGTACACAGTATTGTTTTGGTACACACACCCTTCACTGTACACTTGTACAGTATTACACACACACACGCACATGCACACACACACACACACACACACACACACACACACACACACACACACACATGCTTCAATCCCCTTACCTTCACTCGCTCCCTTCCTGTCCTCTCTTGTAGCACCTCCTGGTAGACAGGCTGAACTCACCCGACCCAAATATTGGACACGCCCAATCAGCCGTATCCCCATTCGACATGGACCCCTCCCACTCAATCACTCTCCCCACCCACCCAGGCACATTTCAATTACCTCAAGACAAGGGACCCGCCCACCTAGCCGCATCCCAATATCTACAAGATATGTGACCAACCAACCAAACTGACCCTCCCCCAGCCCCTCCCCCTCCCCACCAGAGGACCTCAGTCCCACAGCCGTTCACATTCTATCTGAGCTGGTCCACCAGTTCAGTGACCTCTATATATAGCTGCCCTCTGTACAGGGGACAGCACTCAGAGTTGTTAATGGTGTCATCTAGTTTGGACTAGCTCAAAAATATGGCGTTGTATTATTACAGTTTGCTCTCCCTTGTAATATGTACATATTCCATGCATACATCTCCTCTTCAACTCCACATGTCATTGTTATTATTATGTATACTCTGATATCACATTGTTGTGAATCTGTACATAATAAATTTATAATTATATTCATAATTTATTTTACTGAGACAATATTAAATAATTATATAGGTGATAAATAAAGGGTCAATGTAAAGTCTGAATTAATTATTTCATAAAATTATATACTAATTACTAGCTAGTATAATACTAAAAATGGGCAGCTGCCATGCTTACTTAAACCACTAGTATATACTTTAGCTACTAAATGATTGCATGCGAGTAATCAAATAGAAACATAATTGTCTGCATGATGGCCATGAAGGAAGGGTACCCCTCACCGCTGCCACATTAACGTTACCCCAGCCCACTGGACCGCCACCGGCCACAATATTCCTCGAATCAAAAACTGCAGAGAGTGTGGCTTAGCCCTGACCATGCAACCCAGCTCAAATAATTAAAACCAAAATCAAATAATTAAATGAGATTAATATTGATCATTTATCATAATAATAATTATGATGTAAGCATCACATGTGCACGTGTATATATAATAATGCATGTATCATTGGAACAGCTGGCAGCTAATTGTAATCATGCAGGTCCAAGACTTGCATGAGCTGGCATTAGTAGCTAGTACTGAAAATGGGCAGTGCCTAAACCACTGCACTACTAAATGATTGTGAATAATAAAAAAAAACATTATCTGATGGGGAAGGGTACCCCTCACCGCTGCCGTGTTAACATTGCATGCCCCGCTGGACCGCCACCACCGCAATATTCCTTGAATCAAAAACTGCAGAGAGTGTGGCTCCCGGTCTCAGCCCTGCTCCTACAACCCAGCACTCCTTGATGAGAGCACGGCCTCTTAAAATTATTAATTATTAGCTACTACTCTTGCAATCACATCAATGTACAAAAATTATAGTATCAAAAACTGGATGCATATGCATATATAATCTTGACAGTTAGCCATAAATTTTCAATAATAATTTGAATAATATAATTGACATCATTGATTATTATTTTTATTACAATGCAGGCATGCACTGTACCATATACACTTTTAGCTTTAATTCTTGGCATTCGTGATCAGAAAATTATTATAGATGAAAATTTCACCAGGCTTTATGACATGACTCGTATACGTACCGTACGTGAAAAACATGACAAATTTAATCACAAAAACTATATAGCTCAGTATAGGGCCTTCACAACTGCATTATGAGTTGTTGTGTACTTGCTCCAGCAACTCGCAGTCCAGTGGGGCAACTCAGCAGCCATCCAAGGAACTGCCCTGGGGAGACCCACCCTGGACTTCCCTTGCATGTGACAGTTTAGCTGCTATGATGATTTCTGCATGCTTACTTATCCAGCATCTCCATGTAATGTTATATAGAATGTGCATATAATTTGACTGCATTATAAGTATATTACGTACTATACACCCACACACATGCACACACACACGCACACACACACACACACACACACACACACACACACACACACACACACACACACACACACACATGCACACACAACTGCATGATGAATTAATGCATCATTCAAGGTTGAAACACATTGCAGTAGACATAATATTATGCAATTAGTTGCCATTTTATGTAGATCTGTTAAATTAAGAATTATAACTCTTTATGTAGCTTGTACAATAGTACTGGTCCTAACAGTTTGTTCATTTATAGTTGTGCTGTTTCTATGGTTACCTTCCCACCCCTATATAGCTACGATAATCATCAGAGCATCAAATCATTTACGGCAATCCTGCATACATAATTACATAACAATAATAATTGTGTACAAAAGTACCACATGCTTTGAGATACAATATGTGTATGTGAACACATTGGCAGTAGAGTACAGGGGTTGTGTTGCAAGCACTGCAGAAAACAATAACCAACTGTTACAATACAAAATTTATATGGAAAGGGTAGGTGTGTATCAACATAAACGCATTCCTATACATACGTACAATTGTTAGTACAATAGTGTGGGGTGGTAGTTAACAGTTCAAAACCAACTTCATTGTGTCATTTTGAAGTGGGAATGAGGACATATGCATCATTATCTACTGCTTAGTGCGTTTCGTGAATGGGCTGACAGTACAGGGGGGGCTGCTGATAAGAGCCCAGTCAGCCTGTTGCTATGGAATACGGAACAGAATTGGGATCAAAGTAAATGGTACACATGCTGCTGAGATCAGCAGGAAGGCCTTCGGTGCAGGGAACTGTTGTGGGCGGAGAAAAGACGTCTGTAACATATCCATCATCCTCAACACTTCCACGTGGCTGTGTTGCCATCGAAGCCATGTGAGGTAAGTGCCCTTGACTGCCGTAGCTGCTTCAGCTGCTTGTGCTCAGAGGAAATCCCTCTAGGTTGCTATGGTAACCATGTGAGTGGATGTTTGGAGATGAGAAAGCTCCGTCCTCAGTGTGAGCTCCATGTGGGCTGAAATGGGAATGGGAATTGGACTCACTTCCACTTGGACTTGGAGTCATGTATCCAATGGGCTATCCCTCATGTGGTGATGTAATGCTTGACATGGACTGCATTGGACCAGTTTGAACCGGCTGAAACTGACCAGTATGATCAACATTTGAAAACACCGGAGTGCCAGTGGGTGGAGTCACAGGAGGGCTGGTTGTGAAAACCTGCTCAGATTGGCTGGAGTAGGCCAGTGTCTGGGGGATAGTGATGTCGTTATCACAGGGGGCTGGACCAGGCAGGCATGATACAAAAGAGGTAGTTTGGTGGTAGTGAAGGTCAATGGGCTCCACTTTAGGTGTAACTATTGGCGTTGCCATGGCAGCAGAGGCAGGGGGCATCCCTGGGGTTGGATGAAGTTGTCTATAGACTGAGTTCTGCACATCATGAGGGCTGAAGTCGCTCCCTAACACATCAGAGAACTGCTGCTGGGCATTGGGCATGTGGTCAGACCCGTACTGGCTGATGAAAGCCCTGTTGCACTCAATGGCATCTGAAGGACTGGGAGGGGGGAAGGGAGCGGGTGTGAGGAGAGGGAAGGGAGAGGGTGTGAGGAGGAGGGGAGGGAAGTGCAAGCAATGGGGCAGAAATGTGCAAAGGAATGGGTTGTGCATAAGTAGATGTTGATGGGACACAAAATGAGGCCAAATATAGCAAGTGGTAGCTAGCCACACTACGTAGAACAGACACAGGTAATCTATGCTTATATGTCACAACAAAGAACATGACGTCACTTCAGGACCACACTTGCGCGGGTATCATGTATAGCAAGAAGGGTGTGGGAACTTAGAAAGGGTTTTCACCTTCAACTCAAACAAGACTCGATCTCTACCACACAGTTCCCCGCCGCACACTGACCTGACGTCATCAGGTTGTCGCTCACTACGTAGCTAGTTGAGACGTGACACTGGTCCACTGTCCTTTGCTGTGACGGACGGAGTCTCCTCAAACGGTAACAACACTCATCCTGCTCTGAACACGACCTGCTAAAGCGGCCAAACAGTTCACCTCGTCAGCTAGTGCACGTGGTCGGAAACTGAGGGGACGAGCGTTGGGCGTTTCCCTAACCGCATCAAAGTGATATATATAGCTACATATAGTACAGGTTATGATGGCTATTTTAGCTGTATAATTTGTATACTACTATACTTTCCAACTCACAAAAGAGAGGGTGTGGCTACCTGTCAAGGGGCGTCAGTCACACTACTTCAATCAACGCGTTTTGTGACTGAAGAGTTTGGTGAGTCGATACCACTTTGTGCCCTACCTACATCTAATGACAGCTGGAGCGGTTTGTACACTAGAGTCGACTGTGATGTTTTCGTTTGTTCGCCAATCGCGCGTCCTCTGTGTAGCTCTTGACCACCAGCCCTTAGTTAGTTGGCACACCAACCTGGCTAGCTAAACTGATTCCCCATCAAACTTGAGGGATCAACTGACTTTAACGGACACGACTATATTATGGCATAATGACGTCACCGGAAGCATTCTGTGACAACCCCGACATCTTTGGGCTAGCTTCGGTTGCCTCTTCAACAACTTAGCTTTGGGCACATTCTATAACAAACACAAAACATAACCCTAACCCTAACTTTACAGATGGCTCGAAGCTAAGTTGTTATAGCGTGCGCCCAAAGCTAAGTTGTTATAGCGTGCGCCCAAGGCTAAATTGTTATAGCGTGCGCCCAAGGCTAAGTTGTTATAGCGGGCGCCCAAAGCTAAGTTGTTATAGAGTGTGCCTAAAGCTAAGTTCTTGAAGAGGCAACCGAAGCTGGCCCAAAGATGTCGGGGTTGTCACAGAATGCTTCCGGTGACGTCATTATACCATAATATCGTCGTGTCCGTTAAAGTCAGTTGATCCAACTTGAGAGGATGGAGCCTGTTCATGTGTAATGTTATGTAGTGTGTTTGTGTCCCTGTACACCTCATCCTTCATCTGAGAGTGCTGCTCGTCTCATTTCTGTACTGCATACTTTACTGGTGGATCATTCCTACTGACCATTTATCATCTAGTTGTACAAACATGCAAGCACTGCTCAACCATTTCCCTCATTCTGTCCCATGGTAGAACACGAGGCACTCCCACAATCGCTACAGAGCTCCTGTGGTTTACGCCCAACCTATCGACCAATCATCTTTGGTCATGCCAGACCAGGAAATGTTCCAGGACATGTCGTATTCCTTGTTCTAACAGTGATGTGTGTGTTCTTCCTGTGTCTATTCCTGCTTCCCTTTGGTACCTCAGTAGTGGACTGTATGAGGTTCTCAGATGGTTCTAGTCTCTCCTATTTCACAACCAGCAGAGCCCCACTTTGTGCCCCCTCTCACTGCCTGTGCCTTGTGTGTAGGGGGTGATTCACTGTAGACTGTGCCAGTGAAGGCATAGCACACAGTTGGAGTGATGGATGTGAACACACACTTGGCCCACCTGTTTGTCATTGAGACTGTCTGTGAATATGTAATAGAACACTTGGGTTAGCAAATTTCCCCTCTCAGCTGTTCATTGTCTTTCTCCTTTGTTTCTGCACAGGTGACATGCCTATTTCCAATGAGCAGTGGCGGGTGGCTGTAGGACTGTGGGCTGCTCGCATTCAGCAGACTCTCATCATCAGGAGAGGAGTGAAGAGGTCACCGTCCAGTCAGGAGGGGGCACCTTGTCCACTCGGCCAACCACACAGTGGGGAGAAGAAATGCATGGTGAAGAAGAAAGGGAGGAAGAAGGCCAAAAATGACTCTTCTGTTGACCCGGCTATCACAACTGATGAATTCTTTGACGGCTTGATTGCTGTTGCAGTGATTGTGAGCTGCTTAGGAAGAAACAAGTGTAAAGACAGCTTATTCAGGAATCCTGTTAGTCAATTGCTGGAGGTGTTAGGAGGCAATGGTTTAAGTGCACTGGTTGTCATAGCGATCCTCCTCCTCCGAAGTGGTGACGTGGAAGCAAACCCTGGTCCTATGGAGAGAGGTGGGTGTTGTGCTTAGTGCAACAACAGTTTGCAGTTCACTTATTGTACAGTAGGTCGTGTTAGCAATCACTGACACACACACCATTTGGGTCACTGGAGCAGTGTGAGGGGTTACAATGATGTGTTTGCAGGATGCATGGGCATCTTGTTGTTAGAACACTCTACATGCCGTACATTGACCACTCTTCATTCTGGACATGTGGGACATTGTGGGACTGGCCCAGATGTCCTGATTAGAAAGGTTGCCTTATTTCGAAACTAGTCTTGTACACATCTTATTATAATGGAGGTAGGCCGATTTTTTGTCCGCACTATTCTCCGAAACTGTGCAGAGGAATCGCAGCAAATGCGGTCCGAATTCCTGCACGCTAGGTCCTAGGTGGGGGTTTGTGAGGCAGGTCACGAAATGAAGGTTTGCCGACATTTTGCCATGCTTAACTGTGGGCGGCCTTCTTTGTTTTACGGACGAATGCGAAGTAGATTACAGAAGTTGCAGGGAAATTGTCCACTAACTCCTCATGTTCGGATGGTGCAGCGGCTTCTTTGCCTCCGTTTTAGGCGGCTCGAAGGCGAAAGAAGGGGCCTCCAGAAATCCAGGATGGTCATTGTGCAATAAATACCCCCCATTACTTCATCGAAACTATGGTTACTTCGCGCTATTTTTAAAACCGCCTCTTCCAATAGCCGTATGCCTAAAGTTAAGGAAGTGACCAAGCTATGCACCCATAATACAACCATGAATCAGCTTAACAAATCAACATTGAGCTTATTGCTGACTGTTCCAGGAGACACAAACTATCTAGCTAAAGGAAACACTCCACTACGCAATGCAAAGGCCATCAATAGGACACCTTGCATAATGCGCACATGTGTGTCTCTAGCTGTTACAGCATGACTTGGTGTATAACCAACTAGCGCACAAACAGCCATCACACGAACAGCCAGCACTCGGCGAGCCAGTGAGAGGACACGCCCTTCGGGCTCGTTCATCCGCTGGTCTCTATAATGTAACGAGGCCAGTATAAGCACTGCCTTCATTAGAGAGGTGGTCTTCTTTCAGAGGTAGTTTTATACTCATCTCCTTCCATGTAGATGAGACAGTAGGCACTGGCCTCATTAAAGAGGTGGTCCTATTTAAGTAGTAGTTTGTACACACCTCCATGTAGCCGGAACAGTAGGCACTGGCCTCATTAGAGAAGTGGTATTATTTCAGAGGTAATTCTGTACACACCTCTATGTAGCTCTGACAGTAGGCACTGTCGCATTTAAAGAGGTGTCCTTTTTTCAGAGGTTGTTTTGTGTACATCATGCTTCGACAGTAGGGACAGACTGTCCACATTAGAGAGGTAGTCTCTTATCAGAGTATAGTTTTGTACTCATCTTTGTATCGGGTCAATAGGCACTATTTCGTAAGGAAGGTGTCATTATATTAGAGGTGTCCTTATTTCAGAGGTAGTTGTACACATCTCTATAATGTAGCTGGGACAATAAGCATTGCCCTCATTAGAGAGGTGGTCTTCTTTCAGAGGTAGTTTTATGGTCATCTCTGTATAGCTGGGACAGTAAGCACTGGCCACATTAGAGAGGTGTCCTTATTTTAGAGGAACTACGGATTACGGATTGTCGTTATATTTGCAGTGCTTGCTTTCACAGATGCTGGATCACAAGGTTGTTTCAGCCTTCCCACTCTACTACAGCCTTTTGAAGTATTGGCACCATTTTGCTTTGCAAATTGGCCATATTTTCCTTGCTATAGTCATAGCGCACCTCTCTGTCATTGTTTCAGCCTTCCCACTCAGGTTACCTCACACAGGCTACCTTAGCACTCACCAGTCATCACTAGTTTTGCAAAACAAGCCCAATTCCAGTCCTGTGATTATAATTTGGTTGTAAATATTCAATGATCATACATCACACTTCCTGTCAATTAGGTATGTAAATTCAGCCACATTGAAGTAGTGGACACATTCCATTGTCAGTGAAGTATTAAGGAATCAATGCAGTGTAAATTTGTGTGGTGGGGTACAGATGGACAATTTCAGATCAACAGTTGTGGTTACACTATCAGTTAATATGATGCATACACATTTGTACTATTGTAGTATGAGGTGTTTATATGGTAATGTGTTATACTACACTAACATCCTACATGTGTGTATTTGTGGTGCATGTGCGTGCATGCAGGCATGAACGCATGTGTTTGCATGCATGTTAGCACTTGTGTGGATGTGAGTATAGTATATACGCATGTCGGTGTGTGAAACCTCTGAAGTAAGACCACCTTTCTAACGAGGGCAGTACCAACCGTCTATAGTCTATAGTATAGTTTTATGCACATCTCAATGTAACTGGCACAGTAGGCACTGCTCTCATTAAGGAGGTGGTCTTATTTCAGAGGTAGTTTTGGATGCATCTCTAAGTAGCTAGGACAGTAGGTACTGCCCTCATTAGAGAGGTGATCCTAGTTCAGAGGTACGTAGTTTTATATCATGTCTGTAGCTGTAAGGGTAAGCACTGCCCTCATTAGAGAGGTGTCCTTATTTCAGATGTAGTTTTTGTACACATCTGTATGTACCTGGCACAGGAGACACTGTCCTCATTAGAGAGGTGTACTTATTTTAGTGGACCTTATAATATGCAAGCTTGTGAAATTCAATGTATTCAGTTTTTGTATGTGGTGTTCTAAATATGTAGATGGTCACTTCTTTAACTAACTGTACCATTTTCCAAACTTCATTCTGCCAACCTGTCCTCCCTCAGGTGCTTGCACTCAACTCAACTTGAGCTCCAAGCCCACACTGGCTGAGCTGGATGAGCTCATAGTGCGAGCCATCACTGATGGGTGGGAACAAGTGTTGCTCCACCTTGGGGTGGAGTCTTTTGTAATAGACACAGTGAAAAGGGATAACCCTGGTCCATCTGAGGAGGTGTGCCGAGAAGTCCTCAACAGATGGCTGAGTGCTGAGCCAGGTACAGGTGAGGCTGAGAAGACTTGGGGCTCTGTTTTAGAGGCACTGGAGACAAGCGGGCACAGACAACTGGCAGCACAACTGAGGAGAGAGCAAATTGGTGAGAGTGCCGTTTTCTGCACTGGATGGTTTATTGCCACACACTCGTTAAAGTAGTCTGTTGTTTGGTATCCTTTAACAGTGATACTTCACTACATTCTCTTCGTCAGAACATGCTGTTTGAATACACTTACAGGTCTAACTATTGTTTATGCATTTTATAGTATTCTCACACCAACTCCTCCCCTCTCCTCCCCCACTGTATTGTACAAGCAGGGACACTCTCTTCTAGTGAATCTGCAAGTGATGTCAGAGCAGTGCTCTCTCAGAATGTGCTCTCAGTGGGTGAGTCTAGTCCATCCTTAGTTAAACCCATTCTGTTCAGAACAAAACGTGCTCCAAATCTGAGGTTGACCATATCACCTGCCTGCAAAATGCCACCACCTTGTTCTTGCACTTCAGTTTCTTTAGCAGATCTAATGTACATGGTTTCAATTGTGTGTATACACACATCACATGGTGGGGGGGGGGGGGGGGGAAGGGGGGGCTCTGCGTGTGACGTGATGTGTACGTTTGGTGAACATGTATGGAAAGAGCTGTGACTGGACTAGGTTACAGAAGGCACTAGTTCTTGTAAAGGAGCTGTTATGTCTTTGTTTATGCTAGGCTTTGTCAACTTGTCTGTCCTTTCATCTTTTACAGGCCATCAGAGATGTGACATGCTTTTGAGAACATTTGTTAGCAGAAATGCAGCTGGCAAAGGTCGGGCCATCCTGGAGGGAGTTGGCCTTTCTTCGGAGGTGAGAGACATGTGCTACACAGACCACCCTTTGAATGAAGAAGAGGTCGTTCAGTCTGGGCTGATAAAGTGGAGGGACGGCAATTGGGGGACTCCCACATGGATGGTGCTACTGAGAGCTATGGAGTATGCAGGACTTGGTGTGCAGCACATTAGGAAACTGAAAGAAGAACTCATCAAAGGTGTGTGTGTCTAGCAGTCACTTCAACGTGTTTTACACTGTGTGCTGTGTCAACTGCTGTTATAAGTGTACATTATAGTGATCTCCACAGGTCTTTATACAGCCTGCCACCTTAGGCAATGGATTGCAGCGATTGTGTGCAGAGATATCTAACTTTATTTCTGTCTCATTTCCTCTCTCTGTCCATGTGTGTGTGTATGCAGGTATGACTGGCTGTGGAACAAGGCCGGAGTACGTGTCCCCTCCCAGTACTGCAGCACCTTATGTTACGGTACAACCTCTACAGGCAATGGGACCCTCCCCTTGGAACATGGGCTATGGTACGCTGTGAATTGTGTATACCTGTCACATTCAGTAGAGGGACTAGAAGATGAATAATGTTATTGTTGTGTTTGTTGTGTTGAAATGGAAAGTGCACACAATACTCTAGTGGACACTGGAGACTACATGAGTGTGAGCAAACACCTGACTGGTGAAGTTCAGGGCAGACTGAGTTATGGTCATGTTCAAAGGTTTTACCAACTTGGTCTACATAAAGCACTCCTTTGGGTGCAGATGTCATGTATAACTGTAACAGAAATTCTGCATAGTCTGTATAATGTATGTATTTAATGCTTTGTCAATAAGCACGTTAACGATATTTTAATCTCCATGTGTGTGTACAAACGTGCATGCTTGCATACATTTTGGTGTGTGTGTTAGTGAGGTGCAATGTGTCCAATGATTCCCTCCTCCCTATTCCTCCTGACGTAGCTCAATCTCCACCTCAATGGCTTCCCATCCCTTCCTCTCAGTCCCTTTCTTCGAGGGAGATGTTCCCTGGTCCTTCTGCTGTAGGGTATCATCCACACTATGTGAGACAGCCCCAAGGTGTGTGTGGGTGTAGTGTGCAAGTGAAGTAGTTACATGTACATGTGTGTGTGTGTACATTCTTAGTTCATAATGTAGTCTACCAGATATCTGGATGAATGCTATAAGAAGACGTATGTAGCATAACTTAGTGGTGGGAGGTATGTCCATATGTAGTTGTACTGCAGTATTGTTTGAATACCGTGAAAGTGTGGGTTTGTGTTTTATAATAAACTAGCAAAGTGGCCCACCTTCGGCGAGCTACGATGTCCGATGTCTGTCCCCCGATGCCCTCAGCAACCATGTTACTACTACAGCTCAAAATGATTATTGGTTTAAATTCGAACGTGGGACAATAGTGAATCAAGTTTGGTAAAAACCAGAAGTCAATGGGAACGATAATTAAAAATGGCGGTCGTCTGCGAAGGAAAAAGCAGAAATGGACAGATAACTCTCTGTCATATGCAAAACGGGTGACGTCAACCCCGCTATAACCTGACCCCCGATGCCCCCAGCAATCAAAGCAAGTTTGAGGGTGACGGAGCAAGAATCGTGTGCGCGTATCGCGAACACACACACAGACAATTTTGGCTTTATATATTAGATGGATGCACTAATACCGCTGAGCAACACGGTTTTCGCTTTTGGGTAATGCAAATCAATTATATTAGTGTTCTTGCTTCACTTCATTCACTTTGCAAATCTGCAGCGCTATTATTGTGATGTCGCGCGTCTAAGAGTTTTGCCACATGAACCGTACACAAATGTGTACACAAATGAAGCTATGGAGCTTCAAATTCAAACAATAAATTAACTTTGCACACATTAGTAGGTATGTAGATGTACCACAATAATTTAATACTGATATACTATAGTTTTTGCCTATATTGCCCACCTCTATATATTCCACAATGCAAATATGCAACATGTGTGTATGTGTGGAGGGAGTATGAGTGTGGGTGTGGGTGTGTAGTGTGTATGTGGGTGGGTGGGTGGTTCGATGGGTGGGGGTGTTGCAGACATGTGTGTGCTTGTGTGGGTGTACGGGTTAGAGTGTGGATGTTGTGTGATGTAGGTGTGTGCATCTAATTCAGTTCATTTAATTGTCAGTGAAATATTAAGTATTTAATGTAGTAAGTAATCAAATTAAGTATTAAGGAATCAATGTAGTGGACCACATTGCTATACCAGGAAAGCTGCATGATTACTTGATATCGAACAAAGGGTGTAAATATGGATATAGCAAAGGTGACAATAGTCATTGTTGGAATATTACAGTTTTCATTGTTTTTTTTTTATTTATGCAACTCTGCTGCTCACAAACCCACAAAAGCATAATCCCACAAAATTGATACAGCATGTGGTAGCAGTGTAATGTCAGGTGTGTGGTACAAATGGACAGCTTCAGATCAACAGTTGTGGTTACACTATCAGTTAATGTGATGCGTACACATTTGTACTATTATAGTATGAGGTGTTTGTATTGTAACATGTTGTACAACACTAACATCCTGCATGTGCGTGTATGTGCGTGCGTGCGTGCATGCGTGTGTGTGGAAGTTGTATGATGCATGTATGTTTACATGTATGCCACCTGAAGTACATGTATGGCAGAAGGGTCCTTTATAGAGAGGTCTCCTTCTTCAATGTACCCTTTGTAGACAGGTTCCACTCTATGTACACATGTTTCTCTTGAGAGGGGACTGACAAAATGTATATGTGCTTGCGGTGTGTGTCATCAGTTAACTTACCTCTCTCTACCATTGTACTTCACAGTTGAGGCAGGAGGAGATGGGCGAGGACATGTGGAGTACTTTTGCAGTCGTCTTGTGGATTTCTATAGGAATATGAAGATTGTTGAGGATGAGTGGCTTCCTGCTGATCAGTCTTTACCGTTTGTTAATTTAGCCCTCGCTCCTTTCCATTTGAGTGCTCAGCATGCCCAGAAGAAGTTTGTTGAGGCTGTAACAGAAGGTGTCGATAACGTGTACACATACCGGACTGGCAAGGTAGAATGTGAGGCAATCCCTGAATTAGTGAAGAAACATAAGCTTGTAATCCTTAGTGGTGCTCCTGGGGTGGGGAAAAGTACATTAGCTCGGAAGGTGTGCCAAAATATCTGTCGAACTCCTGGTTGCCATGGTTACATGTTGATCCTTTTGGTTGAGTTGCGAGACATGCTGCTGTTCGAGAAAGATTTTAAATTAATTGACATTCTGCAGCTATTCCAGGGAATGATGAGGGATGGTATGTCACCTCAAACTATGTCCAAGACAATTTATGACAACCTAGGACGGGATGTGCTGTTTATCTTGGATGGATTTGATGAGTTGCCCCCTCACCTTCGACAGTCTCCTTTCCTTGTGAACCTTCTATCACACAACTGTCATTCTCCTTTGCCACACTGCGATGTTGTTCTAACATCCCGCTCAATTGTAACAAGTGAGATCTACCACCAAATGCAGATGTCTCGTAGCCAAGTCAGTCTAACTAATATCGAGGTACTTGGTTTCACTCAGGACCAGATTGTGGTTTATGCTAAGCAATATTTCACTGACCAGAGGCGAACAGACCTGTTTGGCTCGTTTGTCAGGAAGATAGGTGCTGTCCCACAGATTAGAGGTCTGTGCTCCATCCCCGTTGTTCTCTCCATCATCTGCCAGGTATTTCTATTTAGAGGGGATCTTCCACCGACACTGACCCAAATCTATAATGACTACTTGTGTGTGAAAGTTCTCAAGTACAGTGAAGACTTGTCTGCACTGGATTCTATCCTGGAACTTCCAATGGACCATGATATCTATAAACTTGGTAAAATTGCTTATATTTGCATTGAGAGACAAAAGATCGTGTTTGATTCAGCTGATCTCCATGGTCTTGGTGAGCGCTTCTCAGACCGTAAGAGAGGGTGTGGTGTGTTAACAGCCAGACCCATTCAGTGTGGTCCAAAGTCTAAGAAAGGGGCCATTGAAAGCTTCTTCTTCATCCACTTGACTATACAGGAATTCCTAGCTGCTATTTATGTGTCCCTCCTGTCAGTAGATAGGCAGCGTGAGGTCTGGGCTAGGTATCTCGGTAAGCCCCACATGGCACAGATGTGGCGCTTTTATTGTGGATTGACCAAACTACAACACTTTGACCTCCTTCAAATGAATTCATATTCTGAGGACTTTCAAATGCAGTGCCTCTTTGAGGCACAGAATGTTTCATTGATTCGTCACTTGATGCCACATATTGTAGGAGATGAGGTGTTTGTGGAGCCCAAGACTGCTTATGACTCCACAGCCTATGGCTATTGTCTTTCCTGTAACTCAGCAATTCAAGCACTCACTGTCAAGATTAGTGGGTCTACTGTTGCCCAAATTGGTAATCTGTTGGAGCCAGTACTATCCTCACAGCAACTGCAGTCACTGCGTATCATTGGCCCAGGTGAGTTCATGTAAATTATGTATTGCCTTTTCAATTGCCATTGTATATTTCACTCTTTGGGTAGGTTGTCAGTTTGGGCATTGTAATTGTTATAACTGTTGATGTCATCATATTCACATTCAGTCAATCAATTATTCAGTATGGATGTACATCTCCAATGCTGGAGGTCACACAAACAAAAGGAACAAATAGTAATATGTAGCTACAACAAAAAGTTTTATTATAAAATTAATAGTCAATTCATCTTCCCTCTCAGTCTTGCTCTGTGTAGGTCTCCTTCCTTCTAACTCTCATTTGAAAACTTTCACTGTGGACTTGTCAACATTAATTTCCACTCCCATGTCATCCTCTAGTTGTTGTGAACCAACATGACGTTGCTAGCACCTATTGCATCATTCCCATTTTGTATTGCGACATTCCTGGACAACCAACCTAATTAGAATTACATGTATAGCCATACCATTTGCTGTTGCTTAGTGAATACTGCTCTTGTTGTAACTTCAATTGTACTCTGTTGTTTTTGACTACAGCACCAGGCTCTAAGGACTGGAGGGAAGTGGAGGACCTCCTAGACAGGATCACTTCACAAACAAGTGGAAGCCATGGTAAGAGTGCTGGTGCACGTACATGTACTTCACTTCATCCACATTTGTACTGGCATTGCCATGCATGTCCACTTGGTAGTGTTTACTTGGAGTAGCTCTGCATGAACTGCTCTGACACTGTGTACCACTAGCCACTGTTGTGGTGTGATACAAAAATCCTGTGTGGCTAGGTATACTGACATACATATCTATCACTGAACTTCACTAACCAAAACTTTGAATTAATGAAGCCAAGCGTTTTGACAACAATACAGTTGTCATCGCAGTTGTCAAAGCTTTGGCTAGTGAAGTTCAGTGATAGATAAGAATGTGGTGTGATGTTTGGCAATGGATGTCATTATGAGCTGCAGACTGTGTGTGTCTGCCATGTTGACTGAGTGCATGACATGTTGTTATGTTTGCCTTTCACAGATGGTGCCTTGAAAGGACACTTTGGCAAGGTGCACTTGTCTGCACCTCCCCTCAGCACAGCAGTGAAATTGCTGTGTCTGCAACATGTGACAGGGATTGAGTGTAAGGACATACAGACATATGGACACATACAAGGATGTGAGGTAAGCTCCAGTGTGAGATGAAATGATGATTCATGCCTTTGAAATAGGGCTGGGCGGTATACCGGTATATAGTTATACCGTGGTATTGTTTTGATACCGCGCAGGTATATATTTGCATGTTTCTTCATACCGGAAACCGAATACCAACTGTAATACCGTATGCTATACAAATACCATGTAAACTTTTATAGTATAATGGTATAGCTTACCGGATATCCGCTAGCAATCGTTGACGGTCCCGGTTAGTTATGGCGGAGCAGCAGCTAGTAAGCAAGAGCGGTACGAAGAGCATCATTTGGGACTACCTTGGTCTCGAGCTGGGAGCAGATGGGAAGCCAGTCGATGACGGAAGTGCTATTTGTCGAAGCTATAGGAAGCGAGTGCTGGCGAAGCATGGGAACACCTCGAACTTACTGGCTCACTTACGGACGAACCACCCCGCGCTCCATACGCAGGTGAAGGCAGCGATGGACGGTAAGAGCAAGCAGCCGTCCCGGACAGCTACACCTGCGCCAGCAGCGAGCAGCCAACCAACCCTGCAAGAGACGCTGACAACGGCCCAAGCGTACGAGCGGAAAGGAGCGAAATGGAAGGAGCTAACAGACGCGGTTACCTATTTCATTACCAAAGACTCTCTTCCCATCTATACGGTTGAGAAAAGCGGGTTTAAGCGCTTGCTGAGGACGTTTGATGCCAGATACCAGCTGCCTTCTCGCTCATACTTCTTCAGAACAGCCATTCCTGCTCTGTATGAATCAGTGAGGGAGAGAGTGAAGCAGGATCTTGATGGGGTGTTCTTCTTTTCTGCCACAACCGATCTGTGGTCGAGTGTTGGGATGCGTCCATACATGAGCTACACAGTGCATTACGTAAGTGATGACTGGAAACTGGAGAACAGGTGCCTGCAGACCCATTTCCTTCCTGAAGACCACACTGGAGAAAACCTGGCAGAGGCAATGGAAGCAACCCTTGCAGCATGGGACTTGAGGGCTTCACGTCAGGTCTGTTTGACTACTGACAATGCAGCAAACCTCGTCAATGCTGCAGAGCAGCTCCAGTGGTGTCACCTCTCCTGCTTCGGCCACAATTTGCATCTAGCCATCACCAAAGCAATCAAATCCGACCAGTGATGCGAGCGATGTCTAGCACTGTGCCGCAAGATAGTCAGTGCTTTTTCGATGAACTGGAAGCGGAAGAGGGATCTTACTAAGGCACAGATGAATCTCCAACTACCAGTGCATGCTCTTGTGGCAGATAGTCCTACCAGATGGGGCTCAATGGCAAAGATAGTAGCCCGGATTTTGGAGCAGGAGAATGCCATCCGCACAGTCCTCAGTGCTGACAGGAAAGCAAGCCATTTAGTTACCATAGGCGTAGTACAAGGTCCGGCAGGCCGGCGGCCGCCGGACCAATAATTTCTCAGTCAAAGAAAAATAAATATAAGCAAAACTCACAGTTAGTGGACAAATGGTTATGTTTAATCCAGTAATCCTTTAACTGACAATTGCTACTTCCAATGGTTAAGAGGTGTTGACTAGAAATAGTGTTCTCTTGATGAGCGCTGCTCAACATCCAGGCAGGACTGCCTTCAAGCAACCATTTTTGTTCAAAGCAGTGACGTCATAGATACAAAAATGGCCGATTAAGGTGAGCGTAACTCAAACGAGAGGGTGTGGCACGCCACCGTGTGGTTGCACAGCCCCTTGTGTAGCTCTATTTTCATTCTATGAGGATGAATTCGACAGAGCCACACTCCTAGCTCAGCTGCAGCTTTTTCGCACTAATTTCCCAGTTGAACAGAAGAAAACCATTCATGATATTGTTTCTATAATGCAAGGCATGTCAATAGGGGAGCGAGCCATGTTGTCTGAGGTTGTGAAGCTGGTACGTTTGTTGCTAGTTATGCCAGCAACAAACGCTGTCAGTGAGCGGTCATTTTCAGCAATGCGGCAAATCAAGACCTATCTACGATCAACAATGTTGCAGGAACGCCTCAATGCTGCAATGACCTTACATATACATAAAGACTTGACTGACAGCTTGGACCTTAAATCCTTAAGTAATGACTTCGTTGCAAAATCTGACTACCGCAAATCTAAGTTTCCTATGTATGAAAGCCTGTAACACTTCTGATTACTGGACTGTTCATTGTTTTATTGATATTTATGGATATTGGAACGTCATTGTGTGTATTATGTATAGTTGTGAATGTAAGTTTTTTTGTAACAAAAATGTGTAGAGTATTATAATAGAATGCTAAAGCTGACACAGGTGTTTGAATAAGAATGTATTGCGAGCAAAGCAAGCAAAAAGAATTTTTTGGTCCTGCCGGACCAAAGCTAATCTCACTGCTACACCCCTGGTTACTACCTGGCAGGGTATTCATGTGCTAACAGCCATTCACCAGGCCCTCTCCCCCCTCTCTGCTCTCACTGACATACTCTCGGGTGAGGAGTATGTCACCGTGTCTGCCATTCTGCCCATGTTGCACCTTTTCGAAACAAAGCTGCTGAAGGATGAGGCCAGTGACACACAGCTCACTAAAGACATCAGACGTCAGATAAAGCAGGACCTTAGCAGCCGTTACACCATTCCAAAGATCACTGCAATGGTTTTGAAGATTCTTAAAATGGCCACTTTCTTGGACCCGCGGTTCAAGTGTCATTTCAGTGACGATGCTGATGTCGGAGACATCAAGGAGACCCTACATGAGGAGGGTGCTAAGATCATTCAACATGCTTTGAGTCCTCAGCCTTCAAAAGTGGAAGATTCGTCAAGCTCTTCTGCTATTGCAGGTCCTCCACCCGCCAAGAAGAGTAGCCTTGGTTCCCTTTTCAAGGATGCTGCTAAAGAAACTCAACCAGTTTTATCACCAGAGCAGCAGGTCAAAGCAGAAGTAGCAGCATACGAGGCTATTCCAAAGTTGGACCCAGAGGAAGATTCGTTGCAGTGGTGGAAAGTGCAGAGTCCTAGGTTTCCAGCTTTGTGCAAACTTGCACAATCGTATCTATCTGTTTGCGCAACGAGCTCTTCATCTGAACGCCTGTTCAGCACCTCGGGCAACATTGTCACACTTCAGAGAGCTTCTCTTAAACCCAACAAAGTTGACATGCTTGTTTTTCTTGCTGAAAACTTATAAACTTATGTACTGCTTATGTACGCACTTCACTTTGTCTATGCAAACTTGAGTTTAATACGCATTTCATGACCTTTTATTGTGATGCTTGCTTTACATTTATAGTTTATTATAAAAATCTTTCCATTATTGATATTCAGCGTGCTATCATCGTCATCATCGTTAGAACACTACACATCATGGCAGCAATCAAAATGTGTCATGATGTGAAAGGTGCTTATCAGATTAGATAACAGCATGATACTGAGATCATCCTGCAAGTCAGCCATTCAATAGTAGGTATGTAGTTATACCGCAATATTTTTACCAGAAATACCGTGGTACTATATTGGTCAATACCGCCCACCCCTACTTTGAAACTCTCATTAGTACATGGTTTCCCTGGTAACAGAAAGTACATTCATACGTACGTCATGTTCAGATGATGTATTTGCATGGTATGTCCCTCAACCTTCAACCTTGGGAAATATTCCCTAATACATCACCACAAGTGTGGTATATTTTATGATAATACATATGACAGCTTAGATAATGTCCACTGATGGCAAACAATAGTGACAGTGTCAAATGGTGTTTGTCCCCATCCCACTGCATGATGGACTGTGTTGATGTCTTATTCTGCAGGCAATGGACCATGAGATTTTGATGAAGATGGAAGGGTCACTCTCGGGAAACAAGACCATAAACAAGCTGACACTGATTGGTGATAATGTGACTCTACCAAAGCGGTTCTGTCGTCACCTTCTCCTTGGAATTGGTAGAAATTCTTCCCTATCATATGTGAACCTGTCCTTTCACCCACACAACTGGGATTGTCCTGATGATGGTAGGTTGGTGTATGTCAGTCACACATTGTGTGACTCAGTTGGATGTAGTGTATAGTGTGTATAGTGTGTTACAAGCAATAGTGGGTGACAACTGGGATTGTCCTGATGATGGTAGGATGTCTGTGTGAATTTAAGTATGTATACGTAGGTATTGTATTTACATGTTCAACTCTACACCTGTTTCCCTACCCAGTGCCTGCAGGTGGTCAAGGGAGCATACAACATCTTAGTCTGTGGGATGTTCCAGTGGACGTGTTGGCAAACATGTTCACGTGGTTCAGTGCTATCAAAGAACTGGAGTGTCAATTCATCCATCCCCCACAAGAGGTACAGTGTGTGCACATGCATGTACAGTGTGGATTGAAATGATGTAGTATTTTGTACCAATCACTATATGACAGTGTTTTGATAATAGACGTTATAACATATCACCTTGTCTAGGAACGACTGTTCTGTAGGCATATCACTCCACTTTTTGGGGGTAGTAGCATGTTTGTTCACTGTTCACTGGGTTCACATCTACTGTCCATTTTGCCCCTCCTGCTGCCCACTGAAAGGGTGCTGTCAGATCGCTGGTGGTGATAGCTAGTGCATATCATTTGTGTTCTGTGCATGTGTTGCATTCATGTGTGTTGTTCATTACCGTATTCGCTCTAAAAATTCGTCATTCTAATTTTCGTCAGGGGAAAAAAAAAATGCTCAAGTGTACTCTAATCGTGACAAATTTCCTGTCTCTCTAATTTCCGCCATTGGCCTCTAATTTTCGTCATGAACAGGAAGCGTTCTAAATATTCGTCGGAAATGCCTGCAATACGGCTGCGACGGCCAAGGTAGGAGCAAAGCCAACAGGACTCGCTGTTGTCTTTGTCTTTTTGGCATTGTTCTGTTCGTCTATAAGCCTTCTTGACGCTGTGTACGTCGTTCATTTTCTTTCTGGTGCGACAATGGAGTTCAGTGATCACGAATCGTCTCCACATCCTTCTCGTTCGGACGGTAGCCTCGCACTGCTGTTCGCCTGGTCAACGTGTAAGCGGCCATTTCAGCAAGAAATGCCTATACGGAATAGCTCTCCAATGTTTCGTCTTCGCTCTAATGTTTCGTCCGAAAACTCTAAATATTCGTCACCTTCGACGGTCTTCTCCATTCCAGCTCTAATTGCCTCAAAAGACGAAATTTTCGCTGCACTAGGGGTGACGAATTTTTAGAGAGGATACGGTATATGTTGTGTGTACCCTGCATGTTTGTGTGTCAGAGTGTGCTGTGTAACAAGGAGGGCACTTTCCACCCTTGAGGTAGACATGGCCCTGTTGTCAGTGAGTAGGCTGGTGTGTGGTGCATGGTCTCTAGAGAAGAATGTTGTGTTGACATTGTCGTTGTTGACTCACCTCATTGTGAACTGTGTCGATGTGTCTTTAGGATGTAGTCTCACACTACAGCCCCTATTTCCCCTATTGCACAATCGTGGAGAAATAAGATCTGGTGACTTTCACCAGGTACTCATGGGCATGCCAAATCTTGGCAGAGCCAATCAGATTGTGCAGCAACCAATTAGCTACGTATATGGGCTACATGAAGCTTTGAGCGAAGCAAGAAGAGGTGATCTTGAACTTTGTACGCAGGACTGATGTTTTCTTAAGTCTCCCCACAGGGAGTGGCAAGTCAAATTGCTACAGCCTACTGCCAGGGGTGCTCGACGAGGTACGCCGCCTGCCAAACGTATTTGTCGCAATCGTGGTTAGCCCTCTTGTAGCGCTAATGAGAGATCAGGTGATTGCCATGACGGAAAGGAACGTCCACGCGGTTTACATTGGAGACGCTGGCGACAGCTCACCAGATCTGCGATGGCTTGTGCTCTTCAGTGTACACTGACGGAGCGAAAAAAGACTGAGTCGACTGCGCCAAACACAACTACACGCCATCCTTTCTTTGAAACACGTGGGTGAGACACAGCATGCACTATGACGTCACGCCATAACTGCATTCCAACATGCCACGAGTACCTGGCGAAAGTCACCAGACGTTCCTTCCCCACTGGAACGGCTGGCGCGCGAGACTATGTAGGATGTTTCTGACCAGAGTTGCTTCTTCATGCAGGATGGAATGAGAGAAGAGGAAATGAAGTTGAATGTAGTGGAACAGGCTCTGGCTGAGATGAGTCGACTGGAGAAGATGGTGCTGAGAATGAGTACTACTGTAAGTTTGTGATCTCATTCCACTTGATTGACTACTTGCCAAGTGCTTAGTGCACAAGGCATGTGATTGTGATGTGTGGTCCGAGTGCCAGCTAGTGTTTGTATTTGTATGTAAGTATAACCTGTGTGTTCCTAATATACTTGTTGTCACTGTGATTCTGCCCTTGTTCGCTTCACATTGAACTTACATTGCTCCTCCCTTAATTGGTAGGTGTCAGACTCACTGATGTTTAAATTTGGAATGCATGTTTTTAAGGCCCTTTCTAGGAAGAACAGTATTGGGGACTTTGTATGGTACGACTGGTATGGGAGAGAAAAACTACTCACTGAGATGCTATCGAGATTAACACCTGATGAGAGTAGCAGGTTCTCAATTGGAGAGTACACTACTGACTATGGTAACGTCTACCCCTGTATCCACCTCTCTCCATCAAGTGAGTACTGACAGTATTGTTGTCTGAATGGTACACAGTATTGTTTTGGTACACGCACCCTACACATCTACACTTGTACTGTAGGTCACACCACAATACACTTTGGTGGTGTTTGTTCACTCCTGCCCCTTGTTTGGCTTTACTAGCTGGAGTGCACGCACGTGAGACATGTCCGCTGCTAGCTCAGTTTGTATATATTAGCGTCAACTGTGTGGTTTTATCACATTCTTTGGTGTTACCATGGTTATGCATGTGACGGCATGTGATGTGCGCATGATTAGCAAGACGAATCATACAACAGCTTGGGAATCATCGCACAAATCGGCTTCAATCGCGAAGCTAATTGTTCCTGTTGGCAGCTAGACATTGGCGCATGGCTTTAAGACGTTTACGCTGTCATTTCCCAAAGCTCCACTCCAAGTGTTACGACATTTTAACGGGGTGTCACGGGAAGGTCACATGACAATGGCTGCCCGTGAAGCTGGCAATGAGTCTTCTCAGCAAATCTTCGTGTGGCAAGTGAGCTTGTGGCACTGACACATGGTGAAGATTGATTTTGAAAGGCAAGAAAAGGATCTAACTGTTCCATGTGAGCTCTTCTGATCAGATGCTCCTGTGAAGAGTTATAAGGTGCGCAACATTTTGGGGGCAGGAGAGAAGTTACATTTATCGCTGTAACTTTGCAGCGGATTCAGTTAGGAAAAGCGCTCACATGGAAAAGTTAGAGTGATTGATTGCCTATTGGCCCATACCCTCCGTTTCTAATTCAGCCTCTTTCTCACTTGCCACAACGACAATTTGTGCTATTTTACCATAGTCACTAATGGCGCTATATCTCGGAATAGAGAACAAGTATTCACTATTTTTTAACACATGTTTGTAGTACACGGATAAGGGTTCATATATGTACACAATTCGACCCAATCTGGCAGAAGAAGGGAAGGGAATACGGAAGGTCAAAATTGGCCGCACAGAAGCCATATGTTTACATATGGACATGTCCCACATGCGCACTAAGGGATGGTGTGTACCTATGTACCATACTGGTGTATGTATGTACTCCACTACCATCCCAAGACCTATAGTGCAAGGGAGGGGTCCTTAGTGGATCCATTACTCATGGGACTTCCCCTCTGCTACACATCACCTCCATGTCTATAGAACACTCACATGCACAGTAGGAGCCACATCTCCAAAAGTAGGAGTCTGCTCCAAATTGACTGCTTATGCATGGCACAACTCCATGTGCCAAAATTGAGCCCACATGCACACACCCACACACACACACAATGCTTCAATCCACTTATCTCCACTCTCTCCCTTTCTGTCCTCTCCTGTAGCACCTCCTGGTAGACAGGCTGAATTCACCAAATCCAAATATGGGACACGCCCACCCAGCCGAATCCCCATTCGACGTGGACCCCTTCCTCTCAATTGCTCTCTCCGCTCACCTAAGCACATTCCAATTTTCCTAAGACAAGGGACCTGCCCACCTAGCCGCATCCCAATATCTACAAGATATGTGACCAACCAAGCCAAACTGACCCTCCCCCAGCCCCTCCCCCTCCCCCTCCCCATCAGAGAACCTCAGTCCCACAGCCATTCACATTCTATCTGAGCTGGTCCACCAGTTCAGTGACCTCTATATATAGCTCAGTACAAGGGACAGCACTCAGAGGTGTAAATGGTACGTGTCATCTAGTTTGTACCTACCTGTACATTGTTGTGAATCTGTACATAATAAATTTATAATAATTATAATTATTAGCAATAATATTATACTACTCTTGCAATCATATCATGTATGAAAATTATAATATCAAACTGGATGCATAATCTTGACAGTAATGACCTGAGATTTAACTTAATACTTGTCATTCATGATCATGATCAGAAAAATTTAATTATATTATGGATGATAATTTCACCAAGCTTTATGACATGACTCGTATACATACCATACGTAAAAGTAGAAACATGACAATCACAAAAACCATAATAATAATAATATTATTATATATATAAAGCTCGGTACATGGTCTTCACGACTGTATTATAATATACGTATGCATGCACACACACACACACACACATGTATATACACACGCGCACACACATGCTCACACATATATAGACACACATGCACACACATGGACACACGTATATAGACACACACATGCACACATATATACACACACATAGATAGATCTAGACACACACACACACACACACACATGCACACACGTATATATACAAACGCACACATACATGCACATGCACACACATGCACACACATACAGACTAAACTGCATGATGAATAATGCATTATCCAAGGTTGAAACACATTGCAGTAGATATATTATGTGATCAGTGACCATTTCATGTAGATCTGCTTAATTAATAATTATAACTATTTATGCAGCTTGTACAATGGTGCTAACAGCTTGTTCAATTATAATTAATTAATATAATTGTGCTGTTTCCATGGTTACCTTCCCAACCCTGTATAGCTATCATAATTATCACCAAATCATTCATGGCAATCCTGCATACATAATTACGTAACAATAATAATTGTGTACAAAAGCACCACATGCTTTGAGATACAATATGTGTATGTGAACACATTGGCAGTAAAGTACAGTGGTTGTGTTGCAAGCACTGCAGAAAACAATAACCAACTGTTAACAATACAACATTTATATGGAAAGGGTAGGTGTGTATCAACATAAACGCATTCCTATACATACGTACAATTGTTAGTACAATAGTGTGGGGTGGTAGTTAACAGTTTAAAACCAATTTCATTGTGTCATTTTGAAGTGGGAATGAGGACATACGCATCGTTATCTACTGTTTAGTGCGTTTCGTGAATGGGCTGACAATACAGGGAGGGTGTTGATAAGAGCCCAGTCAGCCTGTTGCCATGGGATATGGAACAGAATTGGGATCAAAGTTAATGGTACACATGCTGCTGAGATCAGCAGGAAGGCCTTCGGTGCAGGGAATTGTTGTGGGCGGAGAAAAGACGTCTGTAACATATCTATCATCCTCGACACTTCCACGCGGCTGTGTTGCCATTGAAGCCATGTGAGGTAAGTGCCCTTGACTGCCGTAGCTGCTTCGGCTGCTTGTGCTCAAAGGAAATCCCTCTAGGTTTCTGTGGTAACCGTGTGAGTGGATGTTTGGAGATGAGATAACTTCGTCCTCAGTGTGAGCTCCATGGGGGCTGAAATGGGAATGGGAATTGGACTCTCTTCCACTTGGACTGGGAGTCATGTATCCAATGGGGTATCCCTCATGCGGTGATGAAACGCTTGACATGGACTGCATTGGACCAGTTTGAACCGGCTGAAACTGACCAGTATATATTATCAATGCTCGAAAACACCGGAGTGCCAGTGGGTGGAGTCACAGGAGGGGTGGTTGTGAAATAACTTGCTCAGGTTGGCTGTAGTAGGCCAGTGTCTGGGGGATAGTGATGTCGTTATCACAGGGGCTTGACCAGGCGGGCAAGATACAAAAGAGGAAGGATGGTGGTAGTGAAGGTCAATGGGCTCCACCTTAGGTGTGACTACTGGCATTGCCATGGCAGCAGAGGCAGGGGGCATCCCTGGGGTTGGATGAAGTGGCCTAAAGACTGAGTTCTGCACATCATGAGGGCTACAGTCGCTCCCTAACACATCAGAGAACTGCTGCTGGGCATTGGGCATGTGGTCAGACCCGTACCAGCTGATGAAGGCCCTGTTGCACTCAATGGCATCTGAAGGACTGGGAGAGAGGAAGAGGGGGGGTGAGGAGAGGGAGGGGAAGGGAGTGTAAGCAATGGGGCAGAAATGTGTAAAGGAATGGGTTGTGCATAAAGAGATGGGACAAAAATGTGGACAAATATAGCAAATAGTAGCTAGCTACACTACATACAAGACTCGATCTCTGCCACACAGTTTCCGGCCGCACACTGACTTAACTTCATCAGGTTGTCGCTCACTATGTAGTTGAGATGTGATACAGGTCCAGACTGTCCTCTGCTGTGACGGACAACGTCTCTTCAAACGGTGACAACATTCATCCTTCTCTGAAAAAGACCTGCTAAAGCGGCCAAACAGTGCAGTATATACACGTTGTCAGAAACATGGCGTCACTGAAGGGACTGGCGAAGGGCACGCCTTTAGTTTCAATTTCCGGTTGATTGAAATTATTGCGCAATTATTGCGCAATCTTTGTGTGATGTCATGCAGTTTTGCTGTGACATCATTATGCATCATCAAATGTACCTTTGTACCTTGTATGGTTACTTTAGTATTGTGCAATATAGTTGGCTATGCTGACTGCCGTATTTCACACTTAATTTTAAAGATTTGTCACCAATATTTTGAGGGGGTGTTGGGGGGAGCCCCCTATTATGCTTTAGTGTGTGCATTGCTCAATGGTAGAAACATGTAGCCAGTTAAGCAAGTACATTGTAGATATATAAGGTATGTGTCAGTCAGAGGGTTCTAGGGGGCAGGCCCCCTAGCAGGAAACTTCAAACAAACATTAATGGAGGTCGATGCATCATGGTAGCATAAATACACAGTAACTATGCACATTGAGGGCATGCTTTCCACTGTGTAAGATTGCCCCTATACTTGTGTGTGGTGATGAGTATCTACATGTGTCCATTGGTCCTGGTGATGTGGCACCAGGATGACAGTTTAAAATAAGACATGGACTAATTAGCGTTGCCCCTATACTTGTGTGTGGAGATGTGTATGGTAATGTGTGTACTGGTCCTGGCGACAGGGCGACAGGGTGACAGTATAAATTAGGAAGTGGAGTAATTAGCATTGCCCGTGTACTTGTGTGTCTATGGGTATGCTAATGTGTGTACTGGTCCTGGCGACAGGGCGACAGGATGACATTTTAAATTAGGAAATGGAGTAATGGGCATTGTCCCTATGCTGTGTGTACTGATGTGTATGCTAATGTGTGTACTGGTCCTGGTGACAGGGTGACAGAACAACAGTTTAAATTAAGAAATGGAGTAATTAGCATTGTCCCTATTCTGTGTGTTGAGATGTGTATCTGTATGAGTCTACTTGTCCTAGCGACACGGTGAGAGGATGACAGGTTAAATTAAGGATTGGACAAACTATCATTGCTCCTATGCTTGTATGTGGGGATGTGTATGTTAATGTATGTACTGGTCCTGGCGACAGGGTGACAGGACAACAGTTTAAATTAAGAAATGGAGTAATTAGCATTGCCCCTATACATGTGTGTATATGATTCGGTAGAGGCTCATAGCTGCGATTGTAGATTTAGCAAATAATTAGATGAAGCTTGAAGAAAGGAGGGTTGCAGGATGTTTCGGCTCGAGAGCCTTTGTCAACTGCTTACTGTAAGCAGTTGACAAAGGCTCTCGAGCCGAGTAATTGCCCCTATGCTTGTGTGTGGTGTTGTGTAGCTACATAATATTATACTGCATATACAACATTGCAAATTGTACTTGAAATGATCTATGCTATATAAAGTACAATTTACATAATTTTATAATTATAGAATGTTATTATGTTAAATTAAACAACGAATCATTTCTTTTGACATTTTTCAACATGATAATGGCAATGGGCATGTTCAGTCATATTCATGCATGACTTTGCACTATAAGTTCGGTAAGTGAGAATATATTGTAAAGCTAAAAAAACTCCATGTTGACAAGTATCACCAGCAATCTCTATTACATTTACATATACTGAAATACATGATAACAGTACTTGTTGTATGGTTGTGATTAACATCAAAGGAAAAAAGTGTGCATTGTTTCTTGTAATTGGCACACTTTTTTGACCTTTTCAACCACAAGTGTGCTTGATAAGTAATTGTCACCTATAAGAGCCTCTCTTATCATAACAATCACATGGAATAAATTTGAGAACTCGACTGGAAAGGGTAGATTCTCCCGAAGCTTCTCCTCCTCGTCTTGGCTGACTACCGATGTTTCTCCAGTACCAGCACCGACGGCCGAAGCATTGAGCTTCCTGTAGTTTCCCATCGCAGATGTTTTCCAGCAGGTGGAACTCCGGATCGGCAAAAACAAGAGAAACGGTGCTTCTTCCATTTCTCGACCCACGTGGTAAAGGTTTTGAGACCCCAAGACGTGAACTACTGCCTCGAGGCTACTGGAGGCATATTCGCAGGCTGGAAAGGCTTGGATACGTGTCTGAACCGGTCTCAAAGCCGTAGTCGGCTTTGCCGAAGTCGAAATCCTTTGATGGCGGATAGTTTTCCTCTTTTGGAGATCGTTTGGTAGCCATAGAGTTCTGCTGAAGGACAAGCAGACTACGGCAGCTGCTGAAAGACGAGCAACAAGCAACGTCCCGCCGGAACTAAGCGCAGAAGGGCGCATACAACAAGTAAGTTATTGTATGGTCAACGATGCATTGGCTCTTTATTGCACTCGCCCTCGGGCGCTTCGCACCCTCGGGACTCGAGCAATAAATGCGCCAATGCATCGTTGACCATACAATAACTATTACTAAATGCACTTTTCGTAGTCATGATTAGTTTTGCGCAGTACAATAATTGTAGTAATCCTTGATGACCTTAGACAGTCTGAGAAGAAAGTCTGATTCACGTTGATATACAGGAGATTCTAGTGTAACTCTCCTAATAATCATCACTGCCCTATTGTAGAGGCATTCTAAATCATCTTCACTCAGTCTGGTGGAAATACCGTTACTTAGAACACCTTCACCATTTAAAATGGCTGATAAAATGAAGTACTCTAAGGTAGAGTGTGGTCCAATTTTAATTTTTCATGCCTTGTTTGTAAGGAATGTGACAGCTTTCACCTTTTTAGTTATATGCTGAAATGTTGAGTGTGCAATTCTCTTTCTAGTAAAAGGTTGTGATCCTTTGTTTTGGAGCGGTTTTGTACCATGCGGATTAGTACATCCATTGCAAGTACAGAGCTCAGTGCATTTCCTGTTCGCCCTTAAGCATGGGCATCTGCTCTTATACAGTCCAGGTTGATCTGAGCAGGATGATCCTCACTTTGAAGAGTGGCCACAAGTATACTTCATTGTGTTATCTGGTAAGCTAGTTTCAAAAGTCGGAATCAATTCAGCTGACTCAACTGCAGGGGGTAGTTGTTGCTGAAGACTAATTGTTGCTCCATGTTCATTGGTTGCCATTGGCTGACCTGTGACTGGTTGCAACAATTCGCATTCAGTTGATTCAGATGGTCTGGTCATAGCATTTTCACTCTGTTCCACTTCATTGCATGTTGCAATTGCATTTCATAAGTCTGTCTGATCAGCCACTTCAATGAGTGGGACTGCAATGGAAGCAACTGTGCTGTGAAGGATTTGAGTATCGTGATCAGCCAGGGAATCTACTGTGACATATGATGTCAAAGATGGCTGGACAATTGGTAATTGTTGCTCATTCAGTTCAGGTGGCTGCATAGAAAATATCTCAATACTTGACTCGTGAAAAATATGCTTTTCATCTGGTAGACTGTCTGATAATTGTATTGGACTGGCTGCACTGTGCACCTCCCAAAATGCATCAGAGTAGATATTTGCTACAGCAATATAGGTGATAGACCAGAAAAAGGCAATTCAGTGGGAATAAATAGAACATATAGAAATTTCAGATGCCTGGTGAAGAGAACAATTGGTGTGTGTAGTATGTTGCAAGCAGAATGGAAGACCAGGTGAATGAATTCTACATCACACCAGTCTTCATGACAGACATCATGCAAAAGTTGGATCTGTTGCTCGTAGGTAATTGGAGATGGAACATGACACCTTAGAAGGGTGTCATGTAAGAGGCTCAGAAGCAGGGCCAATAACTTGTCACTACTCTCTGGTACTGATTCAATTGATAAGCAGTGCAGTATGAAATCCTGTGATTCTGAAGAAGCATCATTTGCCAGAAGCTGTTTATGAATACTGCATGCAATGACTTGTAAAGGTGGCAATTGAAAAGGCTACCTTCTTCTTTTGGACAGACTTAAGTTGTGAGTCCAAATGGGAACAACTACCTGGCTCACTTTCTTTGATGCATAGCATAGATGCTGTTTCCAGAAATGTGAAGCAGTGGTAATCAACTCTAAATGTTGGTGATAGTTGCAAAACATGGTTGTAAGTTATCTGACATGCTAAGCCTTGCAACGCATACTGCTTCGCCCTGGCAAGATAGCTGACATCAACAGAATTATCCTTGTCTGATTCTTCCCTGCCACAGTAGTCTTTAGCAGAGTATATGCTATGCATAACCTTCAGAGGATCTTTGGTTATGCCTGCAACATTACCAAAGCTTCCTGAAGTACATGAAGGAGAATTCCTTGCTGTGAAACCAAACAATTCACCACTTGGGGAGGTACCCATTATATCCTGGTACTCAAAAATAGTCTTTGGTCGGCACTTCATTCGTTTTGCTGCTATTGCCTCATTGTGACGGAAGAGAGCACTAGTCAGGCGGGCATAGGCCAGCTCAGGGCTGTAGCGACAACTACCACTAATTTCGTTCAGAATGTGATGGAGTCCTTCATTCGTGTTAGTGCCTTGTCCAGGTCTGAGGCCTAGAAAACAATAACATGCACATAGCATACACATAACTATGGTTTTCATTCCTACTATGTTTCCACATTATGCACCTATTGGAGGACTATCAAAATTAGATAAACATAATTATGTACAATCTCCAAGCAAAGATAGCTGTACATACCAAATGAAAAGCGCTCATGTACTGACTTACTGGCTATGCTTTAACCACAGACCAATCATTAATCCAACCATGGTAATATTCAGGTCACACAAATATTGTAATGATGTCATGCAAATCTCTAAAGCATAGTGTCAATGAGAAAATACACTTGTGGTATGACATAACTGCTTAGCATGTTGTATTATGCCAATTTCAACATTTGAGTAAGCCATTAGCTAGCTTCTTGAAAAATGTACTTAACTGAATGTTTATCAATGTATATACTATATATGCAAAATGAATGAAGGGTACGTATTGTGTGCATGGTCATCCTGGATATCAGCTTTCAGTGTCATTCATATATATATGTGACAGAGCATCTTTCTGTCAAGTGCAGATGCTTACCACTTAAGCAACCCTTCTTGATATGTTTCCTCAAGCACTCAACTTCCGTATGAGCTGCTGGTGAAAGAATTTTGACCCCATCATATTCCTTATTTGTCCATGAATGTAGGAAAGCATTGAGCTGGCTCTCGGCTAGCGGAAGATAGGTCAAACTTACACATATAGAACATTGTGCATTACTTACATGCACGGAATCTTTCACATGCATCCACCACTAAATTATATTAATACCTATATTACAAAATTGCAACCTTGCTTGTATATAGGGGGCACAAATATATATAGTACAAAGCTACATGCTGGTAGGATTGAGTACTATAGCCTTCCGTTAAATTACATGCTAAATTATAGTTACAAAGTGGAACAATAGCTATAGGAAAATCATTCAGTCTCAATTTATATAAATGAAATTCATGACACACTCCATTATTGTTCTGAGGCCTTGGTAGATCTGGACCAGGGCCAAATTAATACTATATTATTATACCTGTACACTAGTCCAACATGTAAATTCCTGCAGAAGGTGTTGCCATAGTTCTGTCTTCACCTCTATCTGCAGGGTTACGGAACACCATTTGAAAATCTCTTGCACATGGTTGCCACAGCTTGTGCTGATTCCATCTCAGAGAACTTTTGACGGAATGATGCAGCTAAGACAGGGTGGTTGGTGTGAAGATTGCGAACACCAATAAGTTGGTACCACTCTTCAAATGTTGGACAGGATTTGTATTCTTTGCCATAGTTAGCACTGTGAAACAACTTGCACCGCTGTGAAAAGAAACTGTGGTGATTTTCAGTTACGGTAGCAGCAATGTTTCTTAAGCTTGTAGTTCCCCGAACTTGGTGATAAGTAAAGTCTTCAAAAGTATGTGTGAAGCCACTACGATGCGATATTGTAAATGGCATGAATATATTAGATGGAAGTTGCTTCAATACCTCTTCATAATGAGCTGCAAACAAATGCCCATGGGAGCACTTGTAGATTCTGCTTATTAGCAATGTTGGTGAATCTAGTCCATGAATAACTCTGGTATAATGTATTTGACTGCCTGCTGTTTCTATAGTCCAAGAATACGGTCCCAGAGTGACTTGCCTAATTGGTGCACAGACACTGCAGTTTATAGAGCATCCATAAGCCTCCAATGGTGACCAAAATATCACAGGTGGTAGTAAAAATGCAAGTGGTTCCGCAATGTGTGACATGTTACTAGGCAAAACATGGACAATGTCCGGTAGTATGACTTTTGCCTGCTGTAGGTGCTCTTGAATCATTCCAATCCACACAGATGGAAGTGTCATATTGGTTACTTGTTCTTTCTGTGCAGTCTGAAACCATTAAACTGAATAAACTTTAGCTACATTCAATTTATGGATGTATAATTGATTAATTTTCAAATGTGCAGGTGTTGATATGATATTAATGACAGCCTTTGCCCTTCAATCCCTACCAGTGTTCTATTCCACTAAAAAGAAGACCAATAGCAATCATACACTCTGCATGCATTGATAAAAGCAAGTAATGCAAAGGATTGTGTGCACAGATTCATATAATTTTATATATCAAATAGGCACAATTACATATGTGTGGGCCTAGATCCACTGGTTCATTCCATTAGCAAAACAGGATAATGCATGGCATTCATTTAGTGGAAGTGATTAAATGTGCAAAAGGGCCTAACATACAAAGGGTTTGGCAATCATTGTATACCAACACCTGTGTATTTGAAAACCTGACCTGCTGTTTACAGCTATGGTACATCCTCCAATTATATATTCCATTACTGAATAAGGACAATGCTATGTACTCATGCAGAGACTTACTGTGCTAGAGTGACATGACTGATATATCAATCAGTACTTACAAATTTGTGAGCCTAGTCTTCACAGCTAAGACAGATCCTCTTATATTCATTCCATTAGCTAGCAAAGATTGACAATACTACTTGGGCAAAGGTAGCATTTGAATGTGTGGGAGGGTCCTGGGTTACACCACATGACCCCTGCACTTTTGTGAACCTGTAGTCTGTATGGTTATGATAAATTCTTCTAGTTGATTCCATTAGCGAAGATTGATAATGTTACTCTTGCAGAGAGGACAATTGAATGTGCGGGAGGGTCCTGGGTTACACCACACAACCCCTGCAGTTTTGTGAACCTGTAGTCTGCACGGCTATGATAAAATCTTCTTGTTTATTCCATTAGTAAAGATTGATAATGCTACTCGACATACAGAGATGGCAATTGAATGTGCGGGAGTGTCCTGGATTACACCACAACCCCTGCAATTTTGTGAACCTGTAGTCTTTATGGCTACAGTAAATTATGTTGTTCATTTCATTAGCAAAAATGTCCAATACTACTCATGCAAAGTTGGTGATTGAATATGCGAGAAGAGAGAGACTGATGTCAAATTAGTCTCTGTTTTCTACGCCTTAGTGAAGACAAAGTTCATAAAATTAATCTGCTATGGTGTAAGTCAGGTCACCACTTCATGTTGTGCCCCTTAACTCTACCCTGACCATGACACTTAAAGTCATACATCACTGAACTCAGTGAATCTGCACTGTTCAGGTTTTGCATAAATGGATATTCTCACTTTTGCTTATGCCAATTTATACTAACTGCAGATGCAATGGCTAAAAGAGCAAAACTTACTGAGCACTGTGCAGAAGAATACATCACTGAGAGTATTGTGATGGCCATGGAAGAATCCCCATGGACAGGTGCTTTTGATTCTCCTGTGAAGGAGTACATTGAGATTGTGGCAAAAGCAAAGAATGCTCCTCCGGAATTTGTTCTCATGGGATTGCTGGTTTCAACATCAGCAGTGATGGGGCCAGCATCAAACGTACAACCATTCCCAGGATATCAAGAGCCGGTGAATTTATTTACTCTATGTGTGGGACCTTCTGGTTCTGGCACATCCCAATCACTGAAATTATCAGTACAAGAGCCTATCACACAAATTGTTGCAGGGTGGAATGAAAATGTTATTGTTGATGATTTTACACGTGAAGGCTTCGAAAGCATCTTGCTGCAAATAATGGCAGGGTTATCCTGGTATCAGATGAAGTAGCATCAATGTTTGACAATTTCAATAAGAAAGGAGTGGAATCCAATGCTGACAGACATCTATTCTGCCATCTATTTGATTCTGGCTCTTGGACAAGAACAACAGGTTTGCAGAATTATATTCTGGTATATACCTATGTGCATGCATGAATAAACATCTTACACAAACAAGCGCAAGCACATCAAAATTTCTTCATGAGGACAAGCAATATCATACCTAAGGCATATTGCATTTCAATATACATTGTTATTTGAATGATTCTTAACAAAATTGCAGTTTTACCTCCCCATGCATGCAGCAGTCCAAATTGACACTAAATGAATGCTACATGCACGTTTCCTACATTAAAGAGCATATTTACCTTACACACTTACATTTGCCTTTACATTAGTGACAAATACCTAATGTAGCTATAGGAAAAGTATAGAAAGCATAATGTTTTAATCAAAGAGTTCCCCTCACGTAAATTACATTCATATACACAGTGTCACAGTGTCATAGGAGTTCCCTAATATGTAGCTTCAATAGTTACAATTTGTCCCTACCCATATAGGGCAAGGAAATAGTCTGCATCGTGAGCAAATTAGCCGCACCCACTGTGCATTCTTTGGCTTTATACAACCACAACCATTCATAAGCAAAATCTTACCCATGATTGTGGCTGAGAAAGATGGGCTGTATGACAGATTTTTAATGAGTTGCCCAAAAGTGCAATGATTGAGTATTTCAGAAGCACGTCAATGGAATGACAAAAGGAAAGAGCTGCCCCCTAAACACCAAGACTTTACTGCTGTGCTACAGCTAGTAAATGACTGGCATGATGTTGTCTGCAGAAGCTTCTGAGCTGTTTAACATTTATGATGCTGACAAAGTTCAGCATTTCAATGCAAAATGGGGAATGGACAGTGAAAGGTCATCAACTAAAGATGCACAACATGTTTTGAGGTAAATATTCTTCATACATTATCCAGCATAAGTATGTCATGCTGAACATTTTGAATTCAAACATCTCCACACAGGTTATCTGCAGTTATTCATGTGCTCACAACAGCACTTATGGCACAAACACTAGTAACCAGCGGACCAAGTAATTGTTGCACAACTGCATATCAGTACAAGCCATGCAAACAGCAATAGCTTTAGCAAACTACTGCTGTGAACAATGTCAGCTACTGCAAGAGGTGCGTTAAAGTGTATATGGCTCTAACTCTGTAAAAATGTCTTCCTAACGTTTTGTATATATAATTTTTCCATTAGGCACTGCACCATGTGGAAGTAGCTATGCACTTCCATAATGTTACACCTTGGACAACCAATGAGCTGCAAGAGCGAATATTATTATGCCCGGGCCCATTCACTACTGTTAGAATGATCCAAAGGAGGGCATCAAAAGCACAGCAAGGTTTTGTACACCAAAACTGCCTCAAAGTTTTCCAAGAAATGCAAGCAGCTTGGGAAAACTAGCTCAACCAGGAGGAGGGCAATCAGTCCTATATAAACTTATTCCAACAGAGGCAAACAAAGACACTATTGAAAAACATTTGGGGAAAAAGCATTCATGGGAGGACTATAAAGCTGCATTTCAGCACATCCCAACAGCACTCTTGACTGTTCAACAATTCAATTCCTTGTTACATGATGCTCCTTCCAAAGATGAACTAGAGAAAACCTTTGGGATAAAATACATACAATAACAGCAACTTCCCATTCTACATTTAACAATACTAACAACACTACTACAATTACAAACAACTCTTTGTTTCATGCATTCCATGCATTACATGCAACATGATGACATAAGAAATGAACAATTAATATTTGCAATGACATGAAACTCAATCTGTTATATACATAAATATACATAAGCTAGGAATTGATGCATACATATTTATATACTCAAACAGTTACAAGGACCTTAGTATACTCTTCATAATTGACTTACTAATACAAATTCAAGGCTCTCTATATAGCAGAGTCCAGGTCACAGTCTAAGTCATAGTCAAAATACAATGAAAGAGCATGGAGGTCACAGGATTCATGGATCATGCAGCAGCTATAAATAAGATGGGCAGAGCAACATCTTCAGTGGTTTTTGCAGCAGACTCCAGAGACAGCAAGAAATAATGGCCGACTCTCCAGTATACACTGCTTTTGATGAATTCATCGAAGAAAACGTTGATAGCTGCCCATGGGTACAAGATGATGCTGCAGTACATGATGTGTACTCTGCTATTTGTTCAGACGAGGAGTGGTCTACCGATGGAGAGGACTGTATTTCACTTGATGATTATGATCCTGCCAGCCGCTGCCACGCCTTTCCTTTAGCTAACAGAGGGAAATATTTGCCTGTGCCTGTGTGCCACAGTCAGGGTCATTTTGCAAGCCACACCAAGCCATCAGATGTTATTGACTGGGCTTCAATGGAGTTTCATGAAGACGGTGACAGGGAAAGGAATCCAAAGTACCAAGCTGAATCTATTGCATCTGATGCAAAGACACAGACCTATAGCCACTACAGCTTTAACAGTCTGAACTGGGACCTAAGATCCGACAGTGCAATTGAGAACAATAGCTTCCCTTATGTCATTGTGCAAGTTTCTGAACAATGCTTCTTTGTGATGAAGAGAGGTGGACAATCGCACCAAGCACACCATTACCATCACACTTTCAAGCACAAATTCAGCGAAGAAGGTTGAGCTGGATGTCATTGACCTTACTGAAGATTAGATATCTGAAGTTGTAATGTAAGCCACAAGCATTCAATGACTGCAAACCTGATTATAATTACAACACTTTCAATTGCAATTATTATTATTAGACTGGCCATGGACTTTATAGCAGCTGCAGCTTTAAGCATACACAGCATCTTTGCCAGATTTTTATAATACATTTATGCATCCATAATGAATGTATCTCTATAAATATTATACAAACTATAAATTTGAAAGGATTATAGTTACAAATATATATCAATGCAAGAATCTTATACGTATAGCAACTGCATGTCCATATACAACCTTTGGATCAACAGCTAGCTCTCAAGCAATTATGCAACTAACAATAAAGCTGCCACTATATTGGCATGACTATAATACTTGCAAAGTTGCTCATGCATTAGTTTGCATTATTAGCTTACATTACATGGCTGACTTCAATCAACCATTCTCAGAGCCGAGATTCCATATTAGCAACCTTTAACCTTAAAACCAATTATCAAATTTCCCGCAGGCTCAAAGGACATTGTATTTCATGCACACAGGCATAGCTAATAAGCACAGAAATCTTGCAGAAAGACTCTTCATCAATTGTCCATGGTTGGCTGAGTACTCTTATGGCAGAAGCTGCAACACCTGCTAAGGCGGCGTTCACACTACGGTAGAAATGACGGCGACGGCGACGGTACGGTCACTTTTCGTCGTTCACACTTCACGTTACGTAACGTGGCCGTGACCGTGGGCGTGAACGTCACCGTGGCAATGGCCGCCACGGTGACGGTTACGATGACGGCAGTCGAAGGTGTTATTCAGCGAAGAAGCGAGCGATGGCAGCTAAGGGCAAGAAGCCAAGAGTACAATGGGATTCGGAAGTCGAAAGAAAGCTGATCGACATCTGGGCGGACATCCTCGAAGAATTTGGCGGCAAAACGATCAAGAGGAAGAAGAAAGAGGCAATCGCGACCACCCGCCTGAACGTTTATGTGTCTGAGGAGCTCAGCAGAGCTGAGAAATACACGGAGAAGGAAGTTTGCAACAAGATTGACAGCATCTTGAGGAAAGGAAAGAGTACGTACGTAAATTACCAGAAGAAGGGGGAGACAGGAAAAGAATATACGCAGGAAGAAGCCGATTTGGATTTGGAAGCTGCAGAAGCCCACTGGCCTAACTTTAAGACGTTCTATGAACGTTTCAAGGATCATCCTGCGTTGGGCCCAGGATCGGTGGATGACACAGCAGTGACCCCCATTGCCACAAGAGAAGAGGTTGTGGAGCTGGAAGGAGACGTTTCCACACCAAGCAGTTCTAGATGCCCAAGCAGGCAGTCAAACAAAAGCATCGGAGCTGATAGTGATAGTGAAGAGGAGGAAGATGAAATTCCTATTCCTGCTAAGAAGGCCAAAGGCGAGGAAACGCCACTTGTTGCCAGGGTTGGGAAGAAGAAGGGCAAGCAGACAGGAGCAACACAGTTCCTTGTAGCATTTGGTGAGCTGCAGGAACAGACTCAGATGAAACAGCAGGAGCATGAGCGCAAGATGCAGCAAGAGTCTATGGCCTTCCAGCAGAAAATGGAGCAGGATAGGATAAAGTTCGAGGCAGAACTTTCAACAAGTCTGCAGCAGCAGAGCAGCCAGTTTCAAGCTAACTTGATGCAGCAAAACCAACTTTTTCAAGCTGAGTTATTCAAGAAATTGTTCGAAAAAAAGGACGACTAGCTAGGTAATTTCAGACTATAATTGTGCTGTCTTCAAGCCTTTTATTGAAACACTTATATATTACATTATTATTATTACAAGGCTTATTACTATTGCTTATATTCATGTGCACTTTAAGTTCTGCATTGTTGATGTAGCTATATATACCATGTAGTGGAAGTTGTTCATCAAATTATCACTGTGGGGCTGGCCTGGTGCGATGAATATGTCTTGCAAGAGCTTCTCGAACACTGGCTGCTGATCCAATTACTGCAGTCACTTGTAAATTGGGTGGTGTGGTGTCAACGTAGACACTTTCATCAGGAAGCCAACCAGGTTCAAATGGGCATTGGTGTCTTTCACAAACATTGTGCAAGGCACAACAGACCACTGCCACATGCCGTACAAACACTGGGTCCTTTATTGTGCATTTTCCATCCATAATTTTCCATCGCCCCTTCAACCTGCCAAATGCTTGCTCCACTACTCTCCTTGTACGTATCAGACTGTAGTTGAAGCTGCGTCTGTAGGCTGGTTGGCCCACATCATAGCACTTCATACAAGATGCTGAGAGGGGAAAAGCAGAGTCCGCTACAAGGAATGGTTTGATGTTCACTCCTGCAATGGACCTTGTAGGATGTGCCAGCCACTCGCCACTTGCAATCTTCTGGTGCATGATGCTGTTCCGATACGCATAGGAGTCACCTACTGAACCAGGTCTACCAGCATTGACATAGGTGAAAATCCCCCTTGCATCTACACAGGCTAGGACAATGATGGCAATGAACTTCTTATAGCAGAAGTAGGTGTCCCCAAACTCTGATGGCTTTTTCATAGGCATGAATGTACCGTCCAAAGCACCACCACAGCATGGCAACCCACACAAGGCTTCGAAATCTATCATTACACGATCCAACTCTTGTCCAGTGGGGAATAGAATTACCTCTGGAACAAGTCTCTCCCGAAGAATAGTGATGCCTTCATGTACTACCACTGCAACCGTGGACTTTCCAATAGCATACATAGCTGCCAGTTCAGAGAAGCTGCTGGCTTGAGCTAGCCAGTGCAAAAGAATGGCCATTCTCTTTGCTGGGACAAGTGGTCGTCGCAATTGAGTAGTTTCCTTTCTGAAATGCTTGCCAAACGTTTGGCAGAGATACCAGAAGGTATCTTTTGACATCCTGAAATGTTGTAGGTAACAATTCTCCTCCCAGTCAGGGTAAATCTTCCCCATGTTCCGCCACAAGAGACACACATCCTTCTCCCAGAAGCCCTGCTCTCGAGGTGCTGCCCAAAATCTCCTCGGAGCTCGAAGAGAGCGAACCATGTCCTGAAAGGGAGGCAGAACCAAGAGCGACGACCAAGAAAGCAGACGCGACAACGATCCGCGGCTGCTGGGTGGACGGCGCTGGTCCAAAACGTTGTAGGAGAGTCTGCGAAGACGAATTCTTCGAGCGCGGTAGGCGCTAGACGGCTGCGCTAGCGAGAAAAGGTTGATCCACATGAGCACAATATCCACGGTAGCCATTTTTCCTTCATTTACTACGGATAGGTGTGAACCGTTTGGTTTTCTACCGTCACCGTCGCCGCTACCGTCGCCGTCATTTCTACCGTAGTGTGAACGCCGCCTTAAGAGCACCTTCATGCCTACTACACTTGGGCAATGCCTTTCAGAGAGTTGCACCAATGGCTAAACTCGAACAAAGGTCTGCATGGTTATAAAGAATATTGTTCTATTATATCTAGCTTAGCTATAAAGCTTCCTCCAACATAAATGATTCTGAGTTCCAGATTGCTGCATAAATATACAATGATATATACCTATGTACTAATACTACTCCTCATGCATGTGGCCAGGCATTAAATTAGTTGACTTTGCCTGGCCTATACCTGTTACAGCATGCAAATTTTGTGCAAACTAGGCTACCATGCTGTAACATATATTAATGCAAGAATCTTATATAGAGCAATTGTTCTATACTTAAGCTAGTAATTATTGAATTGTTGACAATTCATTGATCAGCCCACAAATGAGACATCCCTCTAAAATGGGTTAATATAAAAATGAGTTAACCTTGGCTGAACCAATCAGGCAGTCCTTACAAAGGCAGATCTAGGGGTGTTTCCAAGGTTTCCAGAAACTGGTCAGATTATCTCTGTTTAGGATTTCCAACTACATTCATATAGCTAACTAACCAATGGCAGAGCCACTCACTCTCCTCACCTCTGGCTAGTAGTCACACCATATAACCAACCAAGATAGCCACTCACTCTCCTTACCTTTGATTAGTAGTTTCAACCATCTATAGAACTAACATGCATGCAACTGCATTGAAGCCATGCATATCCACTCCTTATATTAAACGGATCCTCCACTTTGAAATGCTGACATCATCATTCTGTGATGTCATATGAAAGTGTGAAAATATATTAATAACAGTTTCCTGTAGGGCTTGTTGTTTTGCCATTTGAGGATCACATGGAATTACTGTTATGGCAACATATGACACTGCAATTCTCATGTGATCCCCTCATGGTAAAGCTGTTAACCCTCCAAGAAGCCTGGAAACATGCAAATGAACTGCCATCTCTACACACTCCCGATTTTTAACTAATGCTATGGTCTCAGCTGTGTGAGCACTGGAAGGTAGCACCTTGAAGCCATTGGTATTGAGCACTTAAACACAACTTCTTGCATCTATCTAAAGAGAACGTTTTACAAACTGGTACAGTGCCTAACACCATTGCTTCTACCCTGATGGTAACAGAGCCAGACATTTTTCCAACCATCTACCATCCTCTCAGCATTTTAGCAGTACTGCACTACCAGCCACAACATGTAAAGTAGAATCCTGCTTTTCTTCAATACACCGTCTTAAAACATACCTTTAATTACGTAGCACAATGGGAGAGGACAGACATACAGGACTAGCACTTTTGTGCACTCTCCAATACATCATTATAGAAAATCACATTGACAATATAATGTGAACCACTTTGCTACCATGTATCCACGTTGCATGATGGCTAGCTAAAATTTTTGCAAATTTTAACTGCATTCTATTTAATGTTTCCTTTACACCAATTGTCTGTCTCTCTCTTCAGAAGTTCTTCCCTTTGAAAACCGCGAATTTGCATTCACACTTGAAGACGGGTCATTTCTTCGTTATTATTCTTTTGAGAGTGAAGACCAGTTGAAGGCTACCATCAAATCATTGTGTCCCATGTCCATCAGTCTTGGACCTGTTTACACAAACAAGGTGAGTAGTATATATACATCAACTTCTCTAGATGTAGCTCTGTCTTCTCCTGATCTTAACCAATTCTACAATTTGACATGAATACAGTTATACACTCCCTGTACACAATCAGTTAGATTACATTCTGTCAACTGAAAATGAAGCAATAATAATTGCTAGTGTGAAAATGTTTATATACCACTTTTGTACTCTGTAAGTAATTTAATAGGACACAAGATAATAACATTGAGCAATAGCCATGGTCATTTCTGATAATCATAATTATATATATTTTTTAATTAATAGCAAGTATTACCTGTGAAGTAACATAGATGTGCCCTCCAGCAATTTTTAAAATTTGTCCATTAAAATTTTTTCAACATTATTAACATAGGTATCCTAATTATTTACACAAATTCAGCGTACCTACATGCAGCCAATAGCTCACAAGAGATTGAACCCTGCAGCCTTTAACTTCCTTGCAAATGAGCTGGTGTTTGACATTGATATAGATGCCTATGACGGCATTCGCCAAAGCTGCTCTGGCTGTAGCATATGCACTTCCTACTGGAAATTTCTAGTAGTTGCTATTAAAGTGGTTGACCGAGCACTTTGAAGTAAGTTCATGCATGTGCATGCAGGAGGAACGTTAACCTATTGCAAGTTTCAATTCATTGTAACATCAATAATATATATGTCTTTTGTATATGATTGCCCAGTGGACTTCAGTTTCAAGAAAGTTCTCTGGGTGTATAGTGGTCAACGTGGTGTACACTGCTGGGTATGTGATGATATACCTTTAAAATTACGTAGACATCAGCGTGAAGCTATCCTACACTACCTTACTCCACTGAGGGTATGCCATCAAAATATGCATTAACATTGCAAGCTCTAGATGCCTTAATTAATTGCTTGAGTGCATAACAGAGTGAATTCTTGTGCTAATGAATTACTACAGGATTCACACCACAATACACACCTTGAAGTTAATTGGGACTGCTCGCAAGAGTAAGTACTTCATCCACTGTTCAATCATCCATTCAGGCTACAAAATGCAATGAATAAAAGTTGCATCTAAAGCAAATACTATATAACATTGAACAAACTAATATGGGTACTGTATGATGCCCTATATATAATGTACTGTTAGATGAGGTCATGCTCACAAGCTGCATGCATATATTGCTATATTCTCGATCACACAATGCAGACTGGCAACCAGAATAATGCAGCCATACGTACTTTCAAGACATTGTACAAGAGCACCACCTATTGGCATCTTTTAGCACTGGTCTTATACCACTAATTCCAGCTCCATTTCAGCAAAATATTCAATCTTTCATTCTCAAGTGTGCCCCTGAACAGAGGTTGCAAGAACTGTCATCAATTGTGAGACCATCTGCATTACTTTTATGACATACAACCTCCTCTTTAATACATGCAATCATGAAAATTGATAGCCGTATATGCGTAATTGATATCGATCAGTCAAACACACCATAAAGTTACTTCTACTAGTAGATTGTACATGAATATAAATGCTTCCCCATCATGGGTATTGCCATCTAAACATGAATTATGCATCCAGCATGTAGAGCTATATTGACAGCCAAACATACATGCAATTTCACTTGCTAATAATTATTATGAAAAGACTTTTCTGGTGTATTCAACCATCTAAAGAATGCTACTCCTCTCTGCATGATTGCTGAAATCTTACATGCACACATACTATAGCTCTGAATTGGTCTCCTAGCTATATTATATCAAATGCAACTTATAATGCCAATATGTTCCTTTGCACAGTTATGGAGACCATATATCACTGATAACTTTCCAAAGCTCCTACAAAGAATACAAATGGTCATATGCCACCCCAGGTTTGATGAGGAAGTAACACTACAAGAGAAACATCTATTACAGCTATCTTTCTCCATCCATCCACTAACTGGCAGAGTATGCATACCCATCAATGCAGACACCATTGATACATTTGATCCTATCTCAGTGCCTACAGTTGGGTGAAATCCCTCTTTCATGTATACAAGAACATAGTAATCAATACACATTTACTAAACTTACTGTCTTATAAATAATTTTAAATCTAGTACATACTATCCACTTCTACAGTAATATTTTCCATGAGCTGCAACTCAGGAATGAGAAAGATATGCAAGGTATCCCAAGCATGCACTCATTAAAATGTTTACAAGGAATGATATACATTAGTATAGTAACAGTTATTACTGTGTAACACTAAATGCATTCATTTATTAATGATTCAGTTCTATTGTCTGGGTGTATATGCACAGCTATGCACCAGTAATAATACACATACTAGCTGAATGCATACTAGTCATTGAAATTGCAAATTTCTTATCATAATGTTTCTATTCTATACATGTCTTGCCAAGTTCTTCACTGAGAAATTTTGCATACCTAATGATGAATCTGCTGAGCTGCCAGATCTGGCTGACGAAGAATTTGAATCTGTGCTGAGGACTTTCAGAGTGAAACAGAATCGAATCTGGACTGTTTTGAAGAAGCTGGATGAAAGTAAATCAGTTGGATTGGACGGTGTAAGCCCTAGAGTGCTTAAGCAATGTGCCGGCCCACTCTCAAAGCCCATCACTCGAGTATTTGAGAAGAACGTGAGGACAGGGATTTTTCCAAAATCCTGGAAAATTGCTCGTGTCACCCCGATCCATAAGAAGGGGCCATCAACATTGCCTTCCAACTATAGACCAATATCAGTGCTGCCCACCCTCTCAACATTTGAAAGGGTCCTCCTTCCTCAACTAAGAAGTTGTCTCCTGCCGTACATCCCAGATGAGCAATTTGGATTTGTACCAGGAACAGGAACTGCTGATGTTGGAGTCATCATTGTTGATGAGGTTGCTACTGCACTTGAAGCACATGAAGAACTCCGAGTAGTAGCACTTGACATCAGAGGTGCATTTGACCGTGTATGGGGGAGAGGTCTACTGGCACACTTGCAGTCGATAGGCATTAGGAAGAGCACTTTCTCTTCTGAAGAGCTACCTTTCAGATCGCTCTTTTGTGGTCGCCACCAATGGAGAGGAGTCTGAGGTTTGTCAAATCCGCTCAGGTGTTCCCCAAGGGGGAATACAGTCACCACTGTTTTTGATCTGTTTATCCGAAGATTGCCTGAGGAAGCCCGGCATGCAACAATGCTATGTTACCCTCCTAATGCAAACACCAACAGGTGAAAGAGAGACAAGTGCTGCGTTGCTGAATTCGGACATTGAAAGGATTTTGAAGTTTGGTAAGAAATGGCTCCTTGAATTCGAAGCGAAGAAGACAAAAGCAATCAGCATCAGCATAAAGAGGGATGTAGTGAATGTGCCTCTGGTTATGGAAGGAGAAGTGATCTGTGAGAATGAGACATTGGATGTTCTCGGTTTTACCTTGGACAGCAAAAGAACATGGTCACCTCATGTCGACAGAATTGCAACTGAGGCAAGGCAAAGACTAGGAGCCATAAGACGAGCAAGAAGCTACCTTGACGATAGTGGCCTCCACACAGCTTACACAGCATTTGTCCACCCGAAGCTAGAGTATGGGAACCTTGTGTACTGGAGTGCAGCAAAGACCAATCTGGACAAATTGGACAGAGTCCAAGAGCAGGCACACAACATGTTTGGTCAACTGGCCATCAGTACATTGGAGCAGAGAAGACAAGCGGCTGCAGTAGGTCTTACATGCAAACGTCTGCACGGAGACACCAAGACACCACTGAAATCACTTACCCCTGAATTTGAAGACTCCAGCAAAGTGAAGCCACGCAGATCAGCCAGAGTAGCATCAACAAAGTCTCACAACCATCAACTACAATCCCATATCACTATGAAATCATTAGAGGTTTTTAAAAGAAGCTACCGAGAAAGAATTCCTGAAATATGGAATAAGATGAATTCAGATAGCCTTAAAAATGACAAACCGGACTGGGTAGCTTGTAGGAGACAATTACAAAGAGAAATAAGTAAACTGACTATGTACTTTGTCTATTTTCTTGCTTAACTCTATATTCTCCCAATCACACATTCATGCAGTTATTGTATTATGAACTAGATATTTGCATGTTTCTGTCCTTATCATCAGCTCACCCCTTGTAATGGTTTGCATTATCGTATATGAAAAAAATGTAGTGCCTTCACTTGAAGTACACATCAAAGAATTCAACAAGAATTTTTTGGCATTCTTGTAATTGCTAAATCAGTGCACTATAAACCGTCAGCAAACTACAAACTACTGTAACAGCTTACACTTTCCCCATTGTATTGTTTGTACAAGTTACAAAGCTAATTCTGTAGGCAGTAACATTCACAGAAGAATCAATGGACCTAGCTTCATGTGTATGATTATATTAGCTGGTTCCATGTAAAGTGAAACTATAAGGAAGCATAGTAAAAGTTATATTACACTAGTTTATATTCAACTTGCAATCACACATCCAAAGTCAATAAAGTATCTATGTATTATAGTAAAAATCGTTAATGAACATGAGCTGCCTAACACCCCTTTTGCACTTATAACTAGTAGATAGTGCAGAATATAATATACAGCTATACCACTCCATAGATAACTGTCACATTACTTTATATATGCAGGTATACGTGTGTGTATGTAATTGCAACAAAAATTAATTGTGGCATTGCATTGAATATTTTTATGTACAAGATTCCGTCAAGAATCACTGCATAAACCAAGTACATTTTATACAGCAGTAATAGTACTTTAGTATGCTTCAGGTGTACTATCAGTTTACCAAAATGCATGCATGGACTCCGAGTATAATCTTATATTTTCATGCAAACACATATGGTATAAGAACAATATAATACTCCACTACCAGGGCTACAGTGAGTGGTTGAATTCCGCAACTGCAATAAGAAGCCTCTTCTATGATATAATTATTACCATTACCATCTTGTCTAATATAATAATTATGCATATGGAGATATGTGTAGCTCTGCCTGTGCATACATGGCATGACTGCAGCTGTTTCCTCTACAATTATGTGTGTTCCTGCCTCTTCCAATCTATAAGCATGTTTATAATTATGTTTAGGCTTGGTGAACATTGAGTAGACGGGGTGAGGAAAATGTCAAATGTCTACGACACACAGGGCCCTTGTGACAGCCCATCTGCGTTTCCATTGTCACACCCTTTCTGGTGCGTGTCGTGATTCAGTAGGGCTGCACGACCAGGGCCCACCGCGTGAGACGCCCATTGGCATTCTTCATTTTCTGAAGCCATGCGAGGGGCTTGTGATCAGTCTGGACCGTGACTGGTTGGCCTTCAAGGTACACATTGAAGTAGGTCAGTGCCCACACTATGGCCAAGCATTCTTTCTCGATGAATAGTTCATTTCTCTTGGGAACAGCTTCCTGCTGGCGAATGCTACTGGGTGCTCTTCATCATCCGCATCTTCCTGACTCAACACTGCGCCAAGGCCGTAATCAGATGCATCTGTCTGCAGGAGAAATGGCTTTCCAGGATCAGCTACCTGCAGCACCGGCTGAGTCATCAAGACTCCTTTGAGGTGGGTAAAGGCCTTCTGACACGGTTGATCAACATTGACCAAACTAGGCTGACCCTTCTTGGTTAACTGGGTGAGGGGGGCTGCCACCATCGCAAACCCCGGAATGAAACGTCGATAATACCCTGCGAGCCCAAGAAATGAGCGAACATCCTTCTTGGTCTTTGGCTCAGGGTAGTTCTGAACTGATTGGACTTTCTCTGGATCTGGTTGTACCTTCCCACTACCGATCACGTGACCCAGGTAACATGTGTGGTCTTGTCCGAAATGGCACTTCTTCAGCTTCACCGTCAGGCCAGCCTGTTGAAGTTGATCAAACACCTCCTGAAGGTGTCACAGGTGTTCCTGCCAGTTGTGGCTGAACACGACGATGTCATCAATATACGCTTGAGCAAACCCCTGACATTCGCGCAACACATGGTTCATGGTTCTTTGAAAAGTCGCAGCGGCATTGTGCAGACCGATAGGCATCACTTCAAATTCGAACAAGCCGAAAGGGGTTGTAAACGCTGTCTTCTCTCACAACTCAGGAGTCAGAGGGATTTGCCAGTACCCTTTGGCAAGGTCTAAGGTTGACACAACCGAGGCGGTCCCCCATGCCCTCAAACACCTCTTCTACTCTTGGCATGGGATAGGAGTCAATCTTGGCCACCTGGTTCACCTTTCGGTAATCCACACAAAATCGCACCTCCCCATCTTTCTTGGGGACCAAAACAATCGGTGAGGCCCAAGGGCTGGTTGACGGTCTAATGATGTTCTCGGCCAGCATCTTGTCCAGTTCTGCCTTCACCGCTGACCTACGAGAATAGGGGACTCAATAAGGTCTCTGGTGGATTGGTGTGGCATCTCCCACGTGGACTTCATGCTGTATCACGGTTGTACGTCCTGGCTTGTCATTGAAGACTGAAGGATACTGTGAAATTAATGAGAGAAGTTCCTCCCTCTTGGATGCATCGAGATTAGGGCTGAGCTCTGAGAGGAGATCCATCCCCGTGGGCTTGGAGTCAAAAGAATACAGATTCTCCTCCAGGTTACTGGCTTCCTGAAGTGGATCTTCCCAATCCTCCCCTTCTCCGGGTGACTCACCTACGTCACTGGCTTCCCATGTCTGTTCTGTCTCACCCTCGACAGTGGGGCCAACAGGGTGGTCTGGGGGTCATTCCACTTCTTCAGGAGGTTGATGTGAACTATCTTCTTCTCCCTACATCTCCCCGGGGTCTCTACCTCATAGTCCACATCGTTTAGTCGCCTCAGCACTTGGTAGGGTCCAGCCCACTCCAATTTGGGTTTGTTGGCCAAACTGGGCAACAGGACTAGCACCTTGTCCCCAGGGGACAGGGCTCTCTTCTTGGCATGTTGGTTGTAGTGGCTTTTCTGGTGGATTTGAGCTTTCTCAGCAGCTTCTTTCACTACATCAGCCATGTCCTGGAGGCGTTCCCGCATCTCCATCATGTGGACAATTGCGGGGGTCTCCTCCCCTGTCTGTGCTGTCCATGCCTCCTTGAGAACGTCAAGAGGTCCACGCACCCTTCGCCCAAACAGCAGTTCGAATGGGGAGAAGCCGGTTGACTCTTGGGGTACTTCCCGGTAGGCGAACAATAGGTATGGCAAATACTCATCCCAGTCCTTCCCCTTCTTGTTCACAAACTTTTTCAGCATCAGCTTGAGCGTAGCGTTAAATCGTTCCACCAACCCATCCGTTCGGGGGTGGTAGGGGGAAGTGCAGATCCTCTCCACTTGCAGTAAACGGTACACTTCCTCCAGGGTGGCTGACATGAAGTTGGTGCCCTGATCTGTCAGTATCTGATCTGGGATCCCTAGCCTTGAAAAGATGGACATCAGCTCCTTGGCTACACGTGGCGCTTCCACACTTGGAAGGGGCACGGCCTCAGGGTACCGAGTTGCATAATCACAAAAAGTGAGTATAAAACGGTTGCCTCTCTTCGTACGCGGTAAGGGGCCCATGATGTCCATTGCAACTCTCTGAAAGGGTAGTGGTACCAACGGCATTGGCACCATCTCAGCACGAGCAGGTCGTCGAGGCTGGCTCTTCTGACATACCTCGCAGGACTTGCAGTATCTGGCTACATCCGAAAAAATTCCTGGCCAGTAGAAGCGTTGGAGGATTCGATCCTTGGTCTTTGTGATTCCAAGGTGTCCGGCCATCGGCACATCATGGGCCAGACGCAACACTACCAGCCGGCACTGTTTGGGTAGTACCAGTTGCTCACAGGCCTTGGCTAGCCCCGCTGACCCTTTTGGCTGCCAGTGTCTGTACAGGAGTCCCTCCTGTTGGTAAAAGTAAACTCGTTCTTCTGCTGGCCCCTCAATGACCAGACCATGGGCTTTCTCTAGGGTGGGGTCACTTTGCTGCCAAGCTCTCAACTCCACTGCAGTGGCTGGCAGCCCTTGTTCACCCCCTCCCTGTACTTTGTCCTCTGTACCTGTCACCTCTGACTCTGACTCTGTGGGGGGGTGTGACTCAGTGACCTCTGTGGGAACCTCAGGTGCCAATTTCTCACTATCAGCTGTTGTCTCCTCTGGGCTGGCTGACTCATCACTGGGTACATCCCCACTCAGCCCTTGGCTGTCCTCAGAGTTGGCAACATCTTGTTCAGCCATTTTCTTGGCTGACCTGGTAACCACCATCAAACCTCTAGTGGGGCTTTCCCTATCAACTGGGTTGTACAAATCCCACCCCAGTAGCACAGCCACTGGTAGTTCTGGTGCTACCACCACCCAGGCCTGCTGTTGCCAAGTCCCCACCTCTAGTTGTACCACCGCTGTGGGGTATGACACTGTGTCACCGTGTAAGCACACAACAGGCACCCGATCTGAACCGTTGACCTTTGATGATTCGATGAAGTCGGCTGCTACCATGGTTCGATCAGACCCTGTATCCACAAGCATCTGTACTGATCTACCATCCAGCCACCCCCGTCGTAGGTACTTATAATTCTGCTCGTTCCAAGCAACCTCTTGGCAGCTCCCTCCATAAAGGGCCTTAGGTCTGGCAGGTGTGGAGGCCTCCTTCTTGTAGGGGCATTTGTACATCATATGTCCAAATCTGTTGCATTGGAAGCAGCGTTTTTCCCCTCGTTGGTTTGTCTGGTCACGCCCCTTCTGCTCTCCGGGGCCACTGGGCTCCACCCGCCGGGATTCCTGCTTGTTGGCTCATGGGGCTGTCCCCAAGGGAGTGGTCTCCTTCGCGCTCCCTTTTCCACTGTCTTCCCTGGCCAGGGCATAGGTGTCTGCCAGTTCAGCAGCCTCTGTCAACGACTTTGGCTCCTTCTCCTTAAGTGCAATTGCCAGGCCCTCAGGCACCCCTGCAATAAACTGCTCTAAAAGGATCATCTCTTCTACAGAGATCTCCCTATCCCTCTTCCACTTCGCGAAACGGTCTCTCAGCTGATCTGCCCACTCAGCGTAAGATTCGTTGGACTTCTTGCGGTCCTGTCGAAACTGCTGCCTGTGGGTCTCGGCATTCACCTGGTATCGTCTCAAAATCGCTTGCTTGACTGCTTGGTAGTCGTTGGCGCTCTCTATTCCAAGGTTCGCGTAGGCCGCCATTGCCTTACCAGTTAGCAAGCCTGCGAGCTGCATTGCCCACACGTCCTCGGGCCAGTCACGCTGCTTGGCAGTCCATTCAAACATCTCTAGAAAGTGTTCGACATCGTCATCAACACTCAACTTCTGCAATGTGGGCTTAGGTAAACTCACCTTGGTCGTATCTTTACCTGCGCCCGCCTCCGCCCTAGCGAGGATGTCAGTCATCTGGTCGCGATGTTTGGCCATCTCTGCCCGCTGTTGTTCAATGATCTCCATCAGGATCTGTCTCTGGGACTCCTGCTGATCTTTCATCAGCCGCTGCTGGTCCCTGAGAATCTCTACTAGTGTCGTTGCTGACACTCCGCCGTCCGTCTTTTCTCCCGTTACAGCTGCAGTCGGCTCCTTCTCTCCCCGCTCTGACGTCTTCTTAGTCTGCTTCGACATCGTCGCTGCTCCCCGAGTCTCGGGTGAGTCTGCTGCTGCTCCTTCGTGACACTGAGTCGGGTCCTCCCGTACTGTACCTCCGCCGGTCCGAAATGTTCTGATCCAGAAACTGCAGGATCCCACCGCTGCCACCAATTGTGACTTTCCGAGCGTAGTAGGGCGTGTTTCGATCTCAGGGCAAGGACGACAACAGGTTTCAACGTCAGAGATTCAATCACAACTGAACCACAGCACTACAAAGATCATTTTATTACAAGCATGCACAGGAAACAGGGCAAAACATCAAAAGATAATACAAAGCATGCAACTCCATAATACAGCATCAATTATTAACAAACACAAACAAAGCAATACATACGCAGCACATAACTGATACACCAGATACAGCTACAGCATTACACACAAACACAACTTCTTCACACCCCTTCCCCCTTATAATGTCAGACGGGGTGAGGAAAATGTCAAATGTCTACGACACACAGAGGCAGGCACAAGAGTACAAAACCGAAAGCTTGTTCGGTTTTGTACTCACTTCCATTTGGACTGGGAGAGTACAAAACCAAAAGCTTGTTCGGTTTTGTACTCTTGTGCAACTGAAGAAGGCCCTTTTGGGGCCGAAACGTCTTGCCTTTTGGTAAAAACAGTGTATCACGTGTCTAACGCTCAATAAATCCCCCTTTATCAAGGAAGGATAGTGGTAGTGAAGGTCAATGGTCTCCACCTTATAAGCGTGACTATTGGTGTTGCCATGGCAGCAGAGGCAGGAAGTGTCCCTGGGATTGGATGAAGTGGTCTATAGACTGAGTTCAGCACATCATGAGGGCTGAAGTCGCTCCCTAACACATCAGAGAACTGCTGCTGGGCATTGGGTATGTGGTCAGATCCGTACTGGCTGATGAAGGCCCTGTTGTATTCAATGGCATTCGAAGGACAGTAAGGGGGAGGGGGAGGGGTGTGAGGAGAGGGAGAGGAGGGGAAGTGGGACATGTGCAAAGGGATGGGTTGTGTGTTGGTATATGTTGATGAGACAAAAATGAAGCAAAGTATAGCAAATTGTACAAATACCCTTGGGATTGAAGCAGCAACTGAAGTGACAGAGAAGTGCATGTGGTGACTAATGTGTAGAGGTAAACACACAGGGAATGGTCACAGTTACAACAATAAGTGACAAAGTGAGAGATGACAGCTAAGGTAAGATGTCAGAAGTTGACAAACACCAAACCACTCAATGGCATCCGAAGGACTGGGAGGAGGTAAGGGAGGGGGTGCAAGGAGAGGGAGGGGAAGGGAGTGCAAGCAATGGGGCAGAAATGTACAAAGGAATGGGTTGTGCATAAGTAGATGTTGATGGGACAAAAATGAGGCCAAATAACTATAGCAAATGGTGAACTATATACGTAGAGAAGACACAGGTAAGCTAAGCTTATATGTCACAACAAAGAACATGGCATCACCTCAGGCCCACACCTGAGCGTGTATCATACAGCAAGAAGGAAGTGGCAACATAGAAAGGATTTTCACCTCAACTCGAACAAGACTCGATCTCTACCACACAGTTCCCCGCCGCACACTGTCCTTACTTCATCAGGTAGTCGCTCACTACGTAGCTAGTTGAGACGTGACACTGGTCCACACCGTTTTTTTTTGCCGTGATGGACGGTGTCTCTTCAAACAGTAACAACACTCATCCTGCTCTGAACACGACCTGCTAAAGCGGCCGAACAGTACACTTCGTCAGCTAGTGCAGGTGGTCGGAAATATGGCGTCACTGAAGGGACGAGCGTTGGGTGTTTCCCTAACCGCATCAAAGTGATATATATATAGCTACATATAGTACAGGTTATGACGGCTATTTTAGCTGTATAATTTGTGTACTACTATACTTTCCAAATCACAAGAGAGGGTGTGGCTACCTCTCAAGGGGCGTCAGCACTCCTTCAATCAACGCGTTTTGTGACTGAAGAGTTTGGTGAGTTGATACCACTTTGTGCCCTACCTACATCTAACGATAGCTGGAACGGTTTGTACACTAGAGACGACTGTGATGTTTCGTTTGTTCGCTAATCACGTGTCCTCTGTGTAGCTCTTGACCATCAACCCTTAGTTAGTTGGCACACCAACCTGGCTAGCTAAACTGATCCCCATCAACCTTGAGAGGATGGAGCCTGTTCATGTGTAATGTTGTGTAGTGTGTTTGTGTCCCTGTACACCTCATCCTTCATCTGAGAGTGCTGCTCATCTCATTTCTGTACTGCATACTTTACTGGTGGGTCATTCCTACTGACCATTTATCCTCTAGTTGTACAAACATGCAAGCACTGCTCAACCAGTTCCCTCATCCTGTCCCATGGTAGAACATGAGGCACTCCCACAATCGCTACAGAGCTCCTACTCGTGGATTACAGCCAACCTATCAACCAACCATCTTTGGTCCAGCCAGACCAGGAAATGTTCCAGGACATGTCATATTCCTTGTTCTAACAGTGATGTGTGTGCTCTTCCTGTGTCTATTCCTGCTTCCCTTTGGTACCTCAGTAGTGAACTGTATGAGGTTCTCAGATGGTTCTAGTCTCTCCTATTTCACAACCAGCAGAGCCCCACTTTGTGCCTCCTCTCACTGCCTGTGCCTTGTGTGTAGGGGCTGGTTCACTGTAGACTGTGCCAGTGAAGGCATAGCACACAGTTGAAGTGGTGGATGTGAACACACACTTGGCCCACCTGTTTGTCATTGAGACTGTCTGTGGATATGTAATGGAACACTTGGGCTAGCAAATGTTCACTCTCAACTGTTCATTGTCTCTCTCCTTTGTTTCTACACAGGTGACATGCCTATTTCCAATGAGCAGTGGCGGGTGGCTGTAGGACTGTGGGCTGCCCGCATTCAGCAGACTCTCATCATCAGGAGAGGAGTGAAAAGGTCACCGTCCAGTCAGGAGGGAGCACCTTGTCCACTCAGCCAACCACACAGTGGGGAGAAGAAATGCATGGTGAAGAAGAATGGGAGAAAAGAAAGCCAAAAATGACTCTTCTGTTGACCCGGCTATCACAACTGATGAATTCTATGATGGCTTGGTTGCTGTTGCAGCGATTGTGATCTGCTTAGGAAGAAATAAGTGTAAAGACAGCTTATTCAGGAATCCTGTTGTCCCATTGCTGGAGGTGTTAGGAGGCAATGGTTTAAGTGCACTGGTTGTTATAGCGATCCTTCTCCTCCGAAGTGGTGATGTGGAAGCAAACCCTGGTCCTATGGAGAGAGGTGGGTGTTGTGCTTAGTGCAACAACAGTTTACAGTTCACTTATTGTACAGTAGGTCATGTTAGCAATCACTGACACACACACCATTTGGGTCACTGCTGGGGAGTAATGTGAGGGGTTTAAAATAATGTGTTTGCAGGATGGGCATCTTGTTGTGAGTACACTCTTCATTCTGGAGTGTGGGACAGGCCCAAGTGTCCTGATTAAAAAGGTGGCCTTATTCCTGAACTATGCTTGTACACATCTCTATATTCTAACGCGGACAGTAGGCATTGTCCTCATTAGAGAGGTGATCTTATTTCAGAGGTAGTTTTATACTTATCTCTATGTAGCTTGGGCGGTAGGCACTGGCCTCATTACAGAGCTGGTCTTTTTTGTGGTATTTTTATGCTCATCTCTATGTAGCCAGGACAGTAGGCACTGCCCTCATTAGAAAGGTGGTCTTATTTCAGCGGTAGTTTTGTGCACACTTCTTTGTAGCTGGGACAGTAGGCACTGCCTTCATTAGAAAAGTGGTCTTATTTTAGAGGTATTTTTATACTCATCTCTATTTAGCCAGGACAGTAAGCACTGTCTTCATTAGAGAAGTGTTCCTTTTAGTGTTCCTTCCCAAGCTTGTGAAATTCAGTGTATACAGCATTTGTATGTGGTGTTCTAAATATGTAGATGGTCACTTCTTAAACTATCAGTACCATTTCCCAAACTTCATCCTGCCAACCTGTCCTCCCTCAGGTGCTCACACTCAACTCAACTTGAGCTCCAAGCCCACACTGGCTGGGCTAGATGAGCTCATAGTGCAAGCCATCACTGATGGGTGGGAACAGGTGGTGCTCCACCTTGGGGTGGAGTCTTTTGTAATAGACACAGTGAAAAGGGATAACCCTGGTCCATCTGAGGAAGTGTGCCGAGAAGTCCTCAACAGGTGGCTGAGTGCTGAGCCAGGTACAGGTGAGGCTGAGAGGACTTGGGGCTCTGTTTTAGAGGCACTGGAGACAAGCGGGCACAGACAACTGGCAGAACAACTGAGGAGAGAGCAATATGGTGAGAGTTCCATTTTCTGCATTGGATGGTTTGTTGCACCACACTCATTAAAGCAGTCTGGTGTTTGGTGTCCTTTAACAGTGATACTTGGCTTCTTCCGCTTAGTCAGAACATGCTGTATGAATATACTTACAGGTCTAACTATTATTTATGCCACTTGATAGTATCAGTTGCATCCTCACACCAACTCCTCCCCTCTCCTCCCCCACTGTATTGTACAAACAGGGACACTCTCTTCTAGTGAATCTGCAAGTGATGTCAGAGCAGTGCTCTCTCAGAATGTGCTCTCAGTGGGTGAGTAAAGTCCTTCCTTAGTCAAACCCATTCTGCTAGAACAAAACGCCAAATCTCGAGGTTGACCATATCACCTGCCTGCAAAATGCCACCACTACTTCTTGTACTTCAGTTTCTTTAGCAGATCTAATGTACATGGTTTCAATTGTGTGTATACACACATCACATGGGGCAGACACTGCATGTGACATGATGTGTACGTTTAGTGAACAAGTATGGAAATAGCTGTGACTGGACTAGGTTACAGAAGGCACTAGTCCTTGTAAAGGAGCTGTTATGTCTTTGTTTATGCTAGCCTTTGTCAACTTATCTGTCCTTTCATCTTTTACAGGCCATCAGAGATGTGACATGCTTTTGAGAACATTTGTTAGCAGAAATGCAGCTGGCAAAGGTCGGGCCATACGCAGACCACCCCTTGAATGAAGAAGAAGCCGTTCAGTCCGGGCTGATAAAGTGGAGGGACGGCAATGGGGGGACTCCCACATGGACAGTGCTACTGAGGGCTATGGAGTATGCAGGATTTGGTGTGCAGCACATTAGGAAACTGAAGGAGGAACTCGTCTAGGGTGTGTGATTCTAGTAGTGACTTCAACGTATTCTACACTGTGTGTTGTGTCAACTGCGGTTATAAGTGCACATTATAGTGATCTCCACAGGTCTGCATGATGGTCAGCTTCAGATCAACAGTTGTGGTTACACTATCAGTTAATGTAATGTATATATTTACATACACATGTACACAAATGTATACACACACACACACACACATGTATACATTTGTACTATTGTCCTATGTGGTTTTGTATTCTATTTATATTGTTCTACACTGACATCCTACATGTGTGCGTGTGTGTGCATGAGTGTGCATGGGTGTGTTTGTGTGTTTGCTTACGTGTTAGCACTTGTGTGAATGTGAGTGGGTGGATGTGTTTGTGAGTATGGATGTGGATATGTGCATGTGTTTACAGTACGTGTGTACTGGAAACATGCCTCAGAAGTATAGAGGGCTAACTTTCTATGTCACTGGCCTAAAGTCAGTTAATGTGTGGTTTAAGGAGTAGTGTCCTTTATAGGGAGGTTCCCTTACTTAGGTAGAAAAGTGCATTATTCAAGATGCTCTTTGTAGTGAGGTCCCCTCATTCACGATGCCCTTTATAGAGAGGTTCCCTCATTCAGAATGCCCTTTATTGAGAGGTCCCCTCATTCAGGATGCCCTTTATAGAGAGGTTCCTCCTTCAGGATGCCCTTTATTGAGAGGTCCCCTCATTCAGGATGCCCTTTATTGAGAGGTCCCCTCATTCAGGTTGCCCTTTATTGAGAGGTCCCCTCATTCAGGTTGCCCTTTATAAAGAGGTCCCCTCATTCAGGATGCCCTTTGTAGAGAGGATCCCTCCTTCAGGGTGCCCTTTATTGAGAGGTCACCTCATTCAGGATGCCCTTTATAGAGAGTTCGCCTCCTTCAGGATGCCCTTTATAGAGAGGATCCCTCCTTCAGGGTGCCCTTTATTGAGAGGTCACCTCATTCAGGACGCCCTTTATAGAGAGTTTCCCTCCTTCAGGATGCCCTTTATTGAGATGTCCCCTCATTCAGGATGCTCTTTATTGAGAGGTCCCCTCATTCAGGTTGCCCTTTATAAAGAGGTCACCTCATTCGGGATGCCCTTTATAGAGAGGTTCCCTCATTCAGGATTCCCTTTATGGAGAGGACCTGATAATACAGAGTATATGGTGGTAGAGTGACAAAGGTAGTGTATGATGGTGAGGTTCTGGGAAAGCGCCCTCGAGGAGGACCCAGAATGAGATGGACAAGCATTTTTGCCCAATACAATAGTAATGACATTAACATTCTTCTAGAAACTCTTGCTGTAAGTATAGGGTGACCTCCCACATGGGAGATAAACCCCTCATGTGCATTGGTTGATTGATGGAGAGGTCCCTTCTTCAGGGTGCCCTTTGTAGGCAGGTTCCACTGTATGTATATATAGTGGACCGCATAATTATTACTATGAAAGCTAATTGATGTCTAACAAAGCTTCATCCATATTTGTACTTGTGTACTAACTAAATGTGGTATAGGCAATGTTGGCACCTCTCAGTGCATGTCCATTTATAATATATTGCTAGCTATTACAGTAAAGTACAGTGCATGAGCGTAACTCGGCCAGGGCAAGTATTTTTGGCAATAGAACTGTAATCTGCTTTCATTGGCTGTCAGGAAGAAGGGATAGCAAGCCAGCCGAAGCTCTGGATGGTAGCTGGACAATCATCACCTACATATTTGGAGCTGCGCAGGGAAGCCCATTCCTGCTGAGCTAACACAATGTGCGCTGTGCGCTTCACCCGAGGGAACAGTAAAAGTGTTCCCGGCCACACGGGGCAAATGATGTCAGCCAATATGGCAGAGTCACCAACAGGCGTGTAGCCTTTGCTGGAGCAATGGGTGACGTTAACAACAATTTGAATGCAGCATGCAGCAATAAGGTGGAGTGTTGAGCAGTTTCGTGGCTGATGGTGGCCAGGTAGAGCATTTTGTTGTCATGAGCGCCTGCTGAGAACATCGGGCTATTGCACAATCTAGATGTCTCGGGTTGACTTGGACGGATATACATATATACATACATACATATATATATACAAACAGGGGACGACAACGCATCACGATTACTTGCCTCGCCTTTCGGCTTGGCAATTACAGTAGGCATATGCAAAATTCTGTTTGCTGATTACAATATTCAAAGATACCTTCTTTAGCCGCGAAGTTACAAAATGATGGGTGAAATGCATTATAATGTGTAATGTCACGTGTAATGGTAGTATTGGTACAGAGATGGACAGCTTCAGATTAACAGTTGTACATGGTTACACTATCAGTTAATATGATGTGTACACATTTGTACTATTGTAGTGAGGTGTTTATATATTAACATGTTCAACAGGCTATAAGCTACATGCATATACCTGTGGGTGTGTTTGCATACGTGTGTGTGCTTGTGTGGGTGTGAGTGGGTGGATGTGTTTGTGAGTGTAGATGTAGTATGAATGTGGGTCTGTACGTACATTTACATAAGTTGGTTTTATTGTTGTGTGTGTAACATGTGTGATGAGAACATTACTCGCAAGACATTCACCAATTACATCATTCACAGATACCTTCTTTAGGCACACAAACTCACAAAAAGTATAAACCAGTTGCATGTAACTCAGGAATGTTGTGGTTAAGGCGATAATTGCATATGACGTCATCACTGTTGGCAGTTTAATACATTGAAAAGATAAAGGAAAAGGTGTTGCACCAGCAGCCTTGAGTGCTTTGTGCCAAATGTTCCCATTTAGATGGCCTGGCTAATTGGTTCGCATGAATACGCACCTGACGGTCGTTGATTAAAGTTGCTAAGGCATACGGTCGCCTAGATCGAGACTCGTGAAGGGGATTCGCCGACATGAGCGACCAGAATATAGTGAACGAGACTTCTTGACATGATTTCGACGAAAGAACCACAGCAGTCACCAAAATGGAGATGTCTGGAGTGGAACTAACCGGCAAGTAACAGCTAATAATGGCTATGACCTGCACACCCTTGCATTACCATCGCTACCTGCAGCTAACCTTGATACTTTGTAGGTGGTAGTTCAACTAGAAGCTATTCTGTGTCCAGGAGTGCCAAAAAACCATCAAAAAGTCTCGTTCGCCACCATTTCGTCAGCAAGTCCATGTTCATGAGTCTCGATCTCGGCGACCGTAGGCCGTATCAACCTCAATCAACGAACGTCAGGTGCGTATTCGTGTGAACCATTTAGCCAAGCCATCTAAATGAGAGCATTCGGCACGAATCGATCGAGGCTGCTGGTGCAACACCTTTTCCCCTATCTTTTCAATGTATGAAACTGCCACCAGTGATGACGTCATATGCAATTATGACGTACTGCATTCCTAAACGCTTATACGCAACTGGTCTATTGTCTGGTGAAATACATTTTAAAGTGTAATGTCAGGTGTGGTGGTGGTACAGATAGACAGCTTGAGATCAACAATTGTGGTTACACTATCAGTTAATGTACACATTTGAACTGTTGTAGCATGTTCTACATGTTACAAGCTACATGCATAATATGCCTGTGCGTGTGTTTGCATATGTGTGTGTGCTTGTGTAGGTGTGAGTGGGTGGATGTGTTTGTGAGTGCAGATGTAGTATGAATGTGTGTGTGGGTGTGTACATTTATATAGGGTGGGTTTATCATTGTGTGTGTAACATGTGTGATGAGAACATTCTTACAAGAGTAGTGAACTAACGTTGCATGTGTGTGTGTGTGTGTGTGTGTGTGTGTGTGTGTGTGTGTGTGTGTGTGTGTGTGTGTGTGTGTGTGTGTGTGTGTGTGTGTGTGTGTGTGTGTGTGTGTGGAGATTGTATGACGCGCATGTTTACATGCATGCCACCTGAAGTACATGTAGGGCAGAAGTTTTTTATAGAGAGGTCCCCTTCTTCAGTGTGCCCTTTACAGACAGGTTCCACTGTATGTACACATCTTCCTCTTACGAGTGGCCAGACTTGGTATTTGTTCCATGTATACTGTGTGCCTTCATCTAGTGTGGTCATTGGACTCTTCCTTTGAAATGTGTGTACATCCCATCCTTAGTGTCCAACGTTCTTGAGAAATATGAAGATACCTTTTTTGAAGTAGTGAATGCCAAGTACAACCTGCTCAAACTGAAGTGTAAAGGAGTGATCACACAGAACATTGAAAGACGTATCTCAGCCACAAATGATGACGAGGGTAGTGAGATATTATATGAGCACTTGAAGTATCACTGCAGTGTGGACACACTGAGGGAATTCTGCAAGGTGGCCATTGCAGCAGACGGTTATCCAAACATGCAGAAACTGGGAGAGAAGATGATGAAGGAGCTGCCACAAGGAGGTTGGTTCCAGTACATCTGTGCTGTGTATATGAGCAAAGTGTGTATATGCTTGTGATGTGTGCATAATCAGTTACCTTATTTCTCTCAACCACTGTACTCTGCAGTTGAGGCAGGAGGAGGAGGAGGAAGACAGGTAGATTCTTTCTTAAGTCGATTTAGGAAATTCAATGCAAATATGAAGGTCGTTGAAGATGAATGGCTTCCTGCTGATCAGAGTATGTAGTACGTGAACTTGCACCTTTCAATCTGGGCTTTCGACATGCCCAAGAGATGTTTGTCAAAGCTGTAAACGAAGGCGTTGACAATGTCTACACCGATAATGCTGGTAAAATTGAATTTGAGTCAATTCCTCAACTGGTAAAACAACATAAGCTTGTAGTCCTTAGTGGTGCTCCTGGGGTGGGGAAAAGTACATTAGCTCGGAAGGTGTGCCAAGATATCTGTCAAACTCCTGGTTGTCATGGTTACATGTTGATCCTCTTAGTTGAGTTGCGAGACTTGCTGCTGTTTAAGAAAGATTTTGAATTAGTTGACATTCTGCAGCTATTCCAGGAAATGATGAGGGATGGCGCATCACCTCAAACTATGTCCAAGACAATTTATGACAACTTAGGACGGGATGTGCTGTTTATCCTGGATGGATTTGACGAGTTGCCCCCTCACCTTCGACAATCTCCTTCCCTTGTTAACCTTCTATCACACAACCGTGATTCCCTTTTACCACACTGCAATGTTATTCTAACATTCCGCTCCATTGTAACAAGTGAGATCTACCACCAAATGCAGATGTCTCGTAGCCAAGTCAGTCTAACTAATATCGAGGTACTTAGTTTCACTCAGGACCAGATTGAGGTTTATGCTAAGCAATATTTCACTGACCAGAGGCAAGCAGACCTGTTTGACTCGTTTGTGAGAAAGATAGGAGCTGTACCACAGATTAGAGGCCTCTGTTCCATACCCATTATTCTGTCCATAATCTGCCAAGTTTACTTACTCAGAGAAAATCTTCCACCGACATTGACACAGATCTATAGTGACTACCTTTGTGTGAAAGTACTCAAGTATGACAATGACTTGCCTGCACTAGATTCCATCCTGGATCTGCCAAAGGACCATGATATCTATAAACTCGGAGAAATTGCTTATAATTGTATTCAGAAATAGAAGGTGATAATTGATTCAGCTGATCTCCATGGTCTTGGTGAGCGCTTCTCAGATTGCGAGAGAGGGTGCGGTGTGTTAACAGCCAGGCCCATTAAGTGTGATCCAAAGTCCAAGAAAGGGGCCATTGAAAGCTTCTTCTTCATCCAATTAACTGTACAGGAATTCCTAGCTGCTGTTTATGTGTCTCTCCTGACAGTAGATAGGCAGTGCGAGGTCTGGGCTAGGTATCTCAGTGAGCCCCACATGGCACAGGTGTGGCGCTTTTATTGTGGATTGACCAAACTACAACAATTTGACCTCCTTCAAATGAATTCATATTCTGAGGACTTTCAAATGCAGTGCCTCTTTGAGGCACAGAATGATTCATTGGTTCGTCAGTTGATGCCACGTTTTGTAGGGGAAAAGGTAAAATTGCAGCCCAAGACTGCTTATGACTCCACAGCCTATGGTTATTGTCTTTCTTGTAACTCTTCACTTCGAGAACTAACTGTAATAATTGGTGATCATACTTTTGCTCAAATTGGTCCTCTGTTGGAGCCAGTACTATCCTCACAGCAGCTGCACTCACTGCATATCATAGATGATGGTGAGTTTATGTAAATTGTGTATTGCCTTTTCAATTGCCATTGTATATTCCACTCTTTGGGTAGGTCGTCAGTTTGGGCATTGTAATTGTTATAACTGTTGATGTTATCATATTCACATTCAGTCAATCAGTTATTCAGTATGGATGTTAATCTCCTATGCTGGAGGTCATCCCTGTACGCACTCAAACAAAAGGAACAATAGTAATATGTAGCTGCAGTACAAACAGTTTTATTTTGAATAGTTAATCCGTCTTCTCTGCAGTCTTACTCTACGTATGTAGGTCTCCTCCCTTCTAACTCTCCTTCAAATTGAAAGTTTTCACTGGTCAGCATTGATTTCCACTCCCATGTTGTTCTTAAGTTGTTGTGAACCAACATGATGTTGCTACGTAGCACCTATTGCATCATTCCCATTTCCGATTGCAACATTTTTGGACAACCAACCCAAACAGCACTGCATGTATATATGTGTTGTTGCTTAGCAACACAAATCAGTGAATGCTGCTCTTGTTGTAACTTCATTTGTACTCTGTTTTCATTGACTTCAGCAGGAGGAGGCTCTAAGGACTGGAGGGAATTGGAGGACCTCCTAGACAGGATTGCTTCACAAACAAGTGGAAGCCACGGTAAGAGTGCTGATACACATACATGTACTCGACTTCATCCACATTTGTACTGGCATTGCCATGCATGTCCACTTGATAGTGTTTACGTGGAGTGGCTCTGCATGAACTGCTCTGACACTGTGTACCACTAGCCACTGTTGTGATGTGATGTTGGGCAATGAATGTCATGAGCTGCAGAATGTGTCTGCCATGTTTAGAGTTGACTGAGTGCATGACATGATGTTATGTTTGCCTTTCACAGATGGTGCCTTGAAAGGACACTTTGGCAAGGTGCATTTGTTTGTACCTCCCCTCAGAACAGTGATGAAGTTGCTGTGTCTGCAACATGTGACAGAGATTGAGTGTTGGCTCATACAAGGATGTGAGGTAAGCCTTGGTGTGAGATGGAATGATGACTCATGCCTTTGAAACTCTCATTAGTATGATTGATATGATTAGTATGATTAGTATGATTGAAGAAGCTTGCTCATTAGTATATGGTTTCCATGGTAACAGAAAGTGCATTCATACACATGCACTCCATGTGTTCAGGGGGTGTATTGGTGCATGGTATATCCCTTGGCCGTTAAGCTTGGGAAATATCCCCTAATACATCTCCACAAGTGTAGTGTATTTTATTACATATGACAGCTTAGATAATGTCCACTGATGGCAAACAGTAGTGACAGTGTCAAATGATGTTTGTCCCCATCCCACTGCATGATGGACTGTGTTGATGTCTTATTCTACAGGCAATGGACCATGAGGTCCTGATGGAGATGGAAAGGTCACTCTCAGGAAACAAGACCATGAACAAGCTGTCACTGAGTGAAAGTGTTGGTGTGACTCTACACAAGCAGTTCTGTCGTCACCTTCTTGGAATCAGAAGAAATTCTTCCCTGTCAGATGTGGACCTGTCCTTTAACCCACAGTCCTGGGATTGTCCTGATGATGGTAGGTTGGTGTATGTCAGTCACATATTGTGTGACTCAGGTGGATGTAGTGTATAGTGTGTTACAAGCAATAGTGAGGACGTCTGTGTGAAGTTAAGTATGTGTACGTAGGTATTGTATTTACATGTTCAACTATACACCTGTTTCCCTACCCAGTGCCTGCAGGTGATCAAGGGAACATACAATGTCTTTCTCTGGGAGGTGTTCCAGTGGACATGTTGGCAAACATGTTCACCTTGTTCACTACTGTCAAAGAACTGAAGTGTCATCCCGTCCATCCCCCACAAGAGGTACAGTGTGTGCACATGTATATACAGCTTGGGATGCTCTAGTCTTTTGTATGCCTTTTGTACCAATCACTATTTGACAGTGTTTGATAATTGACGTTATAACATATCACCTTGTCTAGGAATGACTGTTCTGTAGGCATGTGTAAGGTCACTCCATGTGTAAGGTAGCTCTGTAGCAGATGTATACAGATATGTAATAGCTTAGATAATGACCACTGATAGCAAACAGTTTACTCACTGTGACAGTAATAGTGACCTGAGAAGGTGAGTGGGTTACAGTACTTTCATGATAGATGATTGCAGCAGAGCCTCCCAGGAGACACTCACCCCTACAATTAATGCTTTTTATTTACTATCAAGTGTAAGTAATCAGGGGTGTAGGAAAACTTTGAAAACTAGGGGGGCTAAAGATAGCAGGTATATCAAAGGTAGATTCGCGAGCGAAGTGAGTGAAAAATTTTTTGAGGCTAATTAAATTTAGTAGGGAATGAGAGTGCGAACCCCACGAGCTCAGTTACAGATCTGCATACTCCTCTATTAGTAATTTACATTTCATTAACAGCTATGATGCCAAACGCAATGCCACCTGTTGGTTGCATTGCTTTTTCTTCTCTTTGCTGGCTTTTCCAGAAAACTTAGGAGAGATTGCTGAGACAAACAAATATTATAGCGCGGTAGGATATTATATTCATATTCAGGTCACGTGTCAATTGTGCAACCAGTAAAATGGCTTCCAAGCAAGCCACTAAACCAGAATTTTGAACAACAGGTTTTGTTGGATATCGATCCGAACGAAAATGCTGCAGACTCTTTCTGTATACTTTGGTGAGATGGCCTGAGCATTTACTAGCATTTACTGATCAAAGATTGCAGAGGTGAGCCAGGGCTAAACATCTATGGGGGCCTGGTCCCCTCCTTGTGAAATCTGGGGGGGCCATGGCCCCCACGGCCCCCATGGTTCCTACGCCTATGGTAATAGTATACATGTTTGATATTGTAGAGGCTCATAGTTGCGTTGATAATACAATGATACGAGATTCTTGAGCAAGACAAACTGATAATGATAAATCAATCAAATGCAGGACGTTTGGACCCGAAGGTCTTTGTCAACTACGTACAGGATAAGGGGGTGAGGTGAGAGGTGGCTATTTATAACATTAGGGGCAATAACAACACAGACTCTTAAGTACACAAAATGCTGTAATCTGTTGGTTGAGTTACAAAACTTAGGATAAACAACTGTAAGGAGTGGATTGGTTGATTTACAATAACTGTGATGATGTAATGACAGGTAGTGTCCTAGTGTGGCCTAATGTGTGGTGGGTGTGTTACAGCTGACAAGTAAAGTTACATAATAATGTACAAACAAGAAAGTAAATTAAAGATAAATAATGGACGGAGGGTGGGGGTGATGTTACGTCTGGTCCGATACCGGGTTCCAGAGTGAGGGGAGTAGTAAGCCTTTGTCTAGGTTCATGGACCTCTTGCTTCTCCTGATTTCAATAGCTTCCATCGTTCTCCGTTCCCAGTACCCTTGCACCGTTCTCATAACCTTGGCTACTGCTACTGCTGCTCATTGAAAGGGTGCTGCCAGGTCACTGGTGGTGATAGCTCTCAAGCCCATCATCTCGCCTGGAAGGAATGGATGAGGAGCGGATGAAGTTACTGGGGTAACCATTCTGTCTCAGCACCTCGGTGAGGTGACACTCTTCCTTCTGTAAGTCCTCCTGCCTGGTGGTGATGCTCCTTGCTCTGTCGTACAGACATCTGACCAGCCCTCTTTTGATGTGAGATGGATGGTGAGACCGGAAGTCCAGGTACCGGTCCGTGTGTGTGGGCTTCCACACACAGGAAGGCAATCCCGCAACTTCCGGTGACACCCCTTGATGTGGCTTCCGGTGACAGCGCATGATGAGATGCTAGGCTATAAATATAATCCGTGCTTGCGCTAGCATATCTTCGCCCTGAAGAAGACCAGAGCATCTGGTCAAAACGTCAGCAAGGTTTTCAACCCTGTTGTGAAGCTGGTATTAGAGAACCAACCCCTTTCTAACGAGGAAGTTGTACTGTCAAGCTAACCCATTAACCATGTGGCTACTGTGTGTGTGTGTGTGTCTGTGTGTGTGTACATTCCAGGTATTTAACTTTTTATGTGGGCATGTCCCTGGTCTTTTGCTCCTCCCTTAATTGGTAGGTGCCAGTCTCACTGATGTTTAAATTTGGAATGCACATTTTGAAAGTCATTTCTAAGAAGAACGGTATTGGTGACTTTGTATTGTACTACTGTGGTGGGAGAGGAGAGCTACTCATTGAGATGCTGATGAGACTAACACCTGATGAGAGTAGCAGATTCTCAATTGGACAGTACTCTGATGTTGTTCACACCTACCCCTGCATCCGCCTCTCTCTCAAGTGAGTACTGACAGTATTGTAGTCTGAATGGTACACAGTATGGTATACATTATTGTTTTGGTACACACACCCTTCACTGTACACTTGTACACACACACACACACACACACACACACACACACACACACACACACACACACACACACGCACACACACACACACACACATGCAAAAAAATGCTTCAGTCCCCTTCCCTCCACTCACTCCCTTTCTGTCCTCTCCTACAGCACCTCCTGGTAGACAGGCTGAACTCACCAGACCCAAATATGGGACATGCCCACCCAGCCGTATCCCCATTCGACATGGACCACTCCCACACAATTGCTCTCCCCGCCCACCCAGGCACTTTCCAATTTCCTTAAGACAAGGGACCCACCCACCTAGCCGCATCCCAATATGTACAAGATATGTGACTAACTAGGCCAAACTGACCCTCCCCCTCCCCCAGCCCCTCCCCCTCCCCACCAGAGGACCTCAGTCCCACAGCCATTCACATTCTATCTGAGCTAGTCCACCAGTTCAGTGACCTCTATATATAGCTGCCCTCAGTACAGGGGACAGCACTCAGACTTGTAAATGGTGTCATCTAGTTTGGACTAGCTCAAATGTATGGTGTTGTATTATTACAGTTTGCTCTCCCTTGTAATGTGTACATATTCCATGCATACATCTCCTCTTCAACTCCACATGTAATTTTTATTATTATGTATACTCTGATATCACATTGTTGTGAATCTGTACATAATAAATTTATAGTTGTATTCATAATTTTTCGTACTGAGACAATGTTTTAATTATATAGGTGATAAATAAAGGGTCAACCAAAAGTCTGAATTATGATTATAATAAAATAATTATAATTATACTAATTATTAGCTAGTACTGAAAATGGGCAGCTGCAGTGCCTTAAAAACCACTGCAATATAGCTACTAAATGATTGTGAATAATCAAATAAAAACATTGCAATTAACTGATCAATGGGTGAAGGGTACCCCTCACTGCTGCTGCATTAACATTGCCCCACTGGACCACAACCGCAATATTCCTTGAATCAAAAACTGCAGTGAGTGTGGCTCCCAGCCCGGATCCTGCGACCCAGCTCCTTGATGAGAACATGGCCTATTATAGCTATAATTATTAGCTACTACTCTTGCAATCCCATCAATGTACAAAAATTATAATATCAAGCTGGATGCATATGCATAATCTTGACAGTCAGCCATTTTCAATAATTAACATAAATGACATTGTTGATCCTTAATTATATTACAATACAGGCATGCACTGTACCATATCCTTTTTTAACTTTAATACTTGGCATTCATGATCATGATCAGAAAATTACTATGGATGAAAATATCACCATGCTTTATGACATGACTTGTATACATACCGTACGTGAAAGTAATGACATGACAATCACAAAAACCATAATTATATAGCTTGGTATATGGCCTTCACAACTGCATTGTAATTATATTATACACACACACACATGCACACACACGCACACACGTATATACACACACGTGCACACACATGCACACACACATGCACGAACACAAAATCACATGATGAATAATGCATTATCCATGGTAGAAACACATTGCAGTAGAAATATTATGTGATTAGTTGCCATTTCATGTAGATCTGGTTAATTAAGAAATAACTCAATAAATAAATGTGGATCTTCATTACAGCTAATGAAGATCCACAAATCGAAACATTGTGTACCCTATAGAAGTTAATACTGAGCTTCAAGTTTGATAAACTTCCATTCCATAACTCTGTATGTAGCTTGTACATACAATGGTGCTAACAGCTTGTTCATGCAATTATAATTATTATAATTGTGGTGTTTCCATGGTTACCTTCCCAACCCTCAGAGCACCAAATCATTTACGGCAATCCTGCATACATAATTACATAACAATACTAATTGTGTACAAAAGTACCGCATTCTTTGAGATACAATATGTGAATGTGAACACATTGGCAGTAGAGTACAGGGGTTGTGTTGCAAGCACTGCAGAAAACAATAACTAACTGTTACAATACAAAATTTATATGGAAAGGGTAGGTGTGTATCAACATAAACACATTCCTATACATACGTACAATTGTTAGTATAATAGTGTGGGGTGGTAGTTAACAGTTCAAAGCCAACTTCATTGTGTCATTTTGAAGTGGGAATGAGGACATATGCATCATTATCTACTGCTTAGTGCATTTCGTGAATGAGCTGACAATACAGGGGAGGCTGTTGATAAGAGCCCAGTCGACCTGTTGCCATGGGATACGGAACAGAATTGGGATCGAAGTAAATGGTACACATGCTGCTGAGATCAGCAGGAAGGCCTTCGGTGCAGGGAACCGTTGTGGGTGGAGAAAAGACGTCTGTAACATTCCATCATCCTCAACACTTCCACGTGGCTGTGTTGCCATTGAAACCATGTGAGGTAAGTGCCCTTGACTGCTGTAGCTGCTTGTGCTAAAAGGAAATCCATCTAGGTTGCTATGGTAACTGTGTGAGTGGATGTTTGGAGATGAGAAAGCTCCGTCCTCAGTGTGAGCTCCATGCGGGCTGAAATGGGAATGGGAATTGGACTCACTTCCACTTGGACTGGGAGTCATGTATGCAATGGGGTACCCCTCACTCGGCGATGTAATGCTTGACATGGACTACATTGGACCAGTTTGAACCAGGTGAAACTGACCAGTATGATCAACATTTGAAAACACCGGAGTGCCAGTGGGTGGAGTCACAGGAGGGCTGGTTGTGAAAACCTGCTCAGGTTGGCTGGAGTAGGCCAGTGTCTAGGGGATAGTGATGTCGTTATCACAGGGGGCTGGACCAGGCGGACATGATGCAAAAGAGGTAGGATGGTGGTAGTGAAGGTCAATGGGCTCCACCTTAGGCATGACTATTGGCGTTGCCATGGCAGCAGAGACAGGAAGCATCCCCGGGGTTGGATGAAGTGGTCTATAGACTGAGTTCTGCACATCATGAGGGCTAAAGTCGTTCCCTAACACATTAGAGAACTGCTGCTGGGCATTGGGCATGTGGTCAGACCTGTATACTGGCTGATGAGGGCCTGTTGCACTCAATGGCATCTGAAGGACTGGGAGAGGGGGAGGTGGGAAGGGATGTGAGGAGAAGGAGGGGAAGTGCAAAGGAATGGGCTGGAATGGGACAAAAATGAGGCCAAATATAGCAAATGGTACAGTACATAGAACAGACACAGGTAGCTATGTAGAGAAGACGGATCAGGTGCATTATCCGGACCAAGGTGAATTTTGCAACTGTGAAGTCATAAGAACATGACCCTACCCTAACCCTAACCCTAACTGTAGCAAGCGCCCAAGGCTAAGTTGTTGTAGCGAGCACCCAAGACTAAGTTGTTGTAGTGAGCACCCAAGACTAAGTTGTTGTAGCGAGCACCCAAGACTAAGTTGTTGTAGCGAGCACCCAAGACTAAGTTGTTGTAGCGAGCGCCCAAGGCAAAGCTGTTGTAGAGGCACCCAAACTAAGTTAAGTTGTTGTCAAGGTGCCCAAGGACATCACGGTTGCAAAATTTGCCTTGGTCCGGATAATGCACCTGACCCATCATGTACAACAAGAACAACGTGGCAACACGGAAAGGATTTTCACCTTCAACTCAAACAAGACTCAATCTCAACCACACAGTTCCCTGCCGCACACTGACTTGACTTCATCAGGTTGTCGCTCACTACGTAGTTGAGACGTGACACAGGTCCAGACTGTTCTTTACTATGACGGACGGTGTCTCCTCAAACAGTAACAACACTGATCCTGCTCTGAACACGACCTGCTGAAGCGGCCAAACAGTACACCCGCCACCTAGTATAGTGCACGTAGTCAGAAACATGGCGTCACTGAAATGACGGGCGTTGGGCAGAGGAGGTTGGCCACAATTCTGATTATAATATAATATAAATTAGAAAATAACACAATAAATTGTAACACAGTACAGTTAAACAATGAGGAGCATATAATAAATGTCATAGGTCAGTATCATGCACACACATAATTGAGTGTTGTGATCAGTTCAGATTCTGGCTTCCCAGACTGCCAGTGTAGTAGAATCAGGCAATCTCGGGCAGCTATTTTGGCGCGATCCTCTCAGACAGGACACAGATGATCTGATCAGTGAAAAATTCAACCTGCAGCGGATCCACGTGATGGTGCTGGAGTATGGCTGTTTGAACACTGCAGCAGACTTGCCCATGCCTCCAGTAGTGCTGAAAATGAGTGGGGTGAAGGAAGCCAGCTCAACTTCATTGATTCTGTGCTCATACAAGCGCCGCTTGATCTGTTCATGGTGGGCATAACAGGCAGGAGTGGAAAACCTCTTGTTGGATGGTGTGTGTGGGTTATATACCTTCACGTCAAAAAATGCACGTTGGTGAGAGGTTCATCAGAATCCTTTTGCCTGAATGTCTGCTCGGGCACTGTCATCAGTGATTGCAGATGCATATCTGAGGGCGTGTCCTTCAAGGGGCTGTAGTGTGGGCTCCACAGTTACATCATGGCACACTTCAGACAGACGGCTGCAAGTGATATCCTGAATCTCATTGTGGCGATGAATAGGAAAGGCTCCTTTGGGACATGACAAAGTGTGCTCAACAGTGAATGGCTCACTGCACGCACACTTGGTAGGCATTCGATCCGGCAGCCAGTTGTACCGGAGAGCCAATGCATCTCGAAATGCACTCTTGTACAATGCAAATCCTTGGTTCTTAAGAGGCAGAGCAGTCAACCATGAAGATGCCCCTTTCTCTTTAGCTAGGTCAACTGACCTCTTCAGTGGGGCATTCAGCTCAGATTGAATCCTGGCCACGATTCTGATTGCGCAACCCATTTATGACGTCACCGCGTAAGAATAATACTACACAGTATGTTGCACGATGGCTGCAAGCCACCAGGAAAGGAGTAAGTTGGCAGTTTCTTACGTGTCATTCCTGTAGAAGGGGTGACCAGTTTTGCATACCTTCTTCGTGCTTCCTGCTATCTTCGCTTGCACGTGAAGAAGCTCCCTTTTTCTCCGCCGTCTACCGCCTCAGCGGCATAGGGGTAGGGGAGGGGTAGAATCAATTTTAGATTCTGCTTCAGCTGCGCTTTCAAATGGTGTACAATGTATGCGGATACCTGCAATGTATGCGGATACCTGCAAGCTCAAGCGAGAAAGCGAGGCTCGCCCTACAGTACAGTTAATTTACAGTGTGTATGTGTATAAATTCGCTACTCGCGTGCTTCCCGGTCACAGTCACGTGATACGTGGCCACCCACCCACAGCTGTTTCGAGGCGGCAGCTTAGTTTTTGCGAGTAAATTGGAAACGGGAATCCAACAGTTGGCGTATTCGGAAGGACGGCCTTGTTTTTAGCCTTTTTCTCCGTGATCTCTTGGACAATCACTATGTTACGGCAAGGACAGGTAAGCTTGATAGTTGTTAATGTGCTTATGGTTTTAAAAGCGTTGTTCACGCCTTTTCCCTTGTGATATATGGACATATACTTTCTTATGTTCAATTGCTTGTAGCGCGATTCTCCGGGTTTTCCTGCAATGATGTTATACGTTCTGGGATAGTCCAACCATCATACAACACTGTACTGTTGAGAGTGTTCTACTGCCATTTTCCTACAACCCGTTTTAAGAGCAAATATTTTGGTTATTATTGTGAACAGTGCAGCCATCTTTGTTGGGCTGACTGCATATCAATGCTTCCTTACAGGATGCCAGATTGCATCAGAGCAGTGCATTCTTTGAAATGCAAACTGCTGTACCATGTGGCTGAAAATTTATGTACAGATAGTTACTGTTGCATGCAGCGTAGCAGTGCTGCTTTTTCAAACATTGTACCGTATTGTATAAATTGTATTGAAACATGTGTGGGGATTGCACCGCAGTTGGCTGCATGGAAAGTATCGTTAAAATCAACACATTATGAACAATACTGTATAGCTAATGCATCTGATGTTAGTAGGTTGCTATAGCTATATTTTGTAATCTAATTTTTTTATCTTGTCCTTCCTTAGCTTATACCTGGTTACAACACTTCCTTTCACAACACCCAATCAGAGCCAGATAGATATGTTGGGGGGATGTCCTCTGCAGCTGTTTCCACCCCCGGCCCCCATTCCTCTTTATACAGGTAATTGTCATTGTCAACTGGCTCATCGGGCATGCATTTAAATCCTGTTCAGCGTGTGACTTCAACTTCATCGCGCACCGTTGAAGAGATGCATCTTCTGCTTAGGGTGAGCTAGAACAGTTTCTCCTGTCGCTGGCGAACAAAAGTGTTGCTAAGGTGGGGACACCAGACCCCAGCAGAAGATTCCCATAGGACCTTGAGAAGCTTCCAGCTGGTCTAAAGATGCCCGCAAACCATTTGAAGGATGAGTAAAGTAAATTGGGGGCTTGGAACAAGATAGGGTGACCTAAACAAGGCACCACTGTTTGCCTGTATGCGAAGGAACACCCAGTCTGGTGTCACATTGACATGTACACCGCGCTAAATACATGCAAACACAGAAGCTGTTCCCTCACTTACAAGCAATAGGCGGCGCATCATGTTAAGAAACCCTGTTACATTAGGAACCTCCCACTTTACCTTACATTTAATGCCCTGTGCCTGTGCTCCACTGCTTTCACATCCTACAGTACATGCAGCAATTACAATGGAACGAAATCCATGTTGCTGTTGCCATAACAGTTCAACATGCATGAGTGACTCAGTGAACAGTACTTCCATGGTCACTTAGAGTAACCTTGTCATTGGTATGACACTTAGTCTCATTTGGCACAACCAGAAAGACTACCCAAACTAGCATCATTTGGGTCAGGGCAAGGATGAGCATGTGTTCTACTTGCAAATGACTGAGAAGCATGCATCAGGGCAACTACAAACATCTTGTCAGGGTAACAACTAGAAGTCAAGAGGTGATAAATATATAATTATATTGATAGTGACTGCTATCATCTCCTTTTTCAACAAGTATTTCTAGTTATCATTAGATGACACTAGTTATCACCGGGTGATAACTAAGTTATCACTAGGTGATAACTACTTTAGCATACTTTAGATTCATTTGACGTTACCATCCACATCCAATCAGTCCAATAAATCCATAATTATCATATAAATTTGGCCACATGGTACAGCAGTTTGCATTTCAAAGAATGCACTGCTCTGATGCAATCTGGCATCCTGTAAAGAAGCATTGATATGCAGTCAGCCCAACAAAGATGGCTGCACTGCACTGCTTGTAAGTGAGGGAACAGCTTCTGTGTTTGCATGTATTTAGCGTGGTGTACATGTCAATGTGACACCAGACTGGGTGTTCCTTCGCATACAGGCAAACAGTGGTGCCTTGTTTAGGTCACCCTATCTTGTTCCAAGCCCCCAATTTACTTTACTCATCCTTCAAATGGTTTGCGGGCATCTTTAGACCAGCTGGAAGCTTCTCAAGGTCCTATGGGAATCTTCTGCTGGGGTCTGGTGTCCCCACCTTAGCAACACTTTTGTTCGCCAGCGACAGGAGAAACTGTTCTAGCTCACCCTAAGCAGAAGATGCATCTCTTCAACGGTGCGCGATGAAGTTGAAGTCACACGCTGAACAGGATTTAAATGCATGCCCGATGAGCCAGTTGACAATGACAATTACCTGTATAAAGAGGAATGGGGGCCGGGGGTGGAAACAGCTGCAGAGGACATCCCCCCAACATATCTATCTGGCTCTGATTGGGTGTTGTGAAAGGAAGTGTTGTAACCAGGTATAAGCTAAGGAAGGACAAGATAAAAAAATTAGATTACAAAATATAGCTATAGCAACCTACTAACATCAGATGCATTAGCTATACAGTATTGTTCATAATGTGTTGATTTTAATGATACTTTCCATGCAGCCAACTGCGGTGCAATCCCCACACATGTTTCAATACAATTTATACAATACGGTACAATGTTTGAAAAAGCACCACTGCTACGCTGCATGCATGCAGAGTGTTTCTAGGATGCATAGTTGAAATTGCATTTTAGTACTATTAGCATAACAACAGTACCTATATGTACATAAATTTTCAGCCGCATGGTACAGCAGTTTGCATTTCAAAGAATGCACTGCTCTGATGCAATCTGGCATCCTGTAAGGAAGCATTGATATGCAGTCAGCCCAACAAAGATGGCTGCACTGTTCACAATAATAACCAAAATATTTGCTCTTAAAACGGGTTGTAGGAAAATGGCAGTAGAACACTCTCAACAGTACAGTGTTGTATGATGGTTGGACTATCCCAGAACGTATAACATCATTGCAGGAAAACCCGGAGAATTGCGCTACAAGCAATTGAACATAAGAAAGTATATGTCCATATATCACAAGTGAAAAGGCGTGAACAACGCTTTTAAAACCACAAGCACATTAACAACTATCAAGCTTACCTGTCCTTGCCGTAACGTAGTGATTGTCCAAGAGATCATGGAGAAAAAGGCTAAAATATATTGCGCGTGTCTTTGCGAGGGAGATACCCAGCACCTCGAGGCCAGTTCCCAAACCCAAACTAAACTGCCGCCATTTATATTGTGCGAAACAGCCGTGCACCTGCACCTCTGGGCGTTGGGCGTTTCCCTAACCGTATCTAAGTGGCAGTAAGTGATATATGTATAGTACAGGTTATGACGGCTATCTTAGCTGTATAATTTGTATACTACTATACTTTCGAACTCACAAGAGAGGGTGTGGCTACCTGTCAAGGGGCGTCAGTCGCACTCCTTCAATCATAGATGCTTCAATCAACGCGCTTTGTGACTGAAGATTTTGGTGAGTCGACACCACTTTGTACCCTACCTACATCTAATGACAGCTGGAGCGGTTTGTACACTGGAGTCGACTGTGATGTTTTCCTTTGTTCGCCAATCGCGCGTCCTCTGTGTAGCTCTTGACCATCAGCCCTTAGTTAGTTGGCGCACCAACCTGGCTAGCTAAACTGATTCCACATCAAACTTGAGAGGATGGAGCCTGTTCATGTGTAATGTTGCGTAGTGTGTTTGTGTCCCTGTACACCTCATCCTTCATCTGAGAGTGCTGCTAATCTCATTTCTGTACTGCATACATTACTGGTGGATCACTCCTACTGACCATTTATCCTCTAGTTGTACAAACATGCAAGCATGCACTGCTCAACCAGTTCCCTCATTCTGTCCCATGGTAGAACATGAGGCACTCCCACAATCGCTATAGAGCTCCTACTCGTGGTTTACGCCCAACCTATCAACCAGCCATCTTTGGTCCAGCCAGACCAGGAAATGTTCCAGGACATGTCATATTCCTTGTTCTAACAGTGATGTGTGTGTTCTTCCTGTGTCTATTCTTGTGGATGTCTGTGTGCATTTCAGCACAGCTCATCACTCCTTCACCTTCAGAGTACCCAGTGTCAGGTTGGTGTGTTGATCATGGCATGTGTTCTGTGTAAGTTGTGTCACACTGTGTACAAACTAACATTAGTGATTCATAGTACATGTAACTGCCAAGCCCCTGTTGAGCTGCTCCTTTGTTGGGGAGTGTGCCCACATCACACTTAGTCATCTTTGTCATACCTCCACCCAGACTCCATGTTCATTGACATGTTGCTATTTCATTCTGTACTTAGACCCCAATTCTCACCTGGGTAATGGTCTGCTCTGTGTTGGGTGGCCTCGTACGGACGTACTTAACAATTGCCTGAGTTGTCTGTTTGGAGAGAGGACGTCACACAACCCAGGATTGTGCCGTTTGGGCTGCCCACTATCGGCAGTGAATGCAGAGTGTGGTGACCACCTCAAAACCAGTCCCTTTCAGTTCCGACTACAAGATACTCTTCTTCATTTGTCAATGTGGAGCCCTCACACAGTAAGGGTCACTGACTGCATGTACTGCCTCCTTCTCCACATGGGTATGATGTGGCATTGCACGGCTGTGTTGGTTGTGTCAATGGCTCTGTTATATGAATCCACTGCAATACCTGCATGTACATGTGTGAACCCAGTTCCCTTAGGTTAATCTATACAGCTTGTACAAGTTACTGCTGTAGCCATGCACACACCATCAGGCCAGGCACATGGTTACCTTCCCAACTGCCAGGGGTTGTGTTGTCCTGCTTGCTATAAAGGTTCCTGTGGCTCATAAAGGGACAAGTGGACAAACTCATTTTTGTCTACCTGTCACAAGTTACAACCAAACCTTTAATGACGTGATTGAAAAGACGACTGAAGTGCTTGAGTTCATCCTTTGTCAAGCCACATTGGCTGCCTTTGACCTATTCCACCACTTGGCGTTAATTGTACATGATAGACTCCCTCACTCAACCAAGAGGTGGAGAGGTCGGAAGGCAAGGTCATCATCAGGTGAGGTGGTTGCTATGGAAACAAGTACGATTAGTACATTGCCAGTACTAGCTGATTCTGTTAGTTACTGTACACTTCCTGTCAAATGTAGGTCACAGACGCTGCCCACACCAGAAGACATGTGATGTCCTGTGCACTTTAGCATGCCGTCTATCAACTCTAACCATTGTCTGTATTTCAGGTGGGATGAGGTGCGTTCTGCTGAAAAGCACTTCTTACTTTATACACATTTTTATATTTCATGTACCTTTGTCATAGTTGTAATGAGTGTTAATGCCTACCTGATGCTATTCGTTTTGCAGGTACAAATGCCAAGCAGTGTCCAAGCAGCTTCGCAGTCTGCTGGTGAAATTTCCTTCATTGGAGCTACGGAGAGGATTGAAGTGTGCAAGGAGAGTACGTGGTCATTTAGTGATGTCATTTACCATCCCAAGGTCCTGTGTGACCCACATTAGGGTAAGTGAGCTCCGCCACACTGCTCTGCATACCCTGCAGCTGTCACAGTGTCATGTGTAACACATTCCTCAATCACTTTTGATTTTCTTCTACCATGTGTTAGTGTCTCAAAGTGTATTTCCCTTGCTCTCCCCACAGTTCAAGGACTCCAGTTCCTGCCTTGCATTCACCAGGCAATTGGCCCTCCTTGTCAGGATGTTGTCTCCAGTTGTGTCGCTTCATCCCTATTTCTTCCTGCGAGCACTTCTACTCCTGGCTGGCGATGTGGAAGCCAACCCTGGACCTATCCAAGGTAAAGAGATGCACTACCTGGTTGTTTCAGCCTTCCCACTCAGGTTACCCCACACAGGCTACCTAAATAAGTTTTTGTATTGTAACATACTACTCTAACATCCAAAAGTGTGTGGGTGGGTGTGCTTTTGTGTGTGTGTGTGTCACTGGCCTAAAGTCAGTTAATGTGTGGTTTAAGATGTAGTGTCCTTAATAGGGAAGTTCCCTTATTTAGGTAGAAAGTGCATTATTCAGGATGCCCTTTATGGTGAGGTCCCAATGACACTGAGTATATGAGTAGCAGTAGAGTGATGAAGGTAGTGTATGATGGTGAGGTTCCAGGAAAGCACCCTCAGAGAAGACCCAAGCGAGGCAGATGAACAATTTTATAGAATGCAATATTAATTGAGTAACAGCATTATTTTTTCTGGAAGCTCTTGCTCTAAAACCCCTTTCACACGGACCGTTATTCCGGAGTATAGAACCGGATTCGCATCCAGATTAGATCCGGTTTGTGTTCACACGGACGATTTTCGCTGCTGGCCACCGGTGAACGGTTAATTTCTGGCAACATGGCGTTGGAAGAGATTCTTTTAATCCTGGTGTTCTTTTGGCTGCGCGCAAGGATAGGGAGGAGGCGGCGAGCTAGAGGACGACGGGCAACTGCAGTACAGAACACACTCTCTGCGGTAATGGGGTTGCAGCGACAAATGCTGGTCTGCGCAAGTTTAGCGAGTGCGCGACGTCTCTTACAAGGTACGGGAGTGGACAGGTCAATGTGGGTTAAGCACTGGAGCGCGGCATTCTTTAAAGATATCGTTCCCAGTTGGAGTGATCACGACTTTAAGTGCAATTTCCGGGTTAGTCGTGCAACATTTCGCTACTTAGTTAGCGAATTGCAGCCTGTTCTGCGTAAGCAGCATTTCTTGCGTAGTCCCATTCCAGTAGACCAGCGAATCGCTATCACTTTGTGGCGATTAGGTACCAATGTTGAATACAGAACCATTAGTCACCTGTTTGGCATTGGCCTTTCCACTGTGTGTTGCATTGTCCATCAAGTCTGCAATGCAATTGTAAGAATTCTTGGACCACGTTACATACGAATGCCACAAGGAGAGAACATTGAAGTTGTTGTAGATGGATTCTTCCAACGGTGGCAATTTCCACAGTGTGGCAGAGCCATTGATGGGACACACATTCCCATCATTGCCCCTAAAGATCACCCCCTGGACTACTGGAACAGGAAACAGTTTCACTCAATTGTAATGCAAGCAGTTGTTGATCATCAGTACCGTTTTATGGATATCTACATAGGTTGGCCTGGCAGTACTCGTGATGCTCGTGTACTGGCTAATTCAGATGTTTTTGAAAAAGGTGAAGCTGTCAGTTGACTTGCGTGTGTTTATGCATCTTTTCCAAAACTCTTCTTTTTACTCATTTGAACATATAGTCATGATCAGTTAATGTAAAACAAATTTTAATCTCACAGCAAATAATTATTATACAAATTGCAATTGTACTGAAAACAATTTGTAATGTCAATTGTAAGTAATAGTGATGTCTTAGCATTTCAATCCATGAGATGACAAAGATAAAACACAAAGCAGGCATGATGGTCTTTATTATAGGTTTGGCTTCCTAGTCATCATCACCGTGTCCCCCACAGTAATCAAAATTGTACATGTCTGAAGGTGCATGCTGCATAGATGAAGTGCATTGCACAGATGAGGTGCACGTGTGTTGCACAGGTGAGGCGCATGTGTGTTGCACAGGTGAGGCACATGTGTGTTGCACAGGTGAGGTGTTTTGCACAGGTGAGGTGTTTTGGACAGGTGAGGTGTGTTGCAAAGGTGAAGTGGGTTGCAAAAGTGAAGTGTGTTGCAAAGTGTGTTGCAAAGAGGAAGTGTGTTGCAAAGGTGAAGTGTGTTGCATAGGTGGTGTGCCCTGTTGCATGGGTGGTGCATGTAGCATAAAATGCTGACTTAAAAAATCCATCATCCTGACATCCCGTTCATTTTCTCGTTTATCCTGTTCTTGTTCTCGCTTTGCACGCCTGTCATCAAGAGCAAGTAGAGTGTCTTTCAGGTCACTTCCCTGTTTCATTACAGCTTTCAGCGCCGTTGTTACATCTTTTTCAGCTTTCTCAAATTTAGTTACTTTTCGTTTCTTTCGTGAAGGCTCACCCCGAGATGATTGCACAGTGCTAGCATTGTCAACTTGCACTGGTGGTTCTCTGATCTCACTGCCTTCCATCTCAGTCTGTCTGCATTCATCTGTAGGCTCCTCTGTAGAGGGTGTATTAGCCCTTGTTGCATCAGGAGTGGTTGTTGTGCTTCCTGTGGACGTTGAGGTACTTGCAGTACCAATTTCAAGGAGTACGGATGGATTCACTACTGCTCTTGTTCCTAAGACACTGTGCAACTTCGGAAAGAACTTAAAATTGTCCTCCATCCCTTCTTCATCGGATTCAATACCGGCTCCACTCCTCCTCTGTTTGTCAATTGCGTCCTTGTAGGACTTCTTCAACGATTTCAACTTATCGCGACACTGTTTCGCAGTGCGCTTAAGTTTGAAGCCGCGCAACACCATACCTGCCGCGATTTTCTTCATTACGGCATCATTCCGATAGGCTCCTTTCAACTGTGCCTGGATCTTATCGTCGGACCAAATATCTAGTAAAGCCGCTACCTCTTCGTCGGTCCAGTGCTGCCCTCGGCTGGCTGTCGCGCCTTCTTCCGTTGGGGTCCCTTCTTCTGCCATATCTAGGCTCGACTAAACACAGTTTTAATGCGATCACCCCCCGGATTCACCGTATAATGCGGATTTAAAACCACCTCACCAGCAGGTTTTTAACCCGGATTCGGATCCGGTATTTGATCGCCGTGTGAATGCGAAAACCCACATTTATCTGGGTTTCAATGCGGATTAACCGGTCCATGTGAAAGGGGTTTATGTAGAGTGACCTCCCACATGGGAGATTTACCCCTCATGTGCATTGATTGATTGATGGAGAGGTCCCCTTCTTCAGGGTGCCCTTTATATAGGAAAGTTCCACTGTATGTATTATGGTGGACCACATAATTGTTACTATGAAAGCTAATTGATGTCTAACAAAGCTTCATCTATATTTGTGCTGGGCACAAACTAAACGCAATATAGGCAGTGTTGGCACCTCCCTGCATGCCCATTTTACAATATTACAGTAGGCATATGCAAAATTCATATTCATAATTGTCATTATATTTGCATTGCCTATTTTCATGGATGCTGGACCACTTATTTGTATATATGGGCTATAATTTTAAACGACAATGGAACCCCGCAAAACGACCACCTCTATAAAGCGACCACCTTAGAAATAAGACCGCTTTGGTTTAGTCCCAAATCCATGTACACATGACTTGTTTGATTGCAGGATTCAAACCACCTCAAAATATGACCACTTTGCATTGCCAGGATGGTGGTCTTATTTCTGAAGTTCCGCTGTACTAATAAAACGTTTATGTCTAAGTACCGTATTGGCCCTAATTTTTGGCAGAATAGACCACAGATCAAAGTTGGCACTTAGGAATATATGGGTTGTGACTGGAAGTGCGACGAAACATTAGGAAGTGATGACTAATTAGAGTACACGACGGAATAATAGGAATTTTTGCTTATGGTCAAGGCAGCTGTTCGTGCATGGGTATCATGCTTACATGGAGCAGTGGGAGGCTGCAGTTGATACAACACTCTACTGTGAACATGAATTAGGTGAGTGCGACTTCAACGAATAGCCTATGTAAGCAAAATAACCATGAAAACGATCGCCACGAACGCAGCTGGGCTCTTAGGCTATTCATTGAAGTTGCACTCACCTAATTCTTGTTTGAAGTAGAGTCTCTGTCCGTTGCAATTGCTATGGTCACAGCAGCCAACGATTCATTAGACTCCGCAGCAGATGACAACTTATTAGAGTCCAAGACGAACAAGAAGAGGCAGCCATTATTTGTCAAAAATTTGAGTATGATCTGACCCTATTTAGGTGGGTGCCGAACAATTAGAGAGCCGAAAAATTAGGGACAATACGGTAGAATAGTTTTACTTGTGACATCACTATTTACGAAAAAGGGTGTGGGCGTGTGGGCGTGTTTGCATATGTTCTTCTTAGCACTTGTGTGGATATGAGTGAGTGGATGTGTTTGTGAGTATGGATGTAGTATGAATGTGGGTAGGCGTGTGTGTTTATGTGTGTATACTGGAAACATGCCTAAGAATAGAGTACTAACTTTCTATGTCACTGGCCTAAAGTCAGTTAATGTGTGGTTTAAGGTGTAGTGTTCTTTATAGGAGGCTCCCTTATTTAGATAGAAAGGTGCATTATTCAGGATGCCCTTTATGGAGAGGTCCCCTCATTGAGGATGCCCTTTATGGAGAGGTCCCTCATTCAGGATGCCCTTTATAGTAAGCCTGGGACGAATGTTTGAATATTTGGTATATTTGAATGTTAACCAGATATTCGAATGTATTTTTAAGCGGTGAATATTCGTTCTTATTTTACTATTGTTATTATATGTGTAGTATACACATATCTTTGCATATAATTTAACTTTTGCCATGCGGAATCAAAGGCAGAATAAAGCGTTGATAAGCTTGCCGCGAACCGCTCCTTTACAGTGGAACGGTTCGCGGGAAGCACTTACTAGACTATACACCTCCTTTGTTAATAGACATTGATAATAATGACAAAGGATACATAAAGTCGTACACGCTTGGCGTTCACTAGTCAAACAATGGTGTTTACACGTCCCTGTAACTGCGCTGTACGCACCACTGAATGAAATGGCCAGTGGAGGAGACGGCAGCAGACGTTTTGGTGGTGAGAGCAGTGGTAAATTGGACGAAGTATTTTGACAAGAGCGCAGACGGAAGAAGGCAGAATGCAAGCTTTGCTCAAAGATTCTCGCCTATCATGGCGGAACCAGCAATTTAAGAACCCATCTGCAAGGGCAGCACCCATTAAAATACCAAAGCCAGCAGGAGAGCGACATAGAGAAAGGCAAGATGAAGCAAGGAACCCTTGCATCTATGTTCAAGCCTCAAGCATGCACAGAACCATGATCAAAGGACATAACAGATATCATCCAACATCATCCAAGTCCGTTCGCACATAACAGATAGAATAGCCAACATGACTGCACCGGACATGAAGCCCATTCAAATGGTGGAAGGTGAAGGCTTTCATAGCCTTCTTGCTTTCCTGGAGACATGATACAAAATCCCTTCCAGGAAACACTTCTAAAATTGATTCATCAGAAGCACGAGCTAGCAAAGGCAAAGCTCTGTGAGGCTCTAACAGCTGCTGCTAAAATTGCACTGACAACAGACTTTTGGACTAGCTCTGCCACCGAAGCTTATCTAACAGTGATTGCGCACTACCTTTCCCCAACCTGAGATATGCACACATTTGTGCTGGCTATACAAGCGTTTCCTGAGCGCCACACAGGTGAAGAAATAGCCAAGGAGCTGAAGCACATTGTGAACAGCTATTCTGCTAGGGAGAAGGTGTCTGCAGTTGTACATGATCAGGCTGCAAACATGTTGTGCCATAGGATCCTCTCACAAGATGAAGGATGGGAGAGCATATTCTGCTCCGCTCACTGCCTACAGTTATGCCTGAAGGAAGGTCTAAGCATTACTGCAATTGATAGACTACTCAGAGCAGCACGAAAGCTAGTAGGGCGCACTTTCATCACAGTGTGGTGGCCACAGAAGCACTCAAGAAACAGCAAGAGCAAATGGGTGACACCCAGAAGAAGCTTGTGCAGGATGTGGCTACATGATGGAATTCTTCTTTACATATTCTTGAGCATCTACTTGCGACCAGATGGTCGATTACAGCAGTGCTCTTGGATGAAGCTGTGACAAAGAGGCCTGATCGTTACCTTGACCTCAAGACTGAGCAATGGGAACTAGCTGAGGAGATGGTAAGAGTGTTGCAACCATTTGCAGTGGCCACCACATTCTTCAGCTATGAAGAAAATGTCTCTCTTTCATGTGTGCTGCCAGTCCTATATGGACTAATGGAGGGACTAATGGAGGAGAAGAATGACCATGCAGTTGTAGCCAAATTCAAGGAGGTAGTAAAAAGCAAATTCAGACAAGATGGGCTTTACAGCACTTGGATGAGACAAGCTCACTTGTACTGGCTTCTGTTGTAGATCCCCGGTTCAAACAATTGAAATTTCTGTCTGTGAGAGTGATGTTTCAGCTGTGAAGGAAACACTGCTACAACGCATGGAAGCGTATCATGAAGTGGAAGGGGAGCCAAAACCAAGGAAGACAAGAAAGACAGCATTAGACATTTTGCTTGGTCCAGAGGAGGACACTCTGCATGATGCAGCCCCATAGGGTGAGGTGGAACAGTACTTTACGGAGCCTACACTAGCACGTAAGGAGTCACCATTGGCATTGTGGAAGGACAACGCAAGCAGGTTTCCGTATTTGTCTCAAGTAGCCCATTCAATACTTAACATACCTGCTACGTCTACACCATCTGAGCGAGTATTTTCAGCTGCTGGGCTGATTGTGTTGCCCATGAGAGCTTGCCTGAAGTCGAAAAATGTTGATGCTTTGGTCTTTTTAAACAAGAACTTCAAGCACTTGTAACTAGTAAGACTATAACTGTGGTTTTTGCTTCTTATTATAATCATTCTTGCTGTACACCTATCAATGTTGCTGCACAAACATATGCAATGTTTATAATGACCCCCCTTCGGTTAGTACCGAACTACACTGGGATCCAGTAACTTTAGCAGGTCCCAGTGCGCTTGGTTCGGGCCCGTTTACATGGGCTCTTTGGAAGCGAACCTCAATGTTTGCATAAGGTGACATCAAAGGTATGAGCCAGACAAAGAGCTGACTCAGCAACCACAATGTTGGCATAAGACATGCATATATACCCAGGCCAATACAGGAAGTCATCCATTTCCTTTTTCCTTCCATTTCCGAATATCCGAATATTCGTTGCTCATTTGGAACAAATATTCGAAGCCACATTTTAGCATTCGTCCCAGGCTTGCTTTATAGATAGGTCCCCTCATTCAAAATTCCCTTTATAGAAATGTCCCCTCATTCAGGATGCCCTTTATAGAGAGGTCCCCTCATTCAGGATGCCCTTTATAGAGAGGTCCCCTCATTCAAAATTCCCCTTTATAGAGAGGTCCCCTCATTCAGGATGCCCTTTATAGAAAGGTCCCCTCATTCAGGATGCCCTTTATAGAGAGGTCCTCTCATTCAAAATTCCCCTTTATAGAGAGGTCCCCTCATTCAGGATGCCCTTTATAGAGAGTTCCCCTCATTCAGGATGTCCTTTATAGAGAGGTCCCCTCATTCAGGATGCCCTTTATAGAGAGGTCCCCTCATTCAAAATTCCCCTTTATAGATGGGTCGCCTCATTCAGGATGCCCTTTATAGATAGGTCACCTCATTCAGGATGCCCTTTATAGAGAGGTCCCCTATTCAGGATGCCCTTTTATAGAGAGGTCTCTTCATTCAGGATGCCCTTTATAGAGAGGTCCCCTATTCAGGATGCCCTTTTATAGAGAGGTCTCTTCATTCAGGATGCCCTTTATAGAGAGGTCCCCTATTCAGGATGCCCTTTTATAGAGAGGTCTCTTCATTCAGGATGCCCTTAATAGAGAGGTCCCTCATTCAGGGTCCCTTTATGGAGTGGTCTACTCATTCAGGATGCCCTTTATGGAGAGGTCCCAGTGATACCAAGTATATGAGTAGCAGTAGAATGACGAAGGTGGTGAATGATGGTGAGGTTCCAGGAAAGCACAGCGAGGAAGACCCAGAATGAGATGGAAGAACAATTTAGCATAGCGAAATATTAATTGAGCAATGGCATTTTTTCTAGAAACTCTTGCTGTAAGTGCAGGTGGCACAGTAAGCAGCTCAGACAGCTACTTGCTATCTACTATCCCAACATCATTTCGAATGAAGACTTGTATACTAGAACAGGCCTGGAGCCATTCAGCAGAATGGTGCAGAGAAGATTGAAGTGGTTTGGCCACTGCATAAGAGCTATCCCAAATTCGCCAGCAGCACAAGCCCTGGCGCTAGCCCTCAATGTATCAGATGTGAAGAGACCGGACGCCCACCATTATGGTGGATAGACATAATGTCTATGTGGTGGCAACATCTTTCCGTACAATGTCACATTGTACGGAAAGATGTTGCCACCATCGGTCTGTCTTTGACAGAGGCAGCCAACATCGCTGCAGACAGAGACAAGTGGCATGAACTAGTTACTGACATATGTTCCATGTAGGAATGTACATGTATGTATGTATGTCCTGCTGTAAGTATATATAGGCACTGTACACAAACCTGTATAGCTCAGTGAAAATTAAGAACAAATTGTCTCCTCCCTTAGAAGTTGGCCAAGGTGTAAAGCAGGGATGCACACTCTCCCCTATCCTATTTAACATTTTTATTAATGATCTAATTGGGCGCCTAAAGAAAGCTGCAGAAGGTATTAGGAGAGACTGTAAGATAAATGCACTACTATTTGCCGATGACCTAGTCCTCATAGCAGAGAACCCAACTATGTTACAAAAATTACTAGATGCTCTAAAAGAATGGTGCTTGGATAATGGAATGTCCATTAACCCCAATAAAACTAAGATTATGCACTTTAGATATCCTAGGAAGAAAATCTGTCAGTTCCAGTTTACCTGTGGTGAAGTAACAATTCAGTATACGGATTGCTACAAGTATCTAGGGGTAGATTTTTCAGAACACCTTAGCTGGGCTAAATCAGTAGAGAACACGGCCATATCAGCTAATAAAGCTGCTAGTTACCTAATTGCAAAGGCTAGATCCAGTGGTGCTTTGTGTATACTGTTTACAACCACCTATACAACACTTTAGTCTTACCCATTATTGAATATAGTAGTTTCATCTGGGGACTTAAGTCATTTGATCACATATCTAAAATCCAGAATAATCTAATGAGAAGTTTCTTGGGTGTAGGCAGAAATGCACCAATTGCTGCTCTATTAGGGGAGATGGGGTGGTTACCAATTGCAGTTCTCACAAAAATATCATGCATTAGATTTTGGCTCAGACTCAGTAAAATGTCACAAACTAGACTTAATTATGCAATTTTCGCTGAACCATGTACTTTAGCTGAAAATGGTAAGAAAAACTGGGCTTTCTATATTAAAGCCTACCTACATGATCTTAGCATAAATCTAGGCTTTAGTCCATCAATACATGACGAACACTTCATGCAGTACTACAAAGATGCAGCAACAAATCTGTATAAACTAGAATGGCTATGGCAGATACAAATGGTTAGAGAAGCATCTGAAACAGGAGGTAGGCTAAATATCTATAGAAGGATAAAGGCAGATTTCCCAACCACAGAGAGATATGTAGCCAATATTAGGTCAGTAGGGGTGAGGAGGGTGCTGGCGGGTCTCCGGGTGGGTTGCCTCCCGCTCGCAGTGGAGACTGGCCGCTACACTGGGGTCCCCCTCTGCCAGCGTTCTTGTAGGTTGTGTGATCGCGGGGAGGAGGAGGACCAGATTCACTTTTTAATTATTTGCCCCGCTTTCAACCAATTCAGATTGCAGCTTTTCAATCCATGTAACTCACTATCATGCACATTCTTTCAACAGCCAATCACAAGCAAATTACATTTCATTTTAAGCTCCTACGACCATTCCATTGCAAACATACTTACCAAGATGTACACTTATAGGCAATCTCTTTTATTTAGCAACTGAAATCCACACTCCATGTATGTACGACTTACCCCCCCCCCCCCCATTTTTACATCTTGTCTTTTCCTTTGTGACCAGTAAGCCAGTACTGGCTGTGTAGCCTCTGATTACATGCTGCTGTCACTTTAATAATAAGAACATATAAGAACATATAAGAACATATATATAGGGTGACCTCCCACATGGGTGATAAACCCCTCATGTTCATTGAGTGATTGATGGAGAACTTATGTATAGTGGACCACATAGTTATTGCTATGAGAGCTAATTGATGTCTAACATACCTTCATCCATATTTGTACTTGTGTACAAACTGTTTGCAATATTGGCTCCACCTCTAAGTGCATGTCCATTTTATAATATTACAGTAGGCATATACAAAATTTGGCTCAAGACATTCGCCTATTACATATTCACAGATACCTTTTTTAGCCACAAACTCACAAAAAGTTTGTCGGTCAAAAATGGACAGCTTGAGTTCAACAGTTGTGGTTACACTACCAGTCAATGTGATGTATACACATTTGTACTACTGTAGTATGAGGTGTTTGTATTACTACATGCATATGCCTGTGGGTCTTTTTGCATATGTACACATGTGTGCTTGTTTGGGTGTGAGTGAGTGGATGTGTTTGTGAGTGTAGATGTGGTATAAATGTGTGTGTGTGTACATTTATATAGGGTGAGTTTATGTGTGTGTAACATGTGTAATGGGAACATTCCTTACAAGAGTAGTGGACTAACATTACATGTGAGCATGTGTGGATGTTGTATAATGTATGCATGTTTACATGCATGCCACTTGAAGTACATGTAGGGCAGAAGGGTTATTTATAGAGATGTCCCCTTCTTCACTGTGACCTTTATAGACAGGTTCCACTCTATGCATGCATCTTCCTCTTGAGAAATATACAGACTTGGTATTTGTTCCATGTATACTGTGTGCCTTCATTTAGTGTGGTCATTGGACTCTTCTTTTGCAATGTGTGTACATCCCATCCTTAGTGTCTGAGGTTCTTGAGAAATATGAAGATACCTTTTTTGAAGTAGTGAATCCCAAGTACAACCTGCTCAAACTGAAGCGTAAAGGAGTGATCACACAGGACATTGAAAGACGTATCTCAGCCACAAATGATGATGAGGGTAAAGAGATATTATATGACCACTTGAAGCATCACGGCAGTGAGGACACACTGAGGGAGTTCTGCAAGGTGGCCATTGCAGCAGATGGTTATCCAAACATGCAGAAACTAGCAGAGAAGTTGATGAAGGAGCTGTCACAAAGAGGTTGGTTCCAATACATCTGTGCATTTGCTATGTAGGCAAAGTATGTATAGACAATGTGAATGTGTCATGGTTTTCACTGGTTGACATGCAGCCATCCATGAAACTTACACCACACATGGCTGTGAATTCTGCTTCTGTAGTTAGATTTGTCACTTCCTACCTTCCTGGTAGCTAAAAGTGGAACCTCCCAGTTTGGGGAAAGTTGTTCACCTTCATTGACTATATGGTTCTGAGAAAGACACTTCTCTTTTAAGCACAGTTCTAGAGAAAGACACCACCTTTTCATTTATATAATCAGTGACCATAATTTATGCGTATACTGTGCAATGGGAAGTGGTGGTAATGGTGTATGTTAGTGCATGACCACATGTATATACACTTGGACCCACAATGACTCGTCTATTCTGCAGGACATGATGGAGTGTCTTTGAGGAGTGTGGATGAGGAGGTGTGTGTGTGTGTGTGTGTGTGTGTGTGTGTGTGTGTGTGTGTGTGTGTGTGTGTGTGTGTGTGTGTGTGTGTGTGTGTGTGTGTGTGTGTGTGTGTGTGTGTGTGTGTGTGTGTGCGTGTTGATAAATGTGTGTGTGTGTGTTTTAATCTATAGGGTATGTATAGCTTTGTCAAATGTTGGTTAATATTGGTTGTTTGGTATGATAACTGCATAAATTGTTCAATCAATCAGGTGTCCATTTTCTGTTTACACATTTCATAGCAGCTGGAAAGCATAACATAAATTTGTGAGGCACTGTACTGTGAATACTGCAAGTGGAAGGAGTAAGCCATGAATTAGAACTATGCCCATATATTTGCAGACAGGCATTTTCAGGTATTTTTTATAACGTCTGATGGGGTTACGCCAGGTTTCATGATTTAAGAGTAGTTAGTAAGATCTTCTGAATATTGTTCTTATTGGTGTCCAATCATCTGTATGTCGTTCGCATTAGTGCTGAATTGGAATATTCTACTGTTTGCACAGCCACCAATTTTGCAAAATCAAATAAAAAATATACATGTGCAAAGACTTATGCATAATGTACTTCATACTGAATTTATGGGCGGATCACTATTCAGCTTGTCACTGTGCAGCTCACTCAGACCTGCCCCCATACTGCCCACTCATATCCACCATATAAGCACTTCACAATGAATATGATGATCTAACCAGTTGGTATACACAGCTGTATGCTGTGTCATACGTGAGTTCCTTTCTGGTCCACTCACAGGTGCAGTCCTTCTTCAGCCGAATGAAGGAGTACTACAGCAGTATGCACATTGTGGAAGATGAGTGGTTCCCCAACCAGACAATGTGCTACGTCAACCTGGCTCTCGCCAACTTCAGATTGGGCTCACAGCATGCCCATGAGATGTTTGTTCAAGCCGTAACAGAAGGTGTTGATAACGTGTACACCTACCAGACTGGTAAGGTAGAATGTGATGCAATTCCTCAACTGGTGAAAGAACATACACTTGTAATCCTTAGTGGTGCTCCCGGGGTGGGGAAAAGTACTTTAGCCCGGAAGGTATGCCAAGATGTTTGTTGCTCTCCTGGTTGCCATGGTTACAGTTTGATCCTCCTCGTGGAGTTACGTAAACTGCTGCACTTTAAAAAAAGCTTTAAATTAATGGACATTTTGCAGCTGTTCCAAGGAATGATAGGAGACACTACTTCGCCTGAGGTATTGTCCAAAGCTATTCATAGGAATCTAGGGAGAGGTGTGCTGCTCATTCTGGATGGATTTGATGAGCTCCCCCCGCACCTTCGGCAGTCAGACTTCCTTGTAAACCTTCTATCACGCAATTTAGAATGCAGTGCCCCATTGCCATACTGCCATGTGGTTATGACTTCCCGATCAATTGTAACAAATGAGATATACTGCAATGTGCGGGTTGGTCTAACTAATATTGAGGTGCTTGGATTCTCTCAGGACCAGATCAAGGAGTATGCAAAACACCTCTTTACAGATCAAGGACTGCTGCAACTGCTAGACTCATTTATAAGCAAGATTGACAGTGTCCCACAGATTAAAGGTCTCTGCTCTATCCCGGTCGTACTGTCCATCATCTGCCAAGTCTTCTTATATGAAAAGAACCTTCCACCGACGTTGACCCAAATCTATAATGACTACTTGTGTGTGAAGGTTCTCAAGTACAGTGAAGACTTGCCTGCACTGGATTCCATCCTGAAACTTCCAACGGACCATGATATCTATAAACTTGGTGAAATTGCTTATAATTGCATTGAGAGCCAAAAGGTCGTGTTTGATTCAGCTGATCTCCATGGTCTTGGTGAGTGCTTCTCAGACCGCAAGAGAGGGTGTGGTGTGTTAACAGCCAGGCCCATTCAGTGTGGTCCGAAGTCCAAGAAAGGGGCCATTGAAAGCTTCTTCTTCATCCACTTGACTGTACAGGAATTCTTAGCTGCTGTTTTTGTGTCTCTCCTGACAGTAGATAGGCAGCGCAAGGTCTGGGCTAGGTATCTCAGTGAGCCCCACATGGCACAGGTGTGGCGCTTTTATTGTGGATTGACCAAACTACAACAATTTGACCTCCTTCAAATGAATTCATATTCTGAGGACTTTCAAATGCAGTGCCTCTTTGAGGCACAGAATGATTCATTGGTTCGTCAGTTGATGCCACGTTTTGTAGGGGAAAAGGTAAAATTGCAGCCCAAGACTGCTTATGACTCCACAGCCTATGGTTATTGTCTTTCTTGTAACTCTTCACTTCGAGAACTAACTGTAATAATTGGTGATCATACTTTTGCTCAAATTGGTCGTCTGTTGGAGCCAGTACTATCCTCACAGCAGCTGCACACACTGCGTATCATGGGCCCAAGTGAGTTTATCTAAATTGTGTATTGCCTTTTCCATTGCGTTTGTATATTTCACTCTTTGGGTAGATTGTCAGTTTGGGCATTGTAATTGTTATAACTGTTGATGTTATCATATTCACACTCAGTCATTCAATTATTCAGTATATGGATGTCAATCTCCAATGCTGGAGGTCATCCCTATACACACTCAAACAAAAGGAATAATAGTAATATGTAGCTACAAACAGTTTTATTTAAATAGTCTATCTAGGCAGTCTTGTGAACCAACATGATGTAGCTAGCACCTATTGCATCATTCTCATTTCCTATTGTGACATTTCTGGACAACCAAACCAAACAGCACTGCATGTATATATGTGTTGTTGCTTAGCAACACAAATCGGTGAATGCTGCTCTTGTTGTAACTTCATTTGTACTCTGTTGTCATTGACTACAGTAATAGGCTCCAAGGAGTGGAGGGAAGTGGAGGACCTCCTAGACAGGATTGCTTCACAAACAAGTGGAAGCCATGGTAAGAGTGCTGGTACACATACATGTACTCCACTTCATCCACATTTGTACTAGCATTACCATGCATGTCCACTTAGTAGTGTTTACGTGGAGTGGCTCTGCATGAACTGCTCTGACACTGTGTACCACTAGTCACTGTTGTGGTGTAGTCTCGCGTAGCCAGGCTGCCATTTTGGTCACGCGCAGACTCCACCCTCCCAAAAAGACAGTCTGGGGACATTGATCTTCGGTTTAGTGCAGGAAGTCAGCGAAAAGTCTGACTGTCACTAATTAATAAGCCCGTATACAGCGAAGAGGTCAGCTTGTCATCTCACGGTTGTGGTTACAGCCACGGAGGTGTCAGGGCCACACGTGACTCAAAGGTATGCAGTAATACAATTAAGCACACAAACACGTATAGAAGGAGTGCAGTCAGTATTCCACTCTTTCTCTCTGTAGTTTCGCGCAGCAACAAGATGAGCAGGACCTGGGCAGAGGAATATACAGGCACCACATCAGAGGCACTCACGCAGTGCTGCAGAGTGAAGTTGAAAACTCTGCCACATACAGTATACACAAATCATCACACGACAGTAACAATTGCAACCATAATTGTTAAACTAATGTCAAAGGGACACAAAGAGTGCACTGTCTCTTTGTGTCCAGTGTGCATGTGGTCGCTTTGACATTAGTTTAACAATAAATATTATGGTTGCAATTGTTACTGTCATTGTGTGACGGTTTGTGTATACTGTATGTGGCAGAGTTTTCAAGTCTTTACTCTGCAGCACTGCGTGAGTGCCTCTGATGTGGTGCCTGTATATTCCTCTGCCCAGGTCCTGCTCATCTTGTTGCTGCGCGAAACTACAGAGAGAAAGAGTGGAATACTGACTGCACTCCTTCTATACGTGTTGTGTGCTTAATTGAATTACTGCACATTCCTTTGAGTCACGTGTGGCCCTGACACCTCCGTGGCTGCAACCACAACCGTGAGGTGACAAGCTGACCTCTTCGCTGTATACGGGCTTATTAATTAGCAACGGTCCGACTTTTCGCTGACTTTCTGCACTAAACCGAAGGCCTAATGTCCCCAGACCATCTTTTTGGGAGGGTGGAGTCTGCGCGTGACCAAAATAGCGGTCTGGCTACGCGAGACTAGTTGTGGTGTGATGTTGGGCAATGAATGTCATTATGAGCTGCAGAATGTGTCTGCCATGTTTAGAGTTGACTGAGGGCATGACATGTTATTATGTTTACCTTTCACAGATGGTACCTTGAAAGTACACTTTGGCATGGTGTGCTTGGCTAGACCTCCCCTCAGCACAGCAGTGAGGTTGCTATGTCTGCAACATGTGACAGAGATTTTGTGTGTTTACATACTAACATGTGAGGTAAGTTTCAGCGTGAGATATAATGAAGATTCATGCCTTTGAATCTCTCATTATTATTATTATGATTTCCATGGTAACAGAAAATAGCTATATTCATACATACTACCGTATAGCGGGAAAGTTTCGCGGAAGAAAATTTCGCGATTTTGTTCAAAACTAAACATTTACGGTTTAATTTCACGATTTCCAACCTCCAAAAGATCTCCTTGGCAGGCAAACTACTTAGTTGAAAGACATTTTTGGGCACAGAACAGTAACATAGCACTTAAACGTCTAAATCCACTTCTGCGCTTTGTGGCGGCCATCTTATTATGATGTTTTGCATATAATTATAATCATAGGTGGAGAAAATTCGCGAAGGAAAATTTCGCAAATTTGGTCAAATCGCGAAAATCGTGAACATTAAACCTCGCGAAATTTTCCCGCTATACAATACATGTTCAGGTGATGTATTGGTGCATTGTATATCTCTCAGCTTTCAAACTTGGGAAATATCCCCTAATACATCTATCCTTACTATAATACATCCCCACAAGTGTGGTGTATTATATATTACATATGACAGCTTAGATAATGTCAACTAATGGCAAACAGTAGTGACAGTGTCAAATGGTATTTGTCCCCATCCCACTGCATGATGGACTGTGTTGATGTCTTATTTTACAGGCAGTGGACCATGAGATATTGATGAAGATGGAAAGGTCACTCTCAGGAAACAAGACCATGAACAAGCTGACACTGAGTGATCATAGTTTGCCTCTATCCAAGCAGTTCTGTCGTCACCTTCTCCTTGGAATCAAACGAAATTCTTCCCTGTCAGATGCAGACCTGTCCTTTAAGCCACAGAACTGGGATTGTCCTGATGATGGTAGGTTGGTGGATGTCAGTCACACATTGTGACTCAGTTGGATGTAGTGTATAGTGTGTAACAAGCAATAATGAGGACGTCTATGTGAAGTTAAGTATGTATACGTAGGTATTGTATTTACATGTTCAACTCTACACCTGTTTCCCTACCCAGTGCCTGCAGGTGATCAAGGGAGTATACAACATCTTATTCTCCGGCGTATTCCAGTGGATGTGTTGGCAAACATGATCACTTTATTCAGTACTATCAAGGAACTGGAGTGTCAAGACATCCATCCCCCACAAGAGGTACAGTGTGTGCACATGTACAGTGTGGATTTGGGATGCTCTGGTCTTTTGTATCAATCACTATTTGACAGTGTTTTGATTATGGATGTTATAATATATCACCTTGTCTACGAAACTGCTCTGTGTAAGGTCACTCTACATTTTGGGGGTAGTTCTGTAGCAGATGTATACAGATATGTAATAGCTTAGATAATGGCCACTGATAGCAAACAGTTTACTCACATTGGCAGTAATAGTCACCTGAGAAGGTAAGTGGGTTACAGTACTTTCATGATAGATGATTGCAGCAGAGCCTCTCAGGAGACACTCACCCCTAAAATTAATGCTCTTTATTTACTATCAAGTGTAAGTAATAGTATACATGTTTGTTCACTATTCACTGGGTTCACATCTACTGTCCATTTTGCCCCTCCTATACTGCTGTCCATTGAAAGGGTGCTGCCAGGTCACTGGTGGTGATAGCTAGTGCATATCATTTGTGTTCTGTACATGTGTTGTGTGTATGTGTGTTGTTTGTTATATGTTGTGTGTACCCTGCATGTTTGTGTGTCAGAGTGTGCTGTGTGACAAGGCACTTTCCACCCTTGAGGTAGACATGGCCCTGTTGTCAGTGAGTAGGATGGTGTGTGGTGCATGGCCTCTGGAGCAGAATGTTGTGTTGACATTGTCCTTGCTGACTCACCTCATTGTGAGCTGTGCCAGTGTGTCTGTAGGATGTTTCTGACCAGAGTTGTTTCTTCATGCAGGATGGAGTGAGTGAAGAGGAACTGAAGTTGAATGAAATGGAGCAAGCTCTGGCTGGGATGAGTGGATTAGAGAAGGTGGTGCTGGGAATGTATACTGATGTAAGTTTGAGGTGTCATTACACTTGATTGACTAATTGCCAAGTGCTTAGTGCACAAGGCATGTGATTGTGATGTGTGGTCCGAGTGCCAGCTAGTGTTTGTATGTGTATGTAAGTATAACCTGAGCTCCTCCCACATGCCATGGATGATGAACACAGATGTTTTAGTATCGAACCTAGCTAAGCTAACCCATCAACCATGTGGCTACTGTGTGTGTGTGTGTGTGTGTGTGTGTGTGTGTGTGTGTGTGTGTGTGTGTGTGTGTGTGCACGCGTGCATTCCAAGTATTTAACTTTTTATGTGGTCATCTTTATGTCCCTGGTCTTTTGCTCCTCCCTTCATTGGTAGGTGCCAGACTCACTGATGTTAAAATTTGGAATTCCAATTTTGAAGGTCATCTCTAAGAAGAACAGTATTGGTATCTTTGCATTGTATGACTGTGGTAAGAGAGAAGAGCTACCCACTGAGATGCTAACGAGACTAACACCTGATGAGAATAGCAGGTTCTCAATTGGACAGTACACTAATTTTGGTGGTCACACCTACCCCTGCATCCACCTCTCTCCATCAAGTGAGTACTGACAGTTGTCACACACCCCTGTATGTGTTTGTGATACTACGTATTAGCTACCTCACAACACACATGTAACACCGGGATGCCCACAGTCTCGCTCGAGTAACTCAGTAACTGGATTGACCGCTCAAAGATTAATCTCATGACAACAACTCTAATCAAGATGCTCATGCATAGCTTAAATAGTCTCTACAAGTACAATGTTGTGTTATTACAGGACATGGACCGATCACAGCAACAGTACACAATACACAGCAACATGTCTGATCCCAATAGACGGATAGATGTGTTAGGTCTTTGCTACACACACACAGTGTGTCTTGCCCATCCTGTGAGGTGTCATGTCTCATGATCAATGCAGTGACTCCCTCCACTGTCCTCTTGTGCTCCTCTCTCCATTTGACCACATTGTACAGCTGTGGCAGTGAACTACCCCAACAACATGATGCAGACCCCTGGGATGATGGTACCATGGCTGGTGCCACTAGCGCCTCAAGGTGGGTGGTGGGGAAGTAGCCTGTAAACACCATTTCAAGGTGAACCACCACTGATTGTGCAGACAGGAGTTAGTCCAGTAAGGCAGTCAACTTCTAACACCCTCTTCTATGTATCTAGCCTTAAGTGACATATCAACAGCACTGCATATCAACAGGTCACACTACAGCTAGCTTCCTGAACACACTGGACTACTCAATGCACCATGACACAATTACAACACACAATGCCATACTAAACACTGTGTACTGTTCTGTATAATATCCTGATGTGTGTATATACTTGTACACACCTCACTGTGTACACATTGAACTGCATTTGAAACAATCTAGACTGCTCCCAACCCCAGCCCCCAACCCCAGCCCCCAACCCCAGCCCCCAACCCCAGCTTCCTTCTACATTTACTACTTCCTTTTACATTAGAATACGTTTTGTTTGGTTGTTTTGTTTGGTTGTGGGCGGTTTCCTGTCTTATAGTATTCAAAGCTATTCAACCGGTTAATCTATGTGTTCTTCCCTCTCCTCTGACAGGCCTAGTCCTCCATTACTCATCTGATGCTCCAGGTCTTTCAAGGATCAGTGCTCCTGCCCCACCCCCTGCTCCGCCCACAGAGTTAGGTGAGTGGCCTCTGCTATCGTACCTGCATGCATGTAGCTATCTCCACACATACATGAAGTGCTCCCTAGATACACATAGCAACTGCTACCCTCCTTCCCCTTCCAACATGCTGTTCACAGGAACACACTTCATCTCTTCTGACTCGCCAGATCCCTCAGGGATTGGTACTGCCCCTCCCCCTCCTGCCCCGCCCTACCCTTCTGAGGCAGTCCCCACTCCACCCTTGGTAGGGCACCACTCTCATGTAGTGGGACGCACCAAGGTGTGTGTGTGTGTGTGTGTGTGTGTGTGTGTGTGTGTGTGTGTGTGTGTGTGTGTGTGTGTGTGTGTGTGTGTGTGTGTGTGTGTGTCTGTGTGTGTGTGTGTGTGAGCATGCGTGCGTGTGTACTAACACACATACAAACACACACACACACTGACTCCCTTATCCCCGCACACAGCAACACTCTGGTAGTCCACTGTAGACCTGTATTTTTACGTAGTTTAACAATGTATACACACTCCATTGCTTGCCCATCTAACAAGCTATCCCGATAGACTATCCCAGGGGAGAATAGCACGCTCTGTCCCTACCCCTCCCCTCTCCCTCCCTTCCTTTCTCATTCCTCCTCTCCCCTTCACTCTTCAATCTCCTATCTGCCCCCTCCCCTTCCCCGTCCCCGCACACTCCCCATGCTTCCCTCCCCCTCTTCTTACCTTTCCCTGCCTCCTTCCACTTTACCATCTGTCTCCCTCCCCTACCATTCCCTTCCCTTCCCTCCCCTCCCCTCCCATCTCCCCTCCTTTCCCCTCCCCTCCCCTCCCCACCCCCAGGCCCTCCCCTCCACTCCTCTGCCTCCCTATCCATCTGTGCAACTGCAGTGATGAGACATGAACCCACCATGTCCCCCACTCTTCAGGATAACCATACACACCAACTCCAGAACAACCAAGGTATGTGCACATTACCTGATTATATTCACTGTATATGTCTGCTCATGCTACATGGTGGGGTGGCAGTAGAGGGTACGGGTAGATAGGTTGTATAGTGCATGTGGCTAGTGTGGTACGGATGCTTGGTGTATATGATGGGTGCATACAAGTGTACACGCTGTGTTTGTGCGTTTCTCTGTATTTGTCAAGTCTACTTCTTGCAGCTGTAATTTACATCTCATTCACGTACTCTAACTGTCCCTACAAAGTGTGCTCCACTTCCACATCTCCTTTGTTTGTCCTTCTGCCTCTTCTTTGTTACACTTCCCCTAGATGATGTTCCTGGTCCTTCCTGGTGGACCCCACCCCCTCCTGTTGCCAGGAGACACAGCCGACAGTGGAGGGAGGAGGGAAGCGGACCAGCCAAACAGAGCAGAGGTACACAAAGTGTCTTGTGTGCTGCAAACTGTCCCATTGTCACTCCTTGTCACTACTCACTACATTACACCATCCAGTCCACCATTGTGTGCTGTCAAATACCATTCTGGCCTGGTCCACTCAATGCCTGCATGGTCTGTTTCATCTCCTCTGACACAAGAGGCTCATGTTGTACGTAGGTCTTCTTGTCTCCATCTCTCCAATTACTGACAGACTGTCTCTTGTATTCTCTCCTGCTCAGTCTCTTCCTCAGCAGCTGATGTTCTCCCCACCTCTCACTCAGGTGGCACTAGAGGGGACTCTGTGCAGATGGTCAGTATACACAGAATGTGTAGTAGTGCAAGGGTGGTTAGCGTGCACTGTGTGTGTGTGTGTGTGTGTGTGTGTGTGTGTGTGTGTGTGTGTGTGTGTGTGTGTGTGTGTGTGTGTGTGTGTATGTGTGTGTGTGTGTGTGTGCGCATGTGTGTGCGTGTGTGTGTGTGTACATGTAGTTACAGGTTGTGGATGCATGTGATTGTACTTGTGTACAGGTTGTGTGTGTGTGTAGTGTGTGTGTTGTGGAGTGTGTGTGCGTTTTATAGTTTGTAGGTTGTGGTTGGATGTACTTGTGTGTTTGACATGTACTGTTTGCTTTTATCTATTTTGCATGATTGTGTGAGTAGGTTGAACACGTTTCCATGGAGTGCAGCTACAGTGTTGTCCTCTCCTTCTCCAGCCCCCGCCCTCCTGTCCCCCATCTGCCCCACCTTCCCATCCCCCATCTGCCCCATCCTCCCGTCCCCCGTCTGCCCCACCTCCATCCCAACCCGAAGGAGTGTCCATCTTCAGACAGCACCCATTTCTGTTTGATGTGGACTTCAACACTTGGATCCAGGAGGATGCTTGTCTTAATGCTGTTGAGCTACCAGTGGAGGACAGGGGACTTCCCAGGGAAGGACCTGCCTCCTCACAACCTCAGCCTCACTGATGTAAGTGAGGGTTCCCTCTATAAGACCACCTCACCACCTCACCACGTCACAGATACTTACAATGTGTCTTCAGTTGGTATACCCTTTTGTAGACGTGTGTTTGTTTACTGCACACTTCTGATAACTGAAGTACAGTGAAACCCCGCTAAACTATCGCTTCTATAAAGAGACCACCTTAGAAATGAGACCGCTTTGGTTTAGTCCCAAATACATGTACACGTGTAATATTCGATTGCAGAATTGAGACCACTTTGCATGGCCCAAATGGTGGTCTTATTTTGGAGGTTGTACTGTATGTCACAGTTATAGCAGTGAATACACTGTCAGTTGCTCCTTTTATCGCTGTCCTTCTCCCTCCTTGTTGCCAGACCACTATAGCCAGACAGGTGTGCAGGCTCTGAGGCAGAGAGAGAGGAGAGGAGGGCCAGACGGAGGTGGAGACATGGCTCTTCTTTCCTTCATTTAATGTACTGAAGTAACTGAATGTGTTATTGACTCTCTCGGCATGGATTAGCTCTTAGTGTGCTATAACATTTTTTATTTTACTTTTGATCTTCTGATTTACATTTTTATGACTTACTGTATTCTTTATATGACTCTGCTTTCCTTCAATGAATGTGTTATTGACTGTCAGCATGGCTTAGTGTTGTATAACATCTTTGATCTTACTTTTGATCTTCTGATCTTACATTTTTATGACTTACTGTATTATTTATTTTCGTTGATGTTATTACTGAAATGCAGATCAACGTGTGACTTGATTATGTACTAAATCATTATATGTATAATCAGATTGATCTAGACTCAATTGCAACTCAAATCCATAATTAATTATGACTGTAATTGTGCATGCATGTGCATGGTCAATGCAGTTCCATGCATTGATCATGAACACAATCATACATTCACAATTCATTTTAAAATCAAATTGATCCAGAATATATCATACAATTAAATATATATAGTTTATAATGTAATATGGGTATTTAAATTATTATATTACAACTTTTATCCATTCATATTTGAAATAAGCTTATAATGACTATATTAAATCATTACTGGCCACCATGCAAAATAATTCACTGTGTCTACATGCAATAGATTGTCAGTTAACACGTCATTAGACCTGGTGTGTTCATGATCAATAGTGCATGTGTCCCTTGCTTTGGAGGAAGGCAACAGCAGCTCTGAAGAACAAGAAACCAACACAGCAATCAACTCACAACATACAGTGGGAGATATATACCACACACACACACACACATACGCAAGCACGCACACACACACACCTTGGTCCTGTCTCACAATGTGTGGGCAGTGGTACCACACACCAAAAGAGTCAGTGAGTGAGTTGGAGGAAAGGGAGGCCATCTTGGTGTAGGGAGAACTGAGTCAGGAGAAAGGGAAGAGGGAAACAGTGAACAGGGTGGACATAGACACACGCAAACACACTCACAGACATACACAGACAACGCACTGGATTTAGGCTAAGATAAGTTGGTAGGTGATGGAAAGGAGGGGACATGGGATGAGAGAAGGGGAGGTGGGAGGGGCAGTAGGGGATGGGAGGGGCAGTAGGGGATGTGAAGGGTAGTACGAAATGGGAGGGGCAGTAGGAGATGGGAGGGGCAGTAGAGGATGGGAGGGGCAGTAGGAGATGGGAGGGGCAGTAGAGGATGGGAGGGGAAGTAGGGGATGGGAGGGGCAGTAGGGGATGGGAGGGGCAGTAGGGGATGGGAGGGGCAGTAGAGGATGGGAGGGACAGTGGGGGATGGGAGAACAAATTGACAATGAACATGAAATATCAATAGAGTTGTATGCTCCATTACAACAGTTGAGAGGTTTCCCAGTGTTCTCACCGAGGTGGCATCCTCCGAGTGTTTCAGAGGTGGAGTTTCATGTGTCATGGATGAGCTCTTGACTGTGAACAAGTCTTTAAGGAGGTCTGTATTGTCATTACAGCACTGCAAGGAGGGAAGGAGAGGGAGAGGCTGTACATGTGTGAAATGAGAAGGGCTGTCTACACTGACAGCAAGTGATGGATAAGGTCATGCGGTCAATAGCATGACATCACATGGGACAATCTGTGTTCGTGTTCACTGCACAAGGAGAGGGTGTTGGGACAAACAACACACCATCAAGTCACACAGAGCAGTGGGGATGCAATAACAACACCCCGGGGAGCAAAATGAATGGAGTGTCAACACTAGGGGAGAGATTAGGTAAAAGTCCCCCCCACCCCACCCCCTCACACACACAGTGAGAGACATCACTGGAGCAAGCAATGACCTAACCCATCTAACTATTCTAGACCACTAACCACTGACAAGAACAGTGGGTGGTGCTAACAGCTACTAGGTTGTTTGAAGGACTCTCACTGCACACACACACCACCACACACACAGTCCTCCTCAGTCAGTGGCTCAGTTGTGGACTCAACAACTGTCGAGAGGATAGCAGTAGCTACGAGGATGGGACAGGATAGGGAGGAAGGAGGAAGGGAAATGAGGATGTGGTGTGAACAGAACTGCGTCTCAGCAGTCTGCTCCCACACTGAACTAAGTCAGCGAACGCCCACTGACAAAGGAGTCAGCTCAAACAAGACTCCATCACTACCACACAGTTCCCCTCTGCCCAGCTCCCCCAGTGCCCTCACCTCATCAGTTGGTCACTTGTTGAGATGTGACGCAGTACCGTACTATTCTCTGTTGTGACGGACGGTGTCTCCTCAAACAGACACGCGCTCATCCTCCTCCGAAGTCCACTCTTAACATGACCTCTCTAAAGCCATCCTGAACTAGTGCTCGTCTTCTAAACGCACGTGTCTGCACGTGTTTCAAACATGGTGTCACGGCAGGTAGTGTAACTAGGGGATTTCCCAAGCCGCATCCCACTCAGTAAAATGGCTACCTAGTAAGAGGACCATCGATATCGTGTCTAGATCGTACTCCTTCGATCAACGCACACTTTTAACAAAGAGCTTGGTGAGTTTCAACATATTTGTGTCCTACTTAAAATTAGTGACAATTGGGGTAATTTGTTGTGCTAGAATGAGCTTTTTCGCCAATCGCGCGCCCTCTGTGTAGGTCTTGACTATCAGCCCTCAGTACATGTTCAGTGTTGTTAGCCAAATTAGTTGGCACACCAACCTGGCTAGCTAAACAGATTCCCCTATCAAACTTGAGAGGATGGAGCCTGTTCATGTGTAATGTTGTGTAGTGTGTTTGTGTCCCTGTACACCTCATCCTTCATCTGAGAGTGCTGCTCATCTCATTTCTGTACTGCATGCTTTACTGGGGGATCATTCCTACTGACCATTTATCCTCTAGTTGTACAAACATGCAAGCACTGCTCAACCAGTTCCCTCATTCTGTCCCATGGTAGAACATGAAGCACTCCCACAATCGCTACAGAGCTCCTACTCGTGGTTTACACCCAACCTATCGACCAACCATCTTTGGTCCTGCCAGACCAGGAAATGTTCCAGGACATGTCATATTCCTTGTTGTTATATGAGGAAGCCATACATCAAAGCAAGCTGCAGTGGTCTAATTTCGCATAACGCCACTGTTTACGCTTTCACACCTCATAACACACTGCGTCGAGAGGGGCTCTTATTGGTTCACTCAATCACTGTCCACCCTTAAACAAACGTTTTGTTTACTGCTTTAGCAAAATGCCTTTGATATTCATCACCTTGTGAACTTTCTCATGAACATTGGCTCTGGAATGAGTGCTTGGCACTTGGAAGCATGGTCATTAACATAAATGTATGCCTAGCACACGTGTATTTTTATGGCAGTGACATGTAATTGTGCATGTAATGTCTTTAGTGATAGAGAAACCAACATTCCCTTTTCCAAGTTCACTTTATGGATGAAATTGAAGGTAGGTCTTGCCATTCCCAAGTTCTCCAGTTGTTTAAATCCTAGTACACTCTCTAAAAAGAAAGTTCTCCCTTCATACGCTGCTTGCAGGACTTCTAATCATATGCCCTAGTGCCGACTCAAGCGGCGCCGACGTTTTATTCAGTATGAGAGGCCGCTGACAGCCTTTTTCTTGCGACGCTTCTCGCCTTTCGCCTTGTGCTTCGAGAAAATTGTGTTCTCCAGTTTCTATAGTTACTTCTGTCAGGTTCGTTCGGTAAATTCATTCGACAGCGAACGAATTCAAGCGCTAATCCCTGCTGTTTGAATCGTAACAAGTCAGTTATAACATGGACGCTCGGGCGCTTAGCTGATTTATCGCACTCGGGCGCTTTGCGCCCTCGCAGCCATGTTATAACTAGTACTTCTAACATTGATGCGTATGCTCTTCCTGTGTCTATTCCTGCTTCCCTTTGGTACCTCAGTAGTGAACTGTATGAGGTTCTCAGAGGGCTCTAGTCTCTCCTATTTCACAACCAGCAGAGCCCCACTTTGTGCCTCCTCTCACTGCCTGTGTCTTGTGTGTAGGGGGTGGTACACTGTAGACTGTGCCAGTGAAGGCATAGCGCACAGTTGGAGTGGTGGATGTGAACACACTCTTGGCCCACCTGTTTGTCATTGAGACTGTCTGTGGATATGTAATGGAACACTTGGGTTAGCAAATGTTCACTCTCAACTGTTCATTGTCTTTCTCCTTTGTTTCTACACAGGTGACATGCCTATTTCCAATGAGCAGTGGCGGGTGGCTGTAGGACTGTGGGCTGCCCGCATTCAGCAGACTCTCATCATCAGGAGAGGAGTGAAGAGGTCACCGTCCAGTCAGGAGGGGGCACCTTGTCCACTCGGCCAACCACACAGTGGGGAGAAGAAATGCACAGTGAAGAAGAAAGGGAGAAAGAAAGCCAAAAATGACTCTTCTGGTGACCCAGCTATTACAACTGGTGAATTCTATGATGGCCTGATTGCTATTGCAGTGATTGTGAGCTGCTTAGGAAGAAACAAGTGTAAAGACGGCTTATTCAGGAATCCTGTTGGCCCATTGCTGGAGGTGTTAGGAGGCAACGGTTTAAGTGCACTGGTTGTCATAGCGATCCTTCTTCTCCGAAGTGGTGATGTGGAAGCAAACCCTGGTCCTATGGAGAGAGGTGGGTGTTGTGCTTAGTACAACAACAGTTTACAGTTCACTTATTGTACAGCAGGTCTTGTTAGCAATCACTGACGCACACACCATTTGGGTCACTGCTGGGGAGTAATGTGAGGGGTTAAAATAATGTGTTTGCAGGATGGGCATCTTGTTGTGAGTACACTCTTCATTCTGGAGTGTGGGACAGGCCCAAGTGTCCTGATTAAAAAGGTGGCCTTATTCCAGAACTATGCTTGTACACATCTCTATATTCTAACGCAGACAGTAGGCACTGTCCTCATTAGAGAGGTGGTCTTATTTCAGAGGTAGTTTTATACTTATCTCTATGTAACTTGGGCAGTAGGCACTGGCCTCATTACAGAGCTGGTCTTTTTTGTGGTAGTGTTATGCTCATCTCTATGTAGCCAGGACAGTAGTCACTGCCCTCATTAGAAAGGTGGTCTTATTTCAGAGGTATTTTTATACTCATCTCTATTTAGCCAGGACAGTAAGCACTGTCTTCATTAGAGAAGTGTTCTTTTTAGTGTTCCTTCCCAAGTGAAATTCAGTGTATACAGCATGTGTACCATGCACTTTCACAAACTTCATCCTGCCAACCTGTCCTCCCTCAGGTGCTCACACTCAACTCAACTTGAGCTCCAAGCCCACACTGGCTGAGCTGGATGAGCTCATAGTGCGAGCCATCACTGATGGGTGGGAACAGGTGTTGCTCCACCTTGGGGTGGAGTCTTTTGTAATAGACACAGTGAAAAGGGATAACCCTGGTCCATCTGAGGAGGTGTGCCGAGAAGTCCTCAACAGGTGGCTGAGTGCTGAGCCAGGTACAGGTGAGGCTGAGAGGACTTGGGGCTCTGTTTTAGAGGCACTGGAGACAAGCAGGCACAGACAACTGGCAGAACAACTGAGGAGAGAGCAAATTGGTGAGAGTGCCGTTTTCTGCATTGGATGGTTTATTGTACCACTCATTAAAGTAGTCTGCTGTTTGGTATTCTTTAACAGTGAACTTGTGCTAGGTGTGTGTGTCTAGTAGTCACTTCAACGTATTCTACACTGTGTGTTGTGTCAACTGCTGTTATAAGTGTACATTATGGTGATCTCCACAGGTCTGCATACAGCCTGCCACCTTAGGCAATGGATGGCAGCGATTGTGTGTGGAGATATCTAACTTTAGTTCTGAACTGTCTCATTTCTTCTCTCCGTCCATGTGTGTGTGTATGCAGGTATGACTGGCTGTGGAACAAGGCCGGAGTACGTGTCCCCTCCCAGTACTGCAGCACCTTATGTTACGGTACAACCTCTACAGGCAATGGGACCCTCCCCTTGGAACATGGGCTATGGTACGCTGTGAATTGTGTATACCTGTCACATTCAGTAGAGGGACTAGAAGATGAATAATGTTATTGTTGTGTTTGTTGTGTTGAAATGGAAAGTACACACAATACTCTAGCAGACACTGGAGACTACATGAGAGTGAGCAAACACCTGACTGGTGAAGTTCAGAGCAGACTGAGTTATGGTTCATGTTCAAAGGTTTTACTGACTTGGTCTACATAAAGCACTCCTTTGGGTGCAGATGTCATGTATAACTGTAACAGAAATTCTGCGTAGTCTGTATAGTGTGTGTATATAGTGTTTTATCAGTATGTACGTTAATGATATTTTGTTTTCCATTTTTGTGTGCGTGAGTGCTTGCATGCATTTTGGTTTGTGAGATGAAGTCTGTTCACTGATTCCCTTCTCCCTTTTCCTCCTGATGTAGCTCAACCTCCACCAATATGGCTTCCCTTCCCCTCCTCTCAGTCCCTTTCTTCAAGGGAGATGTTCCCTGGTCCTTCTGCCGTAGGGTATCATCCACACTGTGTGAGACAGCCCCAAGGTGTGTGTGGGTGTAGTAGAGAGGTTATGATCAACGTTTACGGTGATCATTGATGTCATGAATCATCGTGTGACACCCTCCGCGGATAATGTACACGGTGAAATTTTAACATTTTGTACGTCAGGAACTACATTCCACTGTAAGTGTATTCCGGTGAGTTCTGTCCTTGTCCGGAGGTTTCTATTAAATGTATTGTGAGTTTCCAGGTTTAGTTCGATATCTGTAGTATCTGAATAAGAGGGGCAGAGCTTCTAAGCTATCTTCTTCACTGTGAGATGAATCCAAACGGCTGTCATGGTCATACAACGGCAGCTGAACCTCAATCTCAACCACATCCAGATCACTCGGATCACTTCTAGAATATAAGGAATCACCATCAAGAGTGTGCACCAGCGGAGAAAAGACGCAGCTACCCAACTCTAAGAAACAAGCTTATTCTGAAATGCCATTTCGTTGAAGGTTTACGGTGATCTTAACTTTAACACTGTCTGACGTTGACGTCATAACTCGGGTCACATGACCATTCAGAGTTAACATTGATCTTAACCTATCTAGTGTGCAAGTGAAGTAGTTACATGTACGTACATGTGTGTGTGTGCACATTCTTAGTTCATAATGTAGTCTACCAGATTTCTGAATATTGCAGCATATCTGTATATCTATACATGTCCATGTCTGGATGATCTAATGCTATAAGAAACTGTACAAGTCATAACTTAGTGGTGTGTGGTATATCCATATGTAGCGATATTTTGTTCTCCGTGTGTGTGTGTATGCGTGAGCGCGTACATATTGGTGTGTGTGTGTTTGTGAGATGCAGTCTGTCCAACGATTCCCTTCTCCCTTTCCTCCTGACGTAGCTCACCCTCCACCTCATTGGCTTCCCATCCCTTCCTCTCAGTCCCTTTCTTCGAGGGAGATGTTCCCTGGTCCTTCTGCTGTAGGGTATCATCCACACTATGTGAGACAGCCCCAAGGTGTGTGTGGGTGTAGTGTGCAAGTGAAGTAGTTACATGTACATGTGTATGTGTGCACATTCTTAGTTCATAATGCCAGATATCTACCAAATATCTGGACGAATGCTATGAGATGCCATATGTAGCATAACTTAGTTGTGGGAGGTATATCCATATGTAGTTGTATGAACACTGTGAAGGTGTGGGTTTGTATTTGTATCTGCATGGTTACCAAAACACCGTTAGCTACACGGTTTTCCTTGTAAGGCAAATCAAGTATTATTTTTCTTGCTTCCCTTCATTCACTTCACAAACGTCTCTAGCTCTTCTTAGTACGATTCTGAGCGAGTAAATTTTAACTTGTGCAAGGCAGCCGCTTTAGGATGTCATGCTAAGAATTCTGTCAAATGAACCAAATACATTCTATACACAAATGAAGCTACGAATCTCCATCTTTTTGTGAGTACACTCTTCACACTGTACATTAACCACTCTCCATTCTGGACATGTGGGACATTGTGGGACTGGCCCAGATGTCCTGATTAGAAAGGTGGCCTATAGCTTCAGAGCTAGCTTGTACACATCTCTATAATGTAATGAGGACAGTATAGGCACTGCCTTCATTAGAGAGGTGGTCTTATTTCAGAGGTAGTTATATACTCATCTCTATGTATATTAGACAGTAGGCACTGCCCTCATTAGAGAGGTGGTCTTATTTCAGTGGTAGTTTATACGCAGCTCCATGTAGCTGGAACAGTAGGAACTACCCTTATTCGAGAAGTACTATTATTTCAGAGGTAGTTTTGTACACACCTCCATGTAGCTATGACAGTAGGCACTGTCTTAATTAAAGAGGTGTCCTTATTTCAGAGGTAGTTTTGTGTACATCATGCTTTGACAGTAGGGACTGACTGTCCACATTAGAGAGGTGATCTCTTATCAGAGTACATATAGCCATCTTTGTATTGTGTCAATTGGCACTGTTTTGTAAGGGAGATGTCATTATATTAGAGGTGTCCTTATTTCAGAGGTAGTTGTACACATCTCTATAATGTAGCTGGGACAGTAAGTACTGCCCTCATTAGAGAGGTGGTCTTCTTTCAGAGGAACTACGGATTACGGATTGTCGTTATATTTGCAGTGCTTACTTTCACGGATGCTGGATCATCAGGTCGTTTCAGCCTTCCCACTCAGGTTACCCCACGAGGGCTACCTTAGCACTCACCAGTCATCACTAGTTTTGCAAAACATGCCCACTTCCAGTCCTGTGATTATATTTTGGTTGTATGAATTCAGTGATCATACATCACACTTCTTGTCAATTTGGTATGTAAATTCAACCAGTAGTGGACCACATATTGCCAAGTAATCTGCTAACTAATTGATATTTTATTACAACAAAGCACAGTCCATATTTGTACTTATGCCACATTCCATTGTCAGTGAAGTATTAAGGAATCAATGTAGTGGACCACATTGCTATTAGAAATCTGCATGACTAATTGATATCTAACAAAGAGTTTTACACCTATGGATATAGCAAAGATGACAGTAGTCATTGTTGGCATCTTACGGTTTCCATTGTAATTTATGTTTATTAATTGTTTATTTTATGCAACTCTTTGCTAAATATTTGTGGATTAAATTAGTCACTGATAGTTTCTGACATCGCAAAACCCGCAAAAGCTGTATCTCACAAAAGCAATTGAATATGGTAGCAGTGTAATGTCATGTGGTGGGGTACAGATGGACAGCTTCAGATCAACAGTTGTGGTTTCACTATCAGTTAATAAGATGCGTACACATTTGTACTATTGTAGTATGAGGTTTTTATATGGTAATGTGTTTTACTACACTAACATCCTACATGTGTGTGTTTGTTGTGCATGTGCATGCACGTGGGCGTGAATGCATGTGTATTTGCATGCATGTTAGCACTTGTGTGCATGTGAGTATATAATATATATAGTATATATGAATGTCGGTGTGTGTGTATACATTGGTGGGTTTATCGTTGTGTGTGTAACATGTGTGATGGGAACATTTTCTCTATTATGTAGCTGGGATGTAGACACTGCTCTCATTGGAGAGGTGGTCTGAAACCTCTGAAGTAAGACCACCTTTCTAATGAGGGCAGTAGCAACAGTCTATAGTCCATAGTTTTATACACATCTCAATGTAACTGGACAGAAGGCACTGCTCGCATTAAAGAGGTGGAGGTGATCTTATTTCAGAGGTGGTTTTGAATGCATCTCTATGTAGCTAGGACTGTAGGTACTGCCCTCATTGGAGAGGTGGTCCTACTTCAGAGGTACATAGTTTTATATCATCTCTGTAGCTGGGAGAGTAAGCACTGCCCTCATTAGAGAGGTGTCCTTATTTCAGATGTAGTTTTTGTACACATCTGTATGTACCTGGGACAGTAGGCACATTAGAGAGGTGTACTTATTTTAGTGGATCTTATGATACCTAATCTTGTGAAATTCAGCATATACAACATTTCTATGTGGTGTTCTAAATACGTAGATGGTCACTTCTTTAACTAACTGTACCATTTTCACAAACTTCATCCTGCCAACCTGTCCTCCCTCAGGTGCTCACACTCAACTCAACTTGAGCTCCAAGCCCACACTGGCTGAGTTGGATGAGCTCATAGTGCGAGCCATCACTGATGGGTGGGAACAAGTGGTGCTCCACCTTGGGATGGAGTCTTTTGTAATAGACACAGTGAAAAGGGATAACCCTGGTCCATCTGAGGAGGTGTGCCGAGACGTCCTCAACAGGTGGCTGAGTGCTGAGCCAGGTACAGGTGAGGCTGAGAGGACTTGGGGCTCTGTTTTAGAGGCACTGGAGACAAGCAGGCACAGACAACTGGCAGAACAACTGAGGAGAGAGCAAATTGGTGAGAGTGCCGTTTTCTGCATTGGATGGTTTATTGTACCACTCATTAAAGTAGTCTGCTGTTTGGTATTCTTTAACAGTGAACTTGTGCTAGGTGTGTGTGTCTAGTAGTCACTTCAACGTATTCTACACTGTGTGTTGTGTCAGCTGCTGTTATAAGTGTACATTATGGTGATCTCCACAGGTCTGCATACAGCCTGCCACCTTAGGCAATGGACTGCAGTGATTGTGTGTGGAGATATCTAACTTTACTTCTGAACTGTCTCATTTCCTCTCTCTGTTCATGTGTGTGTGTGTGTGTGTGTGTGTATGCAGGTATGACTGGCTGTGGAACAAGGCCAGAGTATGTGTCCCCTCCCAGTACTGCAGCACCTTATGTTAGGGTACAACCTCTACATGCAATGGGACCCTCCCCTTGGAACATGGGCTATGGTACGCTGTGAATTGTGTATACCTGTCACATTCAGTAGAGGGACTAGAACATGAATAATGTTATTGTTGTTTGTTGTGTTGAGATGGAAAGTACACACAATACTCTAGCGGACACTGGAGACTACATTAGTGTGAGTAAACACCTGACTGGTGAAGTTCAGAGCAGACTGAGTTATGGTTCATGTTCAAAGGTTTTACTGACTTGGTCTACATAAAGCACTCCTTTAGGTGCAGATGTCATGTATAACTGTAACAGAAATTCTGCGTAGTCTGTATAGTGTGTGTATATAGTGTTTTATCAGTATGTACGTTAATGATATTTTGTTTTCTATTTTTGTGTACGTGAGTGCTTGCGTGCATTTTGGCTTGTGAGATGAAGTCTGTTCACTGATTCCCTTCTCCCTTTTCCTCCTGACGTAGCTCAACCTCCACCAATATGGCTTCCCATCCCCTCCTCTCAGTACCTTTCTCCGAGGGAGATGTTCCCTGGTCCTTCTGCTGTAGGGTATCATCCACACTATGTGAGACAGCCCCAAGGTGTGTGTGGGTGTAGTGTGCAAGTGAAGTAGTTACATGTACATGTGTGTGTGCACATTCTTAGTTCATAATGCCAGATATCTACCAAATATCTGGACGAATGCTATGAGATGCCGTATGTAGCATAACTTAGTTGTGGGAGGTATATCCATATGTAGTTGTATGAACACTGTGAAGGTGTGGCTTTGCATTTGTATCTGCATGGTTACCAAAATATCGTTAGCTACACGGTTTTCCTTGTAAGTAAGGCAAATCAAGTATTATTTTTCTTGCTTCCCTTCATTCACTTCACAAACGTCTCTAGCTCTTCTTAGTACGATTCTGAGTGAGTAAATCTTAACTTGTGCAAGGCAGCCGCTTTAGGATGTCATGCTAAGAATTCTGTCAAATGAACCAAATACATTCTGTACACAAATGAAGCTACGAATCTCCAAATTCAAACTATAAATCAACTTTGTCTCCTGTCTTAAAATTTATCATCTTCCAGTTTGACACATTGGAATAATTTTACATTGAAGTTCATGAAGCTATCATTAGCATGTCAGCCAATTGCCTTGCTCACAATAGTACGTGTGTAGCTGTACTGCAATAATATTAATACCGAGGTACTATATTTCCACGCAGAATCCACCAATTAATATTATTACATAAGGCACACATGCGCACTGCCTTGGAAAGGAAATGTACAATGAGAAAAAAAGGAAAAAGGAAACAAAAGGTCATATAATACTAAATAATTTACAACAAGTTGCATTGCCTAAATACATAATTATGTTACTGCAGTCGCACATACATTGGCTATATCACAGTTGGCCTTCCGTGATGGCACAGTCAAAATCAATGCCACAGTCATCTGGCCATCTGGATGATCTCGATCCTCTGATTGCCCTGACTGCAGAACGTAAGAGGGCAAATGAGATGCGGCACCTAATTAGGTACATGATCTGTGAAAAAGGGACCTGTTTCTTGTCAGAGAGAGTATCGGCAATTCTTTTGAAAAAGATGGTACACTCCCTTGCCATACCTCCAGTGGAAGCAAAGACCAAAGGTGTGAAGACTCCGTGTTCGACTTCTCTCACCCTTTCAGCATATTGTCTATTCTTCTCTTGCTCATGCATGCGGTACAGAGCAGTAAGATCCTTCTGGTGATAAGAGGGGGCAATTGGGTAGAAAACCCTAATGTCAAAAAAGGCCTCCTGTCCCTTACACCAGAAATCACTTGCTCTCACATCAAGTCTTGCTTCATCCTCTCTATTTGCTGACCTGAACTGGAATCTCTCATCATGTAGTGGCTGTAGTCTTGGCTCGGTTGAGACATTTGATGCTTGCTCTTTCAATAACTCAGCTGTCAGGTCACGGATCTCGTTGTGCCTTAAGGTGGGTATACCACCTTTATGACATGTCATAGCATGCTCCACCGAGAAAGCTGTGCCACAGGCACACCTCGAGCTGACATCGACGATAGGCCATCCATATCTCAGGCATAGTGAATCTCTGAAGGATCCCTTAGAGAGGCAGAAGCCATGCTCCTCCAGAGGTAGCGCCGTGAGCCATGCTGAAGCTCCAGGTTCTGATGCGCAATCGATCAGCCTCTGGCGTGAGGGTTCAAGCTCGTTGCGAATCTCCTCATGGTTTCGTTTCTGTTCTTCCACTTTTCTTTTCTTCACAACATTCACACTGGGGTTCACCTGAGTGGGATCATTCTCAAAGGATGTTCTTTGTTGGATAATCGACTGCACCAAGGATGCTGTTATCTTCTTTGAAGCCTCAAACTCTGATTGGGCTGCAGTAGTTGGATTTGATAAGCTCAATCCGCCAAGCTTTGCTGGAAGCGCTAGTAGACCTCTTTCAGCCTGCGAGCATGACGGTCTACCGGAAATGGCAGGAATCAGCTTCCGGTGGGTGGCATCTTCCAGTGGCTGCAGCAGATGGCTGCAATTGGGAGTGGTTCTGCATAAGTAGTTCCACTTGTGTTTGGTGCCATGTACAAAGGCTGCATAGGCAGCCTGAGGTTGACTTCCAGCCACGGCAGCTAGCTTCTCCACTTCATCTGTCCACTCTTTCACCTTGAGTGAAAAGAAGTCTTCAACAAAGGTTGGTGACCCTATTGCAGCCCCCAGATGTTTCTTTCCTTCTGTGGTAATGACGACATCTGTGTTGTCAAAGATTTGCCTAGCCACCTCTTCTTGCTCATCCTGCACTACCAGGCAAGTCTTGGCTGCATTCGGATAGTATCCGAAGAGTGGACCAATGGTAGACAGGCCATCCCACCATTGTTTGAGGTTCTGGAGCGACCCCACACCTGTTGCATCATCTGCAAACCAAGCTTGAACGGTAGATTCAGATTGCTCCATTAGCTTGATTATGAGAGGGACCGTAGCAAGTGAGAACATGGCCATGCCTAAAGGGTCCCCTTGAGTGGTTCCCTCTCTTGAGAGAATCTCTCCTCCTCCGGATACAAACAAGCGTGATGGGTTTTGATAGCAGTTAGTTAGTGCCACTTCCAGAGCAGGGCAGACATGCTTCATATTCAGGAGAGCGACCTTCCTATTCAGGGAGTTAAAGGCATTTGAGGCATCTACTAGGAGAACACCTTCCATGTCAGATCTCTCCCAAGTCTCTCTCACTGCATGAACTGCTGCTTCACCCCCACTAGGAATGCCAGAGCATGTCTGCAGAGGACCAGCTGCAAGCATGACATCCTTCTTCAGTACTTTCATAACAGCTTTGCCGATGATGCGTCTCACAACTTCCCCAACCCCGATTGGGCGAACCCCTGGGTTTTTGTTGAGTGGAACTAGTCGGCAGGCTAGTAGGGCACTCAAAGCCTCGGGAGCAACACGAACAGTACACATCCTCCTGGCAACTCCTGCAATGGCATCACACAGATTAGAGGAAGCCTCTTTGAACGACGAGCACATCTTGCGCCAAGCAGCTGCGTCAATGCCCGACGGTCCAGCTGTTCCAGTTGAATGCAAAGCAATGTCCTTAATCATGAGACCATTGATGGATGTAAACATGTCTGGGTCAACTGGAAGTGCATTTTCTAAAGTATTCTCCAATAAGGCAGCACTATCAACTGACTTGGCTTCAGGATGGAGGGACAAAAGAGCCTCTTCAACGGTGACAGAACTTCCATTGCTGATAGTTATGACATCATTGATTTTCAAAGGGGAGCCAGTGGATTTCCGCAACAGGTAATTGAGAGCTCCATGTACATTCCCAGCAAACATCATCTTACTGACGTGCGGGAGACAGATTCATCTTCTGGTGAGGGAGTTCTCCTTGGGAGGTGGGCTTGAATGCATCTTCCTTCTGCAAGTAGGGCTTCAATGTCTCCCTCTTTCCAGCTTTCAAACCGTCTTTTTAGATTGTTAACATGGTCTTTGGCCTTACTCTTTGCACCGGGCTTTTGCAAAAGCAGGGTTTGCATTAGGAAGCACGCTTTCAAAGCAATGCATTCCAAGCTGGTCTTCTGCGCAAATGCTTGCATTAGGTCAGCTACTTCTTGTACAAAGGCCTTAGACACTTTTCCAAAGGGTAATAGAAAGACATTCCTTCGCCAATGGACAACCTCCTCATAAGCTTTGTTAACTCTGTCGCAGAATATGTCACCAGGCAGATCGTTTCCCCAAACAAAGTTAGGTTCTTCAGGTTCTGGCAGCCTTTCAAGACAATCCAGTCGTTCGTTTGGTACGACTTCTCTGCCGCATCTACCACTGAGTGGAAGGCCAGCCTCTTCATTCTCTGGGCCGCCTAAACTCTCCTGCATCTCCAGCGACGTTGGATGATTTGATCGATCTCTGTTCTGACAGTTATTCAGTTTCATCGGCAAACAACTCGTACACCTTTTGGTCGATTTGGCGCATTTGCATCCTGCACAGGTACCATTTCTGTTACATTTACAGCAGGACATGATCGACTTGAAACAGATAACAGATAAGAGATTTGTACAGTCTCCTGAATCAAATACGATCAGCTGCTCTAGACCACGCTGTGTCTGCCATTTTTTTCAACCTCCAACCCCAGGTACTATATTTGCCAATACTGCCCACCTTTATTCCACAATACAAATATGCAATGTGTGTATGACTTGTGTGGAGGGGAGTATGGGTGTGGGTGTGGGTGTGTAGTGTGTATGTGGGTGCGTGTGAATGGGTGGGTGTGTTGCTGACGTGTGTGCTTGTGTGGGTGTATGAGTTAGAGTGTGGATGTTGTGTAATGTAGGTGTGTGCATCTAATTGAGTTCATTCAATTGCATGCTATACCAGGAAATCTGCTTGACTAATTGATATCCAACAAAGCGTGATTTATGTTTGCACCTATGGATATAGCAAAGGTGACAATAGTCATTGTTGGCATCTTATGGTTTCCATTGTAATTGTTCATTAAATTTTATGCAACTCTTTGCTGAATATAAGTGGATTAAATTATTCACAGATAGCTTCTGAAACCACACAATGTGGTAGTAGTACAAGGTGTGGTTGAGGTAAAGACTGACAGCTTCAGATCAACAGTTGTGGTTACACTATCAGTTAATATGATGTGTACACATTTGTACTATTGTAGTATGAGGTGTTTGTATTGTAAAATGTTGTACAACACAAACATACTACAGTACGTGTGTGCGTGCGTGTGTGTGTGTGTGTGTGTGGCGTGTGCATACATGTTAGCACTTGCGTGGATGTGAGTGGGTGGTTGTGTTTGTGAGTATGGATGTAGTATGAATGTGTGTTGGTGTGTGGGTGTACGTGTGTGTACTGGAAACATGCCTCAGGAGAATAGATAACTAACTTCTAATGTGAGGTGTACAGCTTCAGATCAACAGTTGTGGTTACACTATCAGTTAATATGATGTGTACACATTTGTACTATTGTAGTATGAGGTGTTTGTATTATAACATGTTGCACATGTTACAAGCTACATGCATATACCTGTGGTTGTGTTTGCATATGTGAGTGTGCTTGTGTTGATATGAGTGGGTGAATGTGTTTGTGAGTGTAGATGTAGTATGAATTTGGGTGTGTGCATACATTTATATAGGGTGGGTTTATTGTTGTGTGTAACATGTGTGATGGGAACATTCCTTACAAGAGTAGTGGACTAACGTTACATGTGTGTGCGTGCATGTATATGGATGTTGTAAGGTGTTTACATGTTATGTCATGAATTAAGTACACGTATATAAGGCAGAACAGTCTTTTATATGGAGAGGTGCCCATCTTCTGGGTGCCCTTTATAGAGAGGTTCTACTTTGTGCCTGTTGATGTATCATGACTCCTCTCTTTCCATGTAGCTGAAGTGGTTCTGGACTACTTCAGGGAGCAATTCATTAAGGAAATGGATGCTAACACTGTTGTGATGGAATTTGAATATAAGGGGATTATTCCAGTTGGTATTCGAGACACTATACTAAGGACTGATTGCCCAAAGCTTCAAAATGAGTGTTTACATGCATATTTGATGAAAACATGCACTGATGATGCCTTGAAGACTGCTTGTGATGTCATCACTGGAGTGAGGGGCAACACAAGGATGCAAACGCTGGGGAGAGAAATGAAAAGGAAACTGGAAACAGGTGTGTGTGTGTGTGTGTGTGTGCATTTGTGCGTGCGTGCATGCATGGGTGCGTGGGTGCATGCGTGCGTGCGTGGGTGCGTGTGTGTGTGTGTGTGTGTGTGTGTGTGTTGTTGCCTATTATATTGTTTACTTTGTGGTCACATTATTGTGATAGTTGTGTTTCTCGACCACTGCATTCTGCAGGGCCGGATAGAGGGTCAGCCTTGTTAAGGAGTGTGGGTGATTATGAGGAGGAGGTTGGTTGCTTGTGTGTGTATGCATGTGTGTGTGTGCATGTGTTTGTGTGTGTGTGGTGTGTGTGTGTGTGCTTTCATTCATAGGGTGTGTGTAGCTATGTATGTCAATCGTTGGCTAATTTTGGTTGTTTGCTTTGATAAGTGCATTGTTCAATCAGTCAGGTGTTTACACATAGCAGTTGAAAAGCATGACTTACATTTGTCAGACACTGTACTGTGAATACTGCAAGTGGAAAGAGTAAGCCGTGAATTAGAACTGCATGCCCATTGACTCTCAGACAGGATTTTTCCCAGCAGTTTTCATAATGTCCGATGTTTAGGCCAGGTTAGTTTCATCGTGTAGTAGTTTGCAAACAATTGAGATTTTCTAATGGATGCATATTGGTGTCAAATCATCTCAGTGTAGTTCCCGTCAGCGTTGAACTAAGAATGACTGGCAATTAGTTTTTGAATGCTTGATTTTTCTGCTATGTCAACAAGGAACAACAAGGAATTTTTGTATGTTTGCACAGCCACCATTTTCGCAAAGTCAAATAGAAATATGCGCATGTTAAGACTTATGCATAATGTACTTCATACTGAAATTACGGGTGAATCACTATATACAGCTTGTCACTGTGCGGCTCACTCAGACCTGCCCCCATACTGTCTACTCATATCCACCATTTAAGCACTACACAATGAATATGATGATCTAACCAGTTGGTATACACAGCTGTATGCTGTGTCATATGTGAGTTTCTTTCCGGTCCACTCACAGGTGCAGTCCTTCTTCAGCCGAATGAAGGAGTACTATAGCAGTATGAACATTGTGGAAGATGAGTGGTTCCCCAACCAGACAATGTGCTATGTCAACCTGGCTCTCGCCGACTTCAGATTGGGCTCACAGCGTGCCCATGAAATGTTTGTTCAAGCCGTAACAAAAGGTGTTGATAATGTGTACACCAACCAGACTGGTAAGGTAGAATGTGAGGCAATTCCTCAACTGGTGAAGGAACGTAAACTTGTAATCCTTAGTGGTGCTCCCGGGGTGGGGAAAAGTACATTGGCTCGGAAGATATGCCAAGATGTTTGTCGCTCTCCTGGTTGCCATGGTTACAGTTTGATCCTCCTCGTGGAGTTGCGTAAACTGCTGCACTTCAAGGAAAACTTTAAATTAATGGACATTTTGCAGCTGTTCCAAGGAATGATAGGAGACACTACTTCGCCTGAGGTATTGTCCAAAGCTATTCATAAGAACCTAGGGAGAGGTGTGCTGCTCATTCTGGATGGATTTGATGAGCTCCCCTCACACCTTCGGCAGTCAGACTTAGTTGTAAATCTTCTATCACACAACCTCGAATGCAGTGCCCCCTTGCCATACTGCCATGTGGTTATGACATCCCGGTCAATTGTAACAAATGAGATATACAGCAAGATGCGGATTGGTCCAACAAATATTGAAGTGCTTGGGTTCTCTCAGGAGCAGATCAAAGAGTATGCAAAACACTTCTTTACTGATCAAGGACTGCCTGAACTGCTAGACTCATTTCTAAGCAAGATTGACAGTGTCCCACAGATTAAGGGTCTTTGCTCTATCCCGGTTGTACTGTCCATCATCTGCCAAGTCTTCTTATATGAAAAGAACCTTCCACCGACATTGACCCAAATCTATAATGACTACTTGTGTGTGAAAGTACTCAAGTACAGTGAAGACTTGTCTGCACTAGATTCCATCTTGGATCTTCCAATGGGCCACGATATCTATAAACTTGGTGAAATTGCTTATAACTGTATTGAGAGCCAAAAGGTCGTGTTTGATTCAAGTGATCTCCATGGTCTTGGTGAGTGCTTCTCAGACCGCAAGAGAGGGTGTGGTGTGTTAACAGCCAGGCCCATTCAGTGTGGTCCGAAGTCCAAGAAAGGGGCCATTGAAAGCTTCTTCTTCATCCATTTGACTGTACAGGAATTCCTAGCTGCTGTTTATGTGTCCCTCCTGACAGCAGATAGGCAGCGCGAGGTCTGGGCTAGGTATCTCGGTGAGCCCCACATGGCACAGGTGTGGCGCTTTTATTGTGGATTGACCAAATTACAGCACTTTGACCTCCTTCAAATGAATTCATATTCTAAGGACTTTCAAATGCAGTGCCTCTTTGAGGCACAGAATGTTTCATTGGTTCGTCAGTTGATGCCACACATTGTGAGAGAAAAGGTGGAAGTGCAGCCCCAGACTGCTTATGACTCCACGGCCTATGGCTATTGTCTTTCCTGTAACTCTTCAATACGAGATCTCACTGTCATTATTAGTCAGTCTACTGTTACCCAAATTGGTCGTCTGTTGGAGCCAGTACTATCCTCACAGCAGCTACACTCACTGCGTATCATTGACTCAGGTGAGTTTGTGTAAATTGTGTATTGCCTTTTCCATTGCCATTGTATATTCCACTCTTTGGGTAGGTCGTCAGTTTGGGCATTGTAATTGTTATAACTGTTGATGTCATCATATTCACACTCAGTTAATCAACTATTCAGTATGGATGTTAATCTCCAATACTGGAGGTCATCCCTGTACACATTCAAACAAAAGGAACAATAGTAATATGTAGCTACAAACAGTTTTATTGTAAATAGTCATTCCATCTTCTCTGCAGTCTTGCTCTATTTAGGTCTCCTCCCTTATAACTCTCCTTTGAAAACTTTCACTGTAGACCTGTCAACATTAATTTCCACTCCCATGTCATCCTCTAGTTGTTGTGAACCAACATGATGTTGCTGGCACCTATTGCATCATTCCCATTTCTACATTGCTACAGTAGTTGCATCATTCCATTTCCGATTGCAACATTTCTGCATGGACAACCAAACCAAACAGCACTGCATGTATATATGTGTTGTTGCTTAGCAACACAAATCAGTGAATGCTACTCTTGTTGTAACCTCATTTGTACTCTGTTGTTATTGACTACAGGACTACGCTCTGAGGAGTGGAGGGAAGTGGAGGACCTCCTAGACAGGATTGCTTCACAAACAAGTGGAAGCCATGGTAAGAGTGCTGGTACACATACATGTACTCCACTTCATCCACATTTGTACTGGCATTGCCATGCATGTCCACTTGGTAGTGTTTACGTGGAGTGGCTCTGCATGAACTGCTCTGACACTGTGTACCATTAGCCACTGTTGTGGTGTGATGTTGGGCAATGAATGTCATTATGAGCTGCAGAATGTGTCTGCCATGTTTAGAGTTGACTGAGTGCATGACATGTTGTTATGTTTACCTTTCACAGATGGTGCCTTGAAAGGACACTTTGGCAAGGTGGACTTGTGTGGACCTCCCCTCAGCACAGTAGTGAAGTTGCTGTGTCTGCAACATGTGACAGAGATTGAATGTGTTGGCATACAAGGATGTGAGGTAAGCTTCAGTGTGAGATGGAATGATTGATTCATGCCTTTGAAAGTCTCATTAGTATATGGTTTCCATGGTAACAGAAAGTGCATTCATACACATGCACTCCATGTTCAGGTGGTGTATTGGTGCATGGTATATCCCTCGGCCTTCAACCTTGGGAAATACCCCCTAATACGTCCCCACAACTGTGGTGTATATTTAATTACATATGAAAGCTTAGATAATGTCCACTGATGGCAAACAGTAGTGACAGTGTCAAATGGTGTTTGTCCCCATCCCACTGCATGATGGACTGTGTTGATGTCTTATTCTACAGGCAATGGACCATGAGGTCCTGATGGAGATGGAAAGGTCACTCTCGGGAAACAAGACCATAAACAAGCTGTCACTGAATGATGATATTGGTGTGACTCTACCCAAGCAGTTCTGTCGTCACCTTCTCCTTGGAATCAAACGAATCTCTTCCCTGTCAGATGTGCACCTGAACTTTCACCCACATTCCTGGGACTGTCCTGATGATGGTAGGTTGGTGTATGTCAGTCACATATTGTGTGACTCAGTTGGATGTAGTGTATAGTGTGTAACAAGCAATTGTGAGGACGTCTATGTGAAGTTAAGTATGTATACGTAGGTATTGTATTTACATGTTCAACTCTACACCTGTTTCCCTACCCAGTGCCTGCAGGTGGTCAAGGGAGTGTGCAACATCTTACTCTATGGCATGTTCCAGTGGACGTGTTGGCAGACATGTTCACCTGGTTCAGTACTGTCAAAGAACTGAAGTGTGATGACATCCATCCCCCACAAGAGGTACAGTGTGTGCACATGTACAGTGGGGATTGGGATGCTCTGGTCTTTGTACCAATCACCATTTGACAGTGTTTTGATAATAGACGATATATCATATCACCTTGTCTAGGAATGACTGTTCTGTAGGCATGTGTAAGGTCACTCCACATTTTGGGGGGTAGTTCTGTAGCAGATGTATACAGATATGTAATAGCTTAGATAATGGCCACTGATAGCAAACAGTTTACTCACATTGACAGTAATAGTCACCTGAGAAGGTGAGTGGGTTATAGTGCTTTCATGATAGATGATTGCTGCAGAGCCTCCCAGGAGACACTCACCCCTACAATTAATGCTGTTTATTTACTATCAATGTAAGTAATAGTATACATGTTTGTTCACTGTTCACTGGGTTCACGTCTACTGTCTTTTTGCCCCTCCTACTGCTGCTCATTGAAAAGGTGCTGCCAGGTCACTGGTGGTGATAGCTAGTGCATATCATTTGTGTTCTGTGCATGTGTTGTGTGTATGTGTCTTGTTTGTTATGTGTTGTGTGTACCCTGCATGTTTGTGTGTCAGAGTGTGCTGTGTGACAAGGAGGGCACTTTCCACCCTTGAGGTAGACATGGCCCTGTTGTCAGTGAGTAGGCTGGTGTGTGGTGCATGGTCTCTGGAGCAGAATGTTGTGTTGACATTGTCCTTGCTGACTCACCTCATTGTGAGCTCTGTCGGTGTGTCTGTAGGATGTTTCTGACCAGAGTTGTTTCTTCATGCAGGATGAAGTGAGAGAAGAGGAACTGAAGTTGAATGAAATGGAACAGGCTCTGGCTGGGATGAGTGGACCGGAGAAGGTTGTGCTGGGAATGTGGAAAACTGTAAGTTTGATGTGTCATTACACTTGATTGACTAATTGCCAAGTGCTTAGTGAACAATTCATGTGATTGTGATGTGTGGTCCGAGTGCCAGCTAGTGTTTGCATGTGTATGTAAGTATAACCTGAGCTCCTCCCACATGCCATGGTGAACGAGGAAGTTGTACTGTCAAACCAACCCATCAACCATGTGGCTACTGTGTGTGTGTGTGTGTGTGTGTGTGTGTGTGTGTGTGTGTGTGTTGATAGAGGAAGTGGAGGAAACATTTTGAAGGGGTGGGGCTCCTACCGTATAAGGAGTAAGGCTCTGTAACACAACTACACTTTTGCATTTCACAGAGCCAGTCTATACATGTACGTGGCTATCAGTATATGCACTCTCTGTTTGCTAATACATATACTGGCATACAGATTGACTCTGTCACATGCCATAGTGTGTGTGTGTGTGTGTGTGTGTGTGTGTGTGTGTGTGTGTGTGTGTGTGTGTGTGTATTCCTGCTAAGTGTTGTTATGTCACTGTTTCTGTCTCTGTTCTTTTCACATTGGACTTACATTGCTCCTCCCTTAACTGGTAGGTGCCAGACTCACTGATGTTGAAATTTGGAATGCACATTTTAAAGGGCATTTCTAAGAAGAACAGTATTGGTGACTTTGTATTGTATGACTGTGGTGAGAGAGGAGAGCTACTCACTGAGATGCTAACGAGACTAGCACCTGATGAGAGTAGCAGGTTCTCAATTGGCCAGTACACTGCTCATGATGACACCTTCCCCTGCATCTGCCTCTCTCCATCAAGTGAGTACTGACAATATTGTTGTCTGAATCGTACACATATTTCCCAAATACTGATAGTGGAACACTCTCTTCCTCTCTCTCCCTAGACTCCGCCCACTACCAATCACCAGGAGATGCACACTTTCAAGTACCATTGCCTCAAGTACTCCGTCAAGCCCAAGGGGGATTTCCCCCTCCATTCTCTCTCCCTCTCGCTCCCGGATGTCTGCCCCCCTACTCGCCCTGCCCCCGCCCACAGCAGCACTCAGGTAGTCCACTGTGCAATGTACACACTTATGTAGTTTTAACACTGCTTATATGCACTCCATTCATTGTGCTCCATCTATCAAGCTATCCCGCTAGACCACCCCAGGAGATTATACGCTCTGTCCCATCTCCTTCCCCTCTTCCACTCCTCTCCCCTCTCCTCTTGCCCCTTCCCCTCCCACATCACCTCACACACCCCTCCCTTCTCATTCCCTCTCCTCCCTCCTCATCTCCATACTTCACCTGCCCCTCCCGCTCTTCATCTCTACTCACTCCCCCTCACTCCCCTCCAATCCCCTCCCTTCCCTTCCCCTCCAATCCCCTCCCCTCCCCTCCCCTCCCTTCCCCTCCCATCCCCTCCACTCCTCTGCCTCCCTACCCATCCGTCCAGCTCCAGTAATGGAACATGAACTCACAATGCACCCCACTCCTCAGGACTACCGTACACACCACCTCCAACACACTCAAGGTACGTATCATACACATCACTTAATTATATTCATTATCTGTTTATTTATGTACATATGCTAGTGGGTCGGGGTAGCAGTAGAGGGTGTGGTGATGGGAGGTGTGGTGTGGTGTGGTGGGGTAGCAGTAGAGGGTGTGGTGATGGGAGGTGTGGTGTGGTGGGTGGGGTAGCAGTAGAGGGTGTGGGTGATGGGAGGTGTGGTGTGGTGGGTGGGGTAGCAGTAGAGGGTGTGGTGATGGGAGGTGTGGTGTGGTGGGTGGGGTAGCAGTAGAGGATGTGGTGATGGGAGGTGTGGTGTGGTGGGTGGGGTAGCAGTAGAGAGTGTGGTGATGGGAGGTGTGGTAAGTGGATGGGCTGGTGGGTATGCTCTGCATCTTGTGTGTATGCATGTCCCCTTCTCAGTCCACTGTCTTGTTCACTTCCTGTACTGTGCATCACATTCATGTACTCTTAAGCTGCCCCACATGATGTATAGTAGAGGTCTGTATCCTAGGTAACGACTGCCCATGGTTTGGGAACACCTCCAAGATTGCCTGCACATCTGCTGTACTATAAGTATAGTCTGAGGATTATGTAGTAATGGTTGTCACACTATATATCTTACCCATGTAAGTGTTTGTGATACTACGTATCAGCTACCTCACAACACAAGTGCAGTGTGTCTTGCCCATCTTGTGTGGTGTCATGTTGCATGATCAATGCAGTGACTCCCTCCACTGTCCTCTTGTGCTCCTCTCTCCATTTGACCACACTGTACAGCTGTGGCAGTGAACTACCCCAACATGATGCAGACCCCTGTGATGATGGTACCACTGCAGTGGCCACTAGCACCTCAAGGTGGGTGGTGGGGAAGTAGCCTGTAAACACCATTTCAAGGTGAAGCACCACTGATTGTGCAGACAGGAGTTAGTCCAGTAAGGCAGTCAACTTCTAACACCCTCTTCTACGTATCTAGCCTTAAGTCACATATCAACAGCACTGCACATCAACAGGTCACACTACAGCTAGCTTCCTGAACACACTCGACTACTCAATGTACCATGACACAATTACAACACACAATGCCATACTAAACACTGTGTACTGTTCTGTATAATATCCTGTGTGTATAATTGTACACCTCTCTGTACACACTGAACTGTACTTGAAACAATCTAGCCTGCCCCCTACCCCAACCCCCCACTCCAGCCCCCCACTCCAGCCCCCCACTCCAGCCCCCCACCCCAGCCCCCCACCCCTGCCCCCCACCCCAGCCCCCCACCCCAGCCCCCCACTCCAGCCCCCCACCTCAGCCCCCCACCCCTGCCCCCCACCCCAGCCCCCCACCCCAGCCCCCCACCCCTGCCCCCCACTCCAGCCCCCCACCCCAGCCCCCCACCCCTGCCCCCCACCCCAGCCCCCCACCCCAGCCCCCCACCCCAGCCCCCCACTCCAGCCCCCCACCCCAACCCCTGCCTCCTTTTACATTAGAATACATTTTGTTTGGTTGCGCACGGTTTCCTGTCTTAGTATTCATAGCACCTGTTTATCTATGTGTTCTTCCCTCTCCTCTGACAGTTTCAGTCTTCCGTGACTCGTCTGATGCTCCAGGTCCTTCAAGGATCAATATTCCTGCCCCACCCCCTGCTCCGCCCACAGAGCTAGGTGAGTAGCCTCTGCTATCGTACCTGCATGCAAGTAGCTATCTCCACACATACGTGAAGTGCTCCCTAGATACACATAGCAACTGTTACCCTCCTTCCCCTTCCAACATGTCTGTTCACTGGAACACGCTTTATCTCTTCGCACTCGCCAGGTCCCTCAGGGATTGGCACTGCCCCTCCCCCTCTTGCCCCGCCTAACCCTACTGGGGCAGTCCCCACTCCACCCTTAGTAGGGTGCCACTCTCATGTTGTGGGACAGCACCAAGGTGTGTGTGTGTGTGTGTGTGTGTGTGTGTGTGTGTGTGTGTGTGTGTGTGTGTGTGTGTGTGTTTGTGTGTACATGCATGTGCTTGTGTGTGCATGTGTTTGTGTACTCCTGTTCACTGCTCTCCTTTTCTTCTGACTCAGTATTCCCTCCATCAGTTTGGACTGCATTCCCTCCTACTCAGCCCTTCCATTTATATCAGGTGTTCACTGACCCTTCAGTTGTAAGGAACCTCCCACACATTGTGGGACAGAATCAAGGTAGGTGTGTGTGCGTGTGTGTGTGTGTGTGTGTGTGTGTGTGTGTGTGTGTGTGTGTGTGTGTGTGTGTGTGTGTGTGTGTGTGTGTGTGTGTGTGTGTGTGTAGTGTGATGTGTGTGCATGTGTCTTTGCGTATATAATAATGTCACTGCTCTTCTCATTCCCTTCTGACATATCTGTTCACAGGAACACACCTCATCTCTTCTGACTCGTCAGGCCCCTCAGGTATTGACACTGCCCCTCCCCCTCCTGCCCCACCCACCCCTACTGCGCCAGTCCCCACTCCACCCCTTCACCATGGTCCAGCCCCTCTATCAAGGAGGAGACCAGCTGTACCACTGTCAAGTGAGCCTTGCAGTTCAAAGAGAGGCAGAAGTGACAGAGAAGGAGGAGGACAGAGGTAGCTGTGATGAGGTGAGGGGGAGGGACATGCACTTCTAGTGTGTCCACATGTCAGGTGTTGGCAGTGTGTCCCTATAGCTGTGAGCCCTCTGGACCAGTCAGTAGACCAGTACGTCAGTGTGCACTCCTCCTCCTCCAGATCTCCTTTGAGCAGTGTGTCCTGCTCCTACACAGACTGAAGAGGACAGTGTCTGGTGGGACTGTACACAAAGGACATGGACTGGGTGTAGTGCAGGGAGCACTGCATGGGTTATTTGTAATTGACAGTTCTATTTTCAGCACTGTCCTATCACTGCACACACAATATACCCTCACATGTATACATAGTGATTGTAACAATCATGATCACTTCTGATTTGTACAATATATAAATATGGTTCACGTTCAACATTGGTTTGCGATTATTTACAAACGCACTCAGCTGTGTTATACATGATTATGATTTATTATTGCCCATGGCGCAAACAAAGCATGCAAAGCTACTCTCTTTTGGGTGCTCTAGTGCGAAACTGGAAGGTACGTCGCGTCCACTTCATTTTGTTAGTTGCATATAATGGTTGGATGGGCTTGCGCAATGCCTGCACGTGATCACCCTAATGTAATAGGTTATCTGCATGCATGGCTGACATACCGTATTGTCCCTAATTTTTCGGCACCCGCCTAAATAGGGTCGGATGTTACTCGAATTTTTGACGAACAATGGCTGCCCCTTATTGTTCGTCTCGGACTCTAATAACTCGTCGTCTGCTGCGGAGGCCAATGAATCGTTGGCTGCTGCGACCAATATAACGATCGCCACGGATAGAGACTCTACTTCGAACGTGAATTAGGTGAGCCCAGCTGCGTTGATGGCGATCGTTTTCAATTTCGCTCACATAGGCTATTCGTTGAAGTCGCGCTCACCTAATTGACGTTCGAAGTGGAGTGTGGTATTAACTGCAGCCTCCCACTGCTCCATGTAAGCATGATACCCATG
>OZ025869.1:3661764-3674264 GCA_964019415.1 Ianthella basta | reverse complement strand
TCATCCTGAACTAGTGCTCGTCTTCTAAACGCACGTGTCTGCACGTGTTACAAACATGGCGTCACGACAGGGAGTGCAACTAGGGGATTTCCCAAGCCGCATCCCACTCAGTAAAATGGCTACCTAGTAAGAGGGCCATCGATATCGTGTCTAGATCGTACTCCTTCGATCAACGCACACTTTTAACAAAGAGCTTGGTGAGTCTAGACTTATTTGTGTCCTACTTAAAATTAGTGACAATTGGGGTAATTTGTTGTGCTAGAATGAGCCTTTTCGCCAATCGCGCGCCCTCTGTGTAGCTCTTGACTATCAGCTCTCAGTACATGTTCAGTGTTGTTAGCCAAATTAGTTGGCACACCAACCTGGCTAGCTAAACTGATTCCTTATCAAACTTGAGAGGATGGAGCCTGTTCATGCGTAATGTTGTGTAGTGTGTTTGTGTCCCTGTACATCTCATCCTTCATCTGAGAGTGCTGCTCATCTCATTTCTGTACTGCATACTTTACTGGTGGATCATTCCTACTGACCATTTATCCTCTAGTTGTACAAACATGCAAGCACTGCTCAACCAGTTCCCTCATTCTGTCCCATGGTAGAACATGAGGCACTCCCACAATCGCTACAGAGCTCCTACTCGTGGTTTACGCCCAACCTATCGACCAACCATCTTTGGTCCTGCCAGACCAGGAAATGTTCCAGGACATGTCGTATTCCTTGTTCTAACAGTGATGTGTGTGTTCTTCCTGTGTCTATTCCTGTGGACATCTGTGTGCATCTCAGCACAGCTCAGCACTCCTTCAACTTCAGAGCCACCAGTGTCAGGTTGGTGTGTTGATCATGGCATGTGTGTTCTGTTTAAGTTGTGTCACACTGTGTACAAACTAACATTGGTGATTCATAGTACATAGAACTGCCAAGCATCTGTTGAGCTGCTCCTTTGTTGTGGAGTGTGCCCACATCACACTTAGTCATCTTTGTCATACCTCCACCCAGACTCCATGTTCATTGACTTGTTGCTATTCCATTCTGTACTTAGACCCCAACTGGCCCAATCCTCACCTGGGTAATGGTCTGCTCTGTGTTGGGTGGCCTCGTACTGAAGTGATTGACAATTGCCTGAGTTGTCTGTTTGGAGAGAGGACATCACACAACCTAGGATTGTGCCGTTTGGGCTGCCCACTACCGGTAATGAATGCGGAGTGTGGTAACCACCTCAAAACCATTCCCTTTGAGTTCCGACTACAAGATACTCTTCTCCACTTGTCAATGTGGAGCCCTCACACAGTAAGGGTCACTGACTGCATGTACTGCTTCCTTCTCCACATGGGTATGATGTGACATTGCACGACTGTGTTGGTTGTGTTAATGGCTCTGTTATATGAATCCACTGCCATACCTACATGTACATGTGTGAACCCAGTTCCCTTAGGTTAACCTACACAGGTTGTACAAGTTACTGCTGTAGCCATGCACACACCATCAGGCCAGGCACATGGTTACCTTCCCAACTGTCAGGAGTTGTGTTGTCCTCCTTGCTATAAAGGTTCCTGTGGCTCATAAAGGGCCAAGTGGACAAACCCATCTTTATCCTACTGTGACAAGCTACAACCCGACCTTTAATGACGTGATTGAGAAGACTGCTGAAATTCTTGAGTTCATCCTTTGTCAAGCCACATTGGTTGCCCTTGACCTATTCCTCCACCTGGCGTTAATTGTACATGAAGAACTCCCTCACTCGACCAGGAGGCGGAGAGGTCGGAAGTTAACCTCATCATCAGGTGGGGTGGTTGCTATGGAAACAAGTACTATTAGTACATTGCCAGTACTAGCTGATTCCGTTAGCTACTGATAACACTTCCTGTCAAATGTAGGTCACAGACGCTGCCCACACCAGAAGACATGTGACGTCCTGTGCACTTTAGCATGCCATCTATCAACTCTAACCATTGTCTGTATTGCAGGTGGGATGAGGTGAGTTCTGTTGAAAAGTACTTTTTATACACATTTATATATTTTGTGCACCTCTGTTATAGTTGTAATGAATGTTAATGCTAACCTGATGCTATTCATTTTGCAGGTACAAGCGTCGAGCAGTGTTGAAGCAGCTTTGCAGTCTGCTGTTGAAATTCCCTTCACTGAAGCTACGGAGAGGATTAAAGTATACAAGGAGAGTACGTGGTCATTCAGTGATGTCGTTTACCATCCCAAGGTCCTGTGTGAGCCACATTAGGGTAAGTGAGCTCCACCACACTGCTCTGTATACCCTGCAGCTGTCACAGTGTCATGTATAACACATTCCTCTATCACTTTTGACTTCCAGTGTCTCAAAGGGTATTTCCCTTGCTCTCCCCACAGTTCAAGGACTCCACTTCCTGCCTTGCATTCACAAGGCATTTGTCCCTCCTTGTCAGGATGCTGTCTCCAGTTGTGTCACTTCATCCCTATTTCATCCTGCGAGCACTTTTACTTCTGGCTGGTGATGTGGAGACCAACCCTGGACCTATCCAAGGTAAGGAGATGCAATACCATGTCAGTATTGTTGTCTGGTATGGGGTTAATTTTGTCGGCTACAGATTGTCATTATTTTTGCATTGCCTATTTTGATGGATGCTGGATCACTTATTTTGTATCTCATCATCATCATCAATCACAAAAGTGGATTTATCTCCAGTGCTGGAGGTCATCCCTCTTACACTAAAACAGTGCAGATAGTGAGTTAGCATAAAGAATAGGTAGCTATCATAAAGTTATTTAAAATTGTCAATCTATCTTAAGCGTGGTCTTCCTCTTGGCCTCTTCCCCTCCATCTCTCCAACAAACACTTTCTTCATTGTCTTCTCAAAGCTCATTTCTTCTAGTCTGCCCTTCCAACTCTCCTGCCTTCTTTTTACCAGATCTAAAACACCTTCTTGGTTCAACCTCTCCCTAATATCTGCATTCCTTACTCTGTCCAATCTATTCACACCTTCAATCCTCCTTAGCACATTCATTTGTGTGGCTTGTACCTTTGATTGTAGCTTCTTTGTTAGGCTCCACGTCTCACACCCGTACATCAGCACTGGCATCATTGTGGCATTCACTACTTTAATCTTGGTACTTCAACTCAATTCCTTCCTTCTCAAGACAGCATCATTCATCCCTCCGATCATTCGTGTTGCATTTCCTATCCTGGCCTCTATTTCCTTCTCCATACTTCCATCATTACTAACCATCACTCCCAGGTACATCTCCTATTTTCACCTCAAACTCTTCCCTGTCCCTTGCTACCCTCATCACTTTGGTCTTCCTCCACTTTATTTTCAATTCCCATTTGTTCAGCATGTCACTGACTGTCTTTAAGTTATGTTGCAGGCCCTCTTTAGAATCTGCCATTACCACCATGTCATCTGCAAACAGTAGTACACCAACCTCACCAGTAAATAGTTGTACCTCACCCACACAACTTTCTCTTGCCTCCCTCATAACATTGTCCATAAACAGATTAAAGAGCCATGGAGACAGCGTACATCCCTGCCTCACTCCCCTGCATACCTCGAACTCCTCTGATGTTAATCCTCCAACTTTTACACATGCCTTACTGCCCACATACAATGCCTGGATAGTCCTAAGCAACTTCCCCTTAATCCCATACTTGTCCAACACTACCCACAACTTCTCCCTACTCACATTGTCGTAGGCTTTCTCCAGATCCACAAATGCCATGTAAGTCTTCTTATTCTTCTCAATTGTCTTCTCCACAATTTGCTTCACCACAAAGATTTGATCGTTACAACCTCTTCCAGCCCTGAAACCTCCTTGCTCATCCATCACTTTAACATCTGTTATTGCCTTCACCCTCTCATTCAGTATCCGCCCAAACACCTTGCCAACAACGCTCAATAGACTTATTCCCCTATAGTTTGCACAATCTAGTCTGCTGCCCTTCTTGAAAATGGGTATAATTACTGCCTTTATCCAATCTCCTGGAACCACCCCTACTCTCAACACCAGATTGAACAACTTCACCATCCACTCTACCATCACTTCACCACCTGCTTTCAGCATTTCTGGCACTATCCCACATTTGTCATGCAGGTGCCTTTCTCATCTTCAACCTCCTTACACTTCTTCTCACTTCCTCTTTCATTATCTCCAGATCACCTTCTAGTACTGTTGTTGCTCCATTTGGCATGTGCAAACCAGGCCCATCCATTTCTTGGTACAGCCCTTCAAAATGCTCTTTCCACCTTTTCACAACCTCTTCTCCCTCCGGCAGTACTTTTCCATTCTTGTCATAAACGTGCGTCACTCCCTCCTTTGTCCTTCTGCTTCCATTCACCTTAGCCCAGAATCTTTGCTGATTCCTACTAGCATCATTCTCCAACTCTCTCCCCAACTTTACCCACTCCTTTCTTAGCCCTTCTAACAGCATTCTTTGCCTCTAACTTTGCCTTATTGTACATTTGCTTTGCTTCTACCGTGCCAGTATCAAGTAACCTCTTGTACATGACTTTTTTCCTTCTCACTGCACATCTCACTTCCTCGTTCCACCACTTTGTTCTCTTCACTGCTCCCTTTCTCCTCTTCGTAACCCCACACACTCGAGTGGCTGTCTTCACTAAGCACTCTTTCATCTCCTTCCATGCCAACTCTACATCACTACCACACAGGTGTCCTCTAACTCTAGCTCCCTCATACATTTCCCCAATCACTACTTGGAATTCCCTTCTCACGTCATTATCCTTTAATCTGTTTATTCTGATTTTTCCTCTTGTCTGTGCATGCCCTTCACCACCTGTCCTACTCTTGGCTCTTAGTTTAATCTTCAGAAGTACCAAGTAATGATCGCTTCCTATCTCAGCACCCCACACCACCTTGGTATCCATTACCTGTTTCCTAGCCTCCTTACCCACCAAAAAATAATCAATGAGATATCTGAGCCCTTTACCACGACATTCCCATGTGTACTTATGGATTCTCTTGTGAGGAAACAGCGTATTGGAAATCAAAAGGTTGTGCTCACTGCTGAACTGTAAAAGTCTCCTCCCATTCTCATTGCACACTTCTTCGCCATGGTTTCCAAGGACTTCACCCCATATACCTGTATCATTTCCCACTCTCGCGTTCATATCTCCCATTACAATTAACAAATCACTACGTGTCACCCTCCCAACCGTCTCCTGGAGCCTCGAGAAGAATTCATCCTTGTTGGACACACAACTGTCCTCAGTGGGAGCGTATACCTGCACCACAGACACCCAAATGCCCTCTACCTTCAGCCTAATGCACACGATTCGTTCGTCTACGCACCTCCATTCTTTCAAATACCTACCAAAACTTTCTGACAACAAGATCGCTACACCCGCCTTTGCTCTTCCTCCCTGCACTCCTGAATACACACACATTGTATCTCCAATCATTTTCACTCCATTTCCCCTCACCTTCGTTTCACTGACACATAACACCTCCAGACGATATTTCTTCATTTCTTCGACCAGCTCATGCTCTCTACCGTTCATATTTCTGACATTCCAACACCCGAATCTACTAATACTTTCAAAATTGCTACAATCTTTGTTTCTTCCGCCCATTGCTCCTCAAATCCTTACGTTGCTGGCAGGCTGTCTATGACAAAATCACCCAGCGCAGCGCTCATCTGCTGCCGCCATTTTCTTATTTTGTATCTACTGGCTATAATTTTGAACTTCAGTGGAATCCCGTAAAATGGCCACCTCTATAAAGCGACCATCTTAGAATTAGGACCGCTTTGGTTTAGTCCCAAATCTTCCAGGACATGTCGTATTCCTGTACACATGTATTGTTTGATTGCAGGATTAAGACCACCTCAAAATTAAGACCACTTTGCATGGCAGAGATGGTGGTCTTATTTCTGAAGTACCATTGTAAGTACAATGATTATATCTAAGTAGAATAGTGTTACTTGTCACAATTTACAAAAGAGCACGGAACCTATTGGAGCATTATCACCATTTCTTACTGGAATAATTTAGTACTGATGTGCTATAATTATATACCAATACTGTCCACCTCTATAATTCCACAATACAAGTACTTATGCAACATGTGTGTATGTGTGGTGGGAGTGTGAGTGTCGGTGTGGGTGTGTAGTGTGTATATGGGTGGGTAGGTGTGAGTGGGTGTACGGGTTAGAGTGTGGATGTTGTGTGATGTAGGTGTGTGCATCTAATTCAGTTCATTCAATTGTCAGTGAAGTATTAAGGAATCAGTATATAGTGGACCACATTGCTATTACTGGGAAATCTGCATGACTAATTGATATCTAACAAAGCGTGATCCAAGTTTGCACCTAAGGACATAGCAAAGGTGACAATAGTCATTGTTGACATCTTACGCTTTCCACTGATGTATGCAAAGTACTCTTCACTAAATATTGCAAATTAAATTATTCACCTTCTGAAACTAAAAGACCTGCAAAAGCTTCATCCCACAAATTTATAGGGCATGTTGTAGCGGTGCAATGTAAGGTGTGGTGGTGGTACAGATGGACAACTTCAGATCAACAGTTGTGGTTACACTATCAGTTAATGTGATGTGTACACATTTGTACTATTGTAGTATGAGGTGTTTGTATTGTAATATGTTGTACAACACTAACATCCTCCATGTGTGTTTGTGGTGTATATGTGTGGGTGTGGGTGTGGGTGTGGTTGGGGTGTGAGTGTGTGTGTGTGTGTGTGTGTGTGTGTGTGTGTGTGTGTACACTATCAGCTAATGTGATGTGTGTACATTTGTACTATTGTTGTAGTAGGTGTTTGTATTGTAACATGTTCACCATGCTATAAGCTACATGCATATGCCTGTGGGTGTACTTGTATACATGTGTGTGTTTGTGTGGGTGTGAGTGGGTGGATGTGTTTGTGAGTGTAGATACGTATATATGAATGTCGGTTCTATAATGTGTAATGTCACGTGTCATGGTAGTATTGGTAGAGATGGACAGCTTGAGCTTAACAGTTGTGCTTACACTATCACTTAATGTGATGCGTGTACATGCATTTGTACTATTGTAGTATGATGTGTTTGTATTGTAACATGTCACTACACAGTGTGTGTGTGTGTGTGTGTGTGTGTGTGTGATGTATGCATGTGTACATGCATGCCACTTGTAGTACATTTAGGTTAGAAGCGTCCTTTATAGAGAGGTCCCTTCTTCAGTTTGCCCTTAGTTGAGGCGTCCACTTCTTCGGTGTGTCATTAGTCGTTAGTAGTTTGTTCCATGTATACTGTGTGCCTTCATCTAGTGTGGTCATTGGACTCTTCCTTTGCAATGTGTGTACATCCCATCCTTAGTGTCTGAGGTTCTTGAGAAATATGAAGATACTTTTTTTGAAGTAGTGGATACCAAGTACAACTTGTATGAACTCAAGCGTAAAGGAGTGATCCCACAGGTCATACAAAGACGTATCTCAGCCACAGATGATGATAAAGAGTGTAGAGAGATATTATATGACCACTTGAAGCAACACGGCAGTGAGGACACACTGAGGGAGTTCTGCAAGGTGGCCATTGCAGCAGACGGTTATCCAAACATGCAGAAACTGGCAGAGAAGATGATGAAGGAGCTGACACAAGGAGGTTGGTTCCAGTACCTCTGTGATATGTAAGCAAAATCTGTTTTGTGCTTGTAGTGTGTGTCATCAGTTATCTTACCTCTCCCTACCATTGTACTCCACAGTTGAGGCAGGAGGAGAGGGGGGAGGACATGTGGCATACTTTTGCAGCCGTCTTGGGGATTTCTATAGGAATATAAAGATTGTCGAGGATGAGTGGCTTCCTGCTGATCAGTCTTTACCGTTTGTTAATTTAGCCCTCGCTCCTTTCCATTTGAGTGCTCAGCATGCCCAGGAGAAGTTTGTTGAGGCTGTAACAAAAGGTGTCGATAACGTGTACACATACCGGACTGATAAGGTAGAATGCGAGGCAATCCCAGTATTAGTGAAGAAACATAAGCTTGTAATCCTTAGTGGTGCTCCCGGGGTGGGGAAAAGTACATTAGCTCGGAAGGTGTGCCAAGATGTTTGTCAAACTCCTGGTTGCCATGGTTACATGTTGGTCCTCTTGGTTGAGTTGCGCGACTTGCTGCTGTTCAAGGAAGATTTTGAATTAGTTGATATTCTACAGCTGTTCCAGGGAATGATGAGGGATGGCGCATCACCTCAAAATGTGTCCAAGACAGTTTATGACAACCTAGGACGGGATGTGCTGTTTATCTTGGATGGATTTGACGAGTTGTCCCCTCACCTTCGACAGTCACCTTTCCTTGTGAACCTACTATCACACAACCGTGATTCCCTTTTACCACACTGTGATGTTATTCTAACATCCCGCTCCATTGTAACAAGCAAGATCTACCGCCAAATGCATATGTCTCGCAGTCAAGTCAGTCTAACTAATATCGAGGTACTTGGTTTCACTCAGGACCAGATTGAGGTTTATGCTAAGCAATAGTTCACTGACCAGAGGCGAACAGATCTGTTTGACCCATTTGTGAGAAAGATAGGTGCTGTACCACAGATTAGAGGCCTCTGTTCCATACCTATTGTTCTGTCCATAATCTGCCAAGTTTACTTATTCAAAGAGAATCTTCCACCGACATTGACCCAAATCTATAATGACTATCTTTGTGTGAAAGTACTCAAGTATGACAATGACCTAACTAAGCTTGATTCCATCCTGGATCTTCTAAAATTTAATATTAAGGATCATGAAATCTATAAACTTGGAGAAGTTGCATATAATTGTATTCAGAAACAGAAGGTGATATTTGATTCAGCTGATCTCCATGGTCTTGGTGAGCGCTTCTCAGATCATAAGAGAGGGTGTGGTGTGTTAACAGCCAGGCCCATTCAGTGTGGTCCAAAGTCCAAGAAAGGGGCCATTGAAAGCTTCTTCTTCATCCACTTGACTATACAGGAATTCCTAGCTGCTGTTTATGTGTCCCTCCTGACAGTAGATAGGCAGCGTGAGGTCTGGGCTAGGTATCTCAGTGTGCCCCACATGGCACAGGTGTGGCGCTTTTATTGTGGATTGACCAAATTACAGCACTTTGACCTCCTTCAAATGAACTCATATTCTAAGGACTTTCAAATGCAGTGCTTCTTTGAGGCACAAAATGGTTCGTTAGTTCATCAGTTGATGCCACATTTTGTAGGAGAAAAGGTGTCAGTGGAGCCCAAGACTGCTTATGACTCCATGGCCTACGGCTATTGTCTTTCCTGTAGCTCTTCTCTTCGAGAACTCACTGTCAAGATCAGTAAATCTACTGTTGCCCAAATTGGTCGTCTGTTGGAGCCAGTACTCTCCTCACAGCAGCTGCACTTACTGCATATCATTGGCCCAAGTGAGTTTATCTTAATTGTGTATTGCCTTTTCCATTGCCATTGTATATTCCTCTCTTTGGGTAGGCCGTCAGTTTGGGCATGGTAATTGTTATAACTGTTGATATTATCATATTTACATTCAGTCATTCATTTATTTAGTATGGATGTTAATCTCCAATCCTGGAGGTCATCCCTGTACACACTCAAACAAAAGGAACACTAGTAATATGTAGCTACAAACAGTTTTATTTTAAATAGTTAATCCATCTTCTCTGCAGTCTTGCTCTATGTAGGTCTCCTCCCTTCTAACTCCTTTCAAAACTTTCACTGTGGACTTGTCAACATCAATTTCCACTCCCATGTCATCCTCTAGTTGTTGTGAACCAACATGATGTTGCTAGCACGTATTGCATCATTCACATTTCCTATTGTGACATTTCTGAACAACCAACCTAAACAGCACTACATGTATGTATGTGTTGTTGCTTAGCAACACAAATCAGTGAATGCTGCACTTGTTGTAACTTCATTTGTACTCTTTTGTCATTGACTACAGGAGACGACTCAGGCTCTGAGGAGTGGAGGGAAGTGGAGGACCTCCTAGACAGGATCGCTTCACAAACAAGTGGAAGCCATGGTAAGAGTGCTGGTACACATACATGTACTCCACTTCATCCACATTTGTACTGGCATTGCCATGCATGTCCACTTGGTACTGTTTACGTGGAGTGGCTCTGCATGAACTGCTCTGACACTGTGTACCACTAGCCACTGTTGTGGTGTGATGTTGGGCAATGAATGTCATTATAAGCTGCAGAATGTGTCTGTCATGTTTAGAGTTGACTGAGTGCATGACATGTTGTTATGTTTACCTTTCACAAATGGTGCCTTGAAAGGACACTTTGGCAAGGTGTACTTGTATGCACCTCCCCTCAGCACAGTAGTGAAGTTGCTGTGTCTGCAACATGTGACAGAGATTGATTGTGGACTCACACATGAATGTGAGGTAAGTTTCAGTGTGAGATGGTTCATGCCTTGATACTATCAGTAGTACATGGTTTCCATGGTAACATGCAGAAAGTACATTCATATGTACTACATGTTCAGGTGATGTATTGGTGCTTTCAACCTTGGAAAATATCCCCTAATACTTTCCCACAATTGTGGTATATTTTATTACATATGACAGCTTAGATAATGCCCACTGATGGCAAACAGCAGTGGCAGTGTCAAATGGTGTTTGTCCCCATTCCACTGCATGATGGACTGTGTTGATGTCTTATTCTACAGGCAATGGACCATGCATGAGATTTTGATGAAGATGGAAAGGTCACTCTCGAGAAACAAGACCATGAACAAGCTGACACTGTGTGACATTAATTGTGTGACTCTACCCAAGCAGTTCTGTCATCACCTTCTCCTTGGAATCGGAAGGAATTCTTCCCTGTCAGATGTGGACCTGGTCTTTAGCCCACAGTCCTGGGATTGTCCTGATGATGGTAGGTTGGTGTATGTCAGTCACATATTGTGTGACTCAGTTGGATGTAGTGTATAGTGTGTAACAAGCAATAGTGAGGACATCTATGGGAAGTAAGTATGTATACGTGTAGTGTGTGCTCATGCTTTTGGCCATTACCACTTATTATTTCCTGTATTTTACTTCCTTCCGGTCATTGTGCCTTGTGCAAACAATACCTTTTATTCCTTTGTGTTCTTTGTATGCACGCTATATATTCTAGTGCATGCGATGTTGATTGATCACTCCTATTGCAACTCGATCCGGATCTCTTACCGTAACAACCATTACATTGGTGACCCTGACGCTGGTCGTTTTGGCCACAGAACACGCACGATGATGGATTCCCATCCGAACCAACCAGCCACCCTCCACCGGATCGAGACTACCACCTCGTGGCAACTGCCACCGCCCATACATCGGCCGCTCGGCCCCTCATCGGCCGGCTCCTGGCCCTCCCCTCTCCTCACCGGCCCCCATCGGCCTGCCATTCATCTACCGTCCCACCCGGCCCTCCCTCGGTTCATTTGGCCAATCGTCAGCCCCTCATCGGTCGCGCCCGGCTTTCTTCGGCCTCACTCCGGCGTACCACGGCCTCATCCGGGCTTATCAGGCCTCAGCCCCTGGCCCCAGCTCGCCTCATCACGGCCACAGCTCGCCTCAGCTCAGCCACAGCTCGCCTCATCACGGCCACAGCTCGCCTCAGCTCGGCCTCAACACGGCCTCATCACGGCTTCCCTCAGCTCTCTCGGCCTCAGCCCAGCTACTCTCGGCAGCTTCCCGACTCTCTTGGCCCCAACTCAGCCCCTCCCAGTCCACGGCCCTTCTGGAATGCGTCTTTAGGGACCACGTTCTTTTCTCTGGAAGGCCCTTTTTGGACTTCGGCCTGGCACGGCAACAGTGGCACACTTTCGGGACCACATGACCCCGCTTGACTCCTCATGGCTCTTCACTGGATACTGCTTCTGGCCCCTCTGACCCTGCTGGCCCACTTTCACTCGGGTACGTTTCATTGCCAACGCTGGCACACCCACATCCACAATGTTCCTTGGGCCACAGCAGGCTGTCACCGCATTACAGCTGCAGCTTACCCAGTTTACGCCAGCTCTCATCCTAGTCTGGTTCAGCACCAGGTCATTGACATCCTGACTCCTTGACGGACCTCTGGTCGCATGGTCGCATTGCTTCTCACGACTGCAGTTCTCACTCACCTGGCCTTGGATTTGATGGGTGGAGCTCCATGGCCCAGCCATTTCCGGACACTTGCAGTTGCTACAAGCTCAGCCCTCACTTCACAGTGGCAAGCAGTCAGGCAGTCACAATGCTGGGTGTTCCTTCATCTACTGCCATCTTCAGTGGCAGCCTTACTCATCATGCACTTCAACGACAGCCCATCGCTGGACCAAGCACTTCACTTCTTGCACAGCTTTTCACTACCTCATCTCATTCCCTGTCATTCACTGGGGGGGAGTACTGTAGTGTGTGCTCATGCTTTTGGCCATTACCACTTATTATTTCCTGTATTTTACTTCCTTCCGGTCATTGTGCCTTGTGCAAACAATACCTTTTATTACTTTGTGTTCTTTGTATGCACGCTATATATTCTAGTGCATGCGATGTTGATTGATCACTCCTATTGCAAC
>OZ025869.1:3596764-3656764 GCA_964019415.1 Ianthella basta | reverse complement strand
TCAGTGAGTGAGTAGGAGGGAAGGGAGGCCATCTTGGTGCAGGGAGAACTGAGTCAGGAGAAAGGGAAGAGGGGAAACAGTGAACAGGGTGGACATAGACACACAAGCAAACACACACAGACAGACAATGGATTAGGCAAAGCAGGTAGAAGGACCTCAAGGTGGGCATGGGATGAGAAGGGTGAAGGGTGGGAGGGGCAACTAGAGGATGAACAGGATGGGAGGGGCAGTGGGGGATGGGAGGGGCAGTGGGGGATGGGAGGGGCAGTGGGGGATGGGAGGGGCAGTAGGGGATGAACAGGATGGGAGGGGCAGTAGGGGATGGGAGGGGAAGTAGGGGATGGGAGGGGCAGTAGGGGATTGGAGGGGCAGTAGGGGATGGAAGGGGCAGTGGAGGATGGGGGGGGCAGTGGGGGATGGGAGGGGCAGTAGGGGATGGGAGGGGCAGTAGGGGATGGGCGGGGCAGTAGGGGATGGGAGGGGCAGTGAGGGGCATTGACGAAGGAAAGTGGCATTGACTAATTAGACGGGCAGTGAGGGAGAAATGGGATGGTAGGGGCATGGGGGACAGGCTAGGATTGACAATGAACATGAAATATCAACCGAGTTGTATGCACCATTTACAACAGTAGAGAGGTTTCTCAGTATTCTCACTGAGGTGGCATCCTCCGAGTGTTTTCAGAGATGGAGCTTCGCGTGTCATGGATGAGCTCTTGACTGTGAACAAGTCTTTAAGGAGGTCTGTATTGTCATTACAGCACTGCAAGGAGGGAAGGAGAGGGAGAGGCTGTACATGTGTGAAATGAGAAGGGCTGCCTACACTGACAGCAAATGATGGATAAGGTCATGTGGTCAATAGCATGACATCACATGGGACAGTCTGTGTTCATGTTCACTGCACAAGGGGAGGGTGTTGGTACAAACAACACACCATCAAGTCACACAGAGCAGTGGGGATGCAATAACAACACCCCGGGGAGCAAAAGGGGTGGAGTGTCAACACTAGGGGAGAGATCAGGTAAAAGTCCCCCCCACCCCACCCCCTCCATCCACATACAGAGACATCATTGGAGCAAGCAATGACCTAACCAATCTAGCTATTCAAGTCCACTAACCACTGACAAGAACAGTGGGTGGTGCTAACAGCTACTAGGTTGTTTGAAGGACTCTCACTGCACACACACACCACCACACACACAGTCCTCCTCAGTCAGTGGCTCAGTTGTGGACTCAACAATTGTCGAGAAGACAGCAGTAACTACGAGGATGGGACAGGATAGGGAGGAAGGAGGAAGGGAAATGAGGATGTGGTGTGAACAGGACTGCGTCTCAGCAGTCTGCACCTTCACTGAACTAAGTCAGCCAACGCCCACTGACAAAGGAGTCAACTCAAACAAGACTCCATCACTGCCACACAGTTCCCCTCTGCCCAGCTCCCCCAGTGCCCTCACCTCGTCAGTTGGTCACTAGCTGAGATGTGACGCAGTCCCGTACTATTCTCTGTTGTGACGGACGGTGTCTCCTCAAACAGACACGCACTCATCCTCCTCCGAAGTCCACTCTTAACATGACCTCTCTAAAGCCATCCTGAACTAGTGCTCGTCTTCTAAACGCACGTGTCTGCACGTGTTTCAAACATGGTGTCACGGCAGGTAGTGTAACTAGGGGATTTCCCAAGCCGCATCCCACTCAGTAAAATGGCTACCTAGTAAGAGGACCATCGATATCGTGTCTAGATCGTACTCCTTCGATCAACGCACACTTTTAACAAAGAGCTTGGTGAGTTTCAACATATTTGTGTCCTACTTAAAATTAGTGACAATTGGGGTAATTTGTTGTGCTAGAATGAGCTTTTTCGCCAATCGCGCGCCCTCTGTGTAGGTCTTGACTATCAGCTCTCAGTACATGTTCAGTGTTGTTAGCCAAATTAGTTGGCACACCAACCTGGCTAGCTAAACTGATTCCCCAATCAAACTTGAGAGGATGGAGCCTGTTCATGTGTAATGTTGTGTAGTGTGTTTGTGTCCCTGTACATCTCATCCTTCATCTGAGAGTGCTGCTCATCTCATTTCTGTACTGCATACTTTACTGGTGGATCATTCCTACTGACCATTTATCCTCTAGTTGTACAAACATGCAAGCACTGCTCAACCAGTTCCCTCATTCTGTCCCATGGTAGAACATGAGGCACTCCCACAATCGCTACAGAGCTCCTACTCGTGGTTTATGCCCAACCTATCGACCAACCATCTTTGGTCCTGCCAGACCAGGAAATGTTCAAGGACATGTCGTATTCCTTGTTCTAACAGTGATGTGTGCGTTCTTCCTGTGTCTATTCCTGCTACCCTTTGGTACCTCAGTAGTGAACTGTATGAGGTTCTCAGAGGGCTCTAGTCTCTCCTATTTCACAACCAGCAGAGCCCCACTTTGTGCCCCCTCTCACTGCCTGTGCCTTGTGTGTAGGGGGTGGTTCACTGTAGACTGTGCCAGTGAAGGCATCGCACACAGTTGGAGCGGTGGATGTGAACACACACTTGGCCCACCTGTTTGTCATTGAGACTGTCTGTGGATATGTAATGGAACACTTGGGCTAGCAAATGTTCACTCTCAACTGTTCACTGTCTCTCTCCTTTGTTTCTACACAGGTGACATGCCTATTTCCAATGAGCAGTGGCGGGTGGCTGTAGGACTGTGGGCTGCCCGCATTCAGCAGACTCTCATCATCAGGAGAGGAGTGAAGAGGTCACCGTCCAGTCAGGAGGGGGCACCTTGTCCACTCGGCCAACCACACAGTGGGGAGAAGAAATGCACAGTGAAGAGGAAAGGGAGGAAGAAGGCCAAAAATGACTCTTCTGTTGACCCGGCTATCACCACTGATGAATTCTATGATGGATTGATTGCTGTTGCAGTGATTGTGAGCTGCTTAGGAAGAAACAAGTGTAAAGACGGCTTATTCAGGAATCCTGTTGGCCCATTGCTGGAGGTGTTGGGAGGCAGCAGATTAAATGCACTGGTTGTCATAGCGATCCTCCTCCTCCGAAGTGGTGATGTGGAATCAAACCCTGGTCCTATGGAGAGAGGTGGGTGTTGTGCTTAGTGCAACAACAGTTTACAGTCCACTTATTGTACAGCAGGTCATGTTAGCAATCACTGACACACACACCATTTGGGTCACTGCTGGGGGAGCAGTGTGAGGGGTTACAAGAATGTGTTTGCAGGATGCATGGGCATCTTGTTGTGAGTACACTCTTCACACTGTACATTAACCACTCTCCATTCTGGACATGTGGGACATTGTGGGACTGGCCCAGATGTCCTGATTAGAAAGGTGGCCTATAGCTTCAGAGCTAGCTTGTACACATCTCTATAATGTAACGAGGACAGTATAGTCACTGCCCTCATTAGAGAGATGGTCTTCTTTCAGAGGTAGTTATATACTCATCTCTATGTATATTAGACAGTAGGCACTGTCCTCATTAGAGAGGTGGTCTTCTTTCAGTGGTAGTTTATACGCAGCTCCATGTAGCTGGAACAGTAGGCACTACCCTTATTCGAGAAGCACTATTATTTCAGAGGTAGTTTTGTACACACCTCCATGTAGCTATGACAGTAGGCACTGTCTTAATTAAAGAGGAGTCCTTATCTCTTATCAGAGTACGTATAGCCATCTTTGTATTGTGTCAATTGGCACTGTTTTGTAAGGGAGGTGTCATTATATTAGAGGTGTCCTTATTTCAGAGGTAGTTGTACACATCTCTATAATGTAGCTGGGACAGTACTGCCCTCATTAGAGAGGTGGTCTTCTTTCAGAGGAACTACGGATCATGGATTGTCGTTATATTTGCAGTGCTTACTTTCACGGATGCTGGATCATCAGGTCGTTTCAGCCTTCCCACTCAGGTTACCCCACACGGGCTACCTTAGCACTCACCAGTCATCACTAGTTTTGCAAAACATGCCCACTTCCAGTCCTGTGATTATATTTTGGTTGTATGAATTCAGTGATCATACATCACACTTCTTGTCAATTTGGTATGTAAATTCAACCAGTAGTGGACCACATATTGCCAAGTAATCTGCTAACTAATTGATATTTCATTACAACAAAGCACAGTCCATATTTGTACTTATGCCACATTCCATTGTCAGTGAAGTATTAAGGAATCAATGTAGTGGACCACATTGCTATTAGAAATCTGCATGACTAATTGATATCTAACAAAGAAAGGTGAATTACCTATGGATACCTATGGATATAGCAAAGATGACAGTAGTCATTGTTGGCATCTTACGGTTTCCATTGTAATTTATGTTTATTAATTGTTTATTTTATGCAACTATTTGCTAAATATTTGTGGATTAAATTAGTTACTGATAGTTTCTGACATCGCAAAACCCGCAAAAGCTGTATCCCACAAAAGCAATTGAATATGGTAGCAGTGTAATGTCATGTGGTGGGGTACAGATGGACAGCTTCAGATCAACAGTTGTGGTTTCACTATCAGTTAATAAGATGCGTACACATTTGTACTATTGTAGTATTAGGTTTTTATATGGTAATGTGTTTCACTACACTAACATCCTACATGTGTGTGTTTGTGGTGCGTGTGCATGCATGCGGACGTGAACGCATGTGTATTTGCATGCATGTTAGCACTTGTGTGCATGTGAGTATATAATATATATAGTATATATGAATGTCGGTGTGTTTGTATACATTGGTGGGTTTATCGTTGTGTGTGTAACATGTGTGATGGGAACATTTTCTCTATTATGTAGCTGGGATGTAGACACTGCTCTCATTGGAGAGGTGGTCTGAATCCTCTGATGTAAGACCACCTTTCTAATGAGGGCAGTACCAACCGTCTATAGTCCATAGTTTTATACACATCTCAATGTAACTGGACAGTAGGCACTGCTCTCATTAAAGAGGTGGTCTTATTTCAGAGGTGGTTTTGAACGCATCTCTATGTAGCTAGGACTGTAGGTACTGCCCTCATTGGAGAGGTGGTCCTACTTCAGAGGTACATAGTTTTATATCATCTCTGTAGCTGGGAGAGTAAGCACTGCCCTCATTAGAGAGGTGTCCTTATTTCAGATGTAGTTTTTGTACACATCTGTATGTACCTGGGACAGTAGGCACATTAGAGAGGTGTACTTATTTTAGTGGATCTTATGATACCTAATCTTGTGAAATTCAGCATATACAACATTTCTATGTGGTGTTCTAAATATGTAGATGGTCACTTCTTTAACTATCTGTACCACTTTCCCAAACTTCATCCTGCCAACCTGTCCTCCCTCAGGTGCTCACACTCAACTCAACTTGAGCTCCAAGCCCACACTGGCTGAGCTGGATGAGCTCATAGTGCGAGCCATCACTGATGGGTGGGAACAGGTGTTGCTCCACCTTGGGGTGGAGTCTTTTGTAATAGACACAGTGAAAAGGGATAACCCTGGTCCATCTGAGGCAGTGTGCCTAGAAGTCCTCAACAGGTGGCTGAGTGCTGAGCCAGGTACAGGTGAGGCTGAGAGGACTTGGGGCTCTGTTTTAGAGGCACTGGAGACAAGTGGACGCAGACAACTGGCAGAACAACTGAGAGAGCAAGTTGGTGAGGGTTCTGTTTTCTGCATGGGATGGTTATTGCACCACACTTATTAAAGCAGTCTGTTGTTTGGTGTCCTTTTAACAATGATAGTCTTTGCTACTTTCCCTTGGTCAGAACATGCTGTATGAATACACTTACAGGTCTAACTGTTATTTATGCCATTTTGTAGTATTCTCACACCAACTCCTCCCCTCTCCTCCCCCACTGTATTGTTACAGTACAAGCAGGGACACTCTCTTCTAGTGAATCTGCAAGTGATGTCAGAGCAGTGCTCTCTCAGAATGTGCTCTCAGTGGGTGAGTCAAGTCCTTCCTTAGTCAAACCCAATCTGTTCAGAACAAAACGTTCACCAAATCTGAGGTTGACCATATCACCTGCCTGCAAAATGCCACCACCTTCTTCTTGCCCTTCAGTTTCTTTAGCAGATCTAATGTACATGGTTTCAATTGTGTGTACACACACATCACATGGGGTGGACGCTGCATGTGACGTGATGTGTACGTTTGGTGAACAAGTATGGAAATAGCTGTGACTGGACTAGGTTACAGAAGGCACTAGTCCTTGTAAAGGAGCTGTTGTGTCTTTGTTTATGTTAGCCTTTGTCAACTTGTCTGTCCTTTCATCTTTTACAGGCCATCAGAGATGTGACATGCTATTGAGAGCATTTGTTAGCAGAAATGCAGCTGGCAAAGGTCGGGCCATCCTGGAGGGAGTTGGCCTTTCTTCGGAGGTGAGAGACATGTGCTACACAGACCACCCCTTGAATGAAGAAGAGGCCGTTCAGTCCGGGCTGATAAAGTGGAGGGACGGCAATGGGGGGACTCCCACATGGGCAGTGCTGCTGAGAGCTATGGAATATGCAGGAGTTGGTGTGCAGCACATTAGGAAACTGAAAGAGGAACTCGTCAAAGGTGTGTGATTCTAGTAGTCACTTCAACGTATTCTACACTGTGTGTCGTGTCAACTACTGTTATAAGTGTATATTATAGTGATCTCCACAGGTCTGCATACAGCCTGCCACCTTAGGCAATGGACTGCAGTGATTGTGTGTGGAGATATCTAACTTTATTTCTGAACTGTCTCATTTCCTCTCTCTGTCAATGTGTGTGTGTGTGTATGCAGGTATGACTGGCTATGGAACAAGGCCGGAGTACGTGTCCCCTCCCAGTACTGCAGCACCTTATGTTAGGGTACAACCTCTACAGGCAATGGGACCCTCCCCTTGTAACATGGGCTATGGTACGCTGTGAATTGTGTATACCTGTCACATTCAGTAGAGGGACTAGAAGATGAATAATGTTATTGTTGTGTTTGTTATGTTGAAATGGAAAGTACACACAATACTCTAGCGGGCACTGGAGACTACATGAGTGTGAGCAAACACCTGACTGGTGACATTCAGAGCAGACTGAGTTATGGTTTATGTTCAAAGGTTTTACCGATTTGGTCTACTCCTTTGGGTGCAGATGTCATAACTGTAATAGAAATTCTGCATAGTCTGTATAATTATAGTGTGTGTGTATAGTGTTTTATCAGTATGTACGTTAATGATATTTTGTTCTCCATATTATGTCCTCTTTCTGTGTGGGTGTGTGTGCATGCTTCCATACATTTTGGTGTGTGTGTGTTTGTGAGATACAGTCTGTTCACTGATTCCCTTCTCCCTTTTCCTCCTGATGTAGCTCACCCTCCACCAATATGGCTTCCCATCCCCTCCTCTCAGTCCCTTTCTTCGAGGGAGATGTTCCCTGGTCCTTCTGCTGTAGGGTATCATCCACACTATGTGAGACAGCCCCAAGGTGTGTGTGGGTGTAGTGTGCAAGTGAAGTAGTTACTGTGCATGTGTGTGTGTACATTCTTAGTTCATAATGTAGTCTACCAGATATCTGGGCGAATGCTATACAAGAGAAGTCGTATGTAGTATAACTTATCTAGTTGTACTGCAGTATTGTTTGAGCACTATGACGCTGTGTGTTTGTATTTAATAATAACTGGATACCAAAATGCTGTTAACTACACAGTTTCCCCTTGTAAATAAAACAAATCAAATATAATATTATTGTTCTTGCTTTGCTTCATTTCTAGCACTTCTTTGTACGATTCTGAGTGAGTATATTTTAACGGGTGCAAAGCAGCCACTTTTGTGACGTCACGCTAAGAAGTCTGTCAAACTAAATACATTCTTTACACAAATGAAGCTACAAAACTTCAAATTCAAACTATAAATCAACTTTGTCCCTGCCTTAAAAGTTATAATCTTCCAGTTTGACACATTGGAATAATATTACATTGAAGTTGATGAAATTATTTCATTTGTATGTCAGCTATTCACTTTGCTTACAATAGTAAGTATATATTTATGCTGAATTATAATAATACCGAGGTAGTATATTTGCCAATACTGCCCACCTCTATTCCACAATACAACTATGCAACATGTGTGTATGGGTGGAGGGGAGTATGAGTGTGGGTGTGGGTGTGGGTGTGTAGTGTGTATGTGGGTGGGTGGGTGGTTCGGTGGGTAGGTGTGTTGCAGACATGTGTGGGCTTGTGTGGGTGTACGGGTTAGAGTGTGGATGTTGTGTGATGTAGGTGTGTGCATCTAATTCAGTTCATTCAATTGTCAGTGAAGTATTAAGCAATCAATGTACTTGGGCGGATTTAGGGGGGGGTCCAGGGGGTCATGTGACCCCCCCCCCTTAGCCTAGACCCTAAGATTCTTTCAAAGCAGAAAATGACATTAAGCAGTATTTATGGCATAGAAAGGAAACAACTATGACACAATCATTTTTACCATAAACCCGATGTGATTGTACAGTAGTCCAATATGCCAAAATTGGCTTTTACTTCAATGCCACCCGCTGGCGGCCATTTTTATGACGTCACAAGCGTTATTTTATTGCAATAAAGATGGCCGCTCAGACGTGTGAAGTTTGAAAAATTACTTTGTGACCCCCCCCTTTACAAAATCCTGGATCCGCCCCTGATGTAGTGGACCACATTGCTATTACCAGGAAATCTGCTTGACTAATTGATATCCAACAAAGCGTGATTTATGTTTGCACCTATGGATATAGCAAAGCTGACAATAGTCATAGTTGGCATCTTATGGTTTCCATTGTAATTGTTTATTAAATTTTATGCAACTCTTTGCTGAATATTTGTGGATTAAATTATCCACCAATCCACTGATAGCTTCCGAAGCCACATGCACAATGTGGTAGTAGTGCAAGGTGTGGTTGAGGTGAAGATTAACAGTTTCATATCAACAGTTGTGGTTACACTATCAGTTAATGTGATGTGTACACATTTGTACTATTGTAGTATGAGATGTTTGTATTGTAAAATTTTGTACAACACAAACATACTACAGTACGTGTGTGTGTGTGTGTGTGTGTGTGTGTGTGTGTGTGTGTGTGTGTGTGTGTGTGTGTGTGTGTGTGTGTGTGTGTGTGGGTGGGTGGGTGGGTGGGTGTGTTTGTATGGATAGTATGAATGTGTGTGGGTATGCGAGTGTATGTGTGTGTACTGGAAACATGCCTCAGAAGAATAGATGGGTGTGCATTTGTGCGTGCGTGCATGCATGGGTGCGTGGGTGCATGCGTGCGTGCGTGTGTGTGTGTGCATGTGTGTGTGTGCATGTGTATGTGTGTGTGTGTGTGTGTGTGTGTGTGTGTGTGTGTGTGTGTGTGTGTGTGTGTGCAGATGCATGTTGTTTACTTTGTGTTCACATCATTGTGATAGTTGTGTTTCTCAACCATTGCATTCTGCAGGGCCTGATAGAGGGTCAGCGTTGTTAAGGAGTGTGGGTGATTATGAGGAGGAGGTTGGTTGCTTGTGTGTGTATGCATGTGTGTGCGTGCATGTGTTTGTGTGTGTGGTGTGTGTGTGTGTGCTTTCATTCATAGGGCGTGTGTAGCTATGTATGTCAATCGTTGGCTAATTTTGGTTGTTTGCTTTGATAAGTGCATTGTTCAATCAGTCAGGTGTTTACACATAGCAGCTGAAAAGCATGACTTACATTTGTCAGACACTGTACTGTGAATACTGCAAGTGGAAAGAGTAAGCCGTGAATTAGAACTGCATGCCCATTGACTCTCAGACAGGCATTTTCCCAGCAGTTTTCATAATGTCCGATGTTTAGGCCAGGTTAGTTTCATCGTGTAGTAGTTTGCAAAGAATTGAGATCTTCTAATGGATGTATATTGGTGTGTCGTATGTGAGTTTCTTTCCGGTCCACTCACAGGTGCAGTCCTTCTTCAGCCGAATGAAGGAGTACTATAGCAGTATGAACATTGTGGAAGATGAGTGGTTCCCCAACCAGACAATGTGCTACGTCAATCTGGCTCTCACCGACTTCAGATTGGGCTCACAGCGTGCCCATGAAATGTTTGTTCAAGCCGTTACAAAAGGTGTTGATAATGTGTACACCAACCAGACTGGTAAGGTAGAATGTGAGGCAATTCCTCAACTGGTGAAGGAACGTAAACTTGTAATCCTTAGTGGTGCTCCCGGGGTGGGGAAAAGTACATTAGCTCGGAAGATATGCCAAGATGTTTGTCGCTCTCCTGGTTGCCATGGTTACAGTTTGATCCTCCTCGTGGAGTTGCGTAAACTGCTGCACTTTAAGAAAAACTTTAAATTAGTGGATATTTTGCAGCTGTTCCAAGGAATGATAGGAGACACTACTTCACCTGAGGTATTGTCCAAAGCTATTCATAAGAACCTAGGGAGAGGTGTGCTGCTCATTCTGGATGGATTTGATGAGCTCCCCTCACACCTTCGGCAGTCAGACTTAGTTGTAAATCTTCTATCACACAACCTCGAATGCAGTGCCCCCTTGCCATACTGCCATGTGATTATGACATCCCGATCAATTGTAACAAATGAGATATACAGCAAGATGCGGATTGGTCCAACAAATATTGAAGTGCTTGGGTTCTCTCAGGAGCAGATCAAAGAGTATGCAAAACACTTCTTTACTGATCAAGGACTGCCTGAACTGCTAGACTCATTTCTAAGCAAGATTGACAGTGTCCCACATATTAAGGGTCTTTGCTCTATCCCAGTTGTACTGTCCATCATCTGCCAAGTCTTCTTATATGAAAAGAACCTTCCACCGACATTGACCCAAATCTATAATGACTACTTGTGTGTGAAAGTACTCAAGTACAGTGAAGACTTGTCTGCACTAGATTCCATCTTGGATCTTCCAATGGGCCACGATATCTATAAACTTGGTAAAATTGCTTATAATTGTATTGAGAGCCAAAAGGTCGTGTTTGATTCAAGTGATCTCCATGGTCTTGGTGAGTGCTTCTCAGACCGCAAGAGAGGGTGTGGTGTGTTAACAGCCAGGCCCATTCAGTGTGGTCCGAAGTCCAAGAAAGGGGCCATTGAAAGCTTCTTCTTCATCCATTTGACTGTACAGGAATTCCTAGCTGCTGTTTATGTGTCCCTCCTGACAGCAGATAGGCAGCGTGAGGTCTGGGCTAGGTATCTCGGTGAGCCCCACATGGCACAGGTGTGGCGCTTTTATTGTGGATTGACCAAATTACAGCACTTTGACCTTCAAATGAATTCATATTCTAAGGACTTTCAAATGCAGTGCCTCTTTGAGGCACAGAATGTTTCATTGGTTTGTCAGTTGATGCCACACATTGTGGGAGAAGAGGTGGAAGTGTGGCCCAAGACTGCTTATGACTCCACAGCCTATGGCTATTGTCTTTCCTGTAACTCTTCAATGCGAGATCTCACTGTCATTATTAGTCTGTCTACTGTTGCCCAAATTGGTCGTCTGTTGGAGCCAGTACTATACTCACAGCAGCTGCACTCACTGTGTATCATTGGCCTAGGTGAGTTTGTGTAAATTGTGTATTGCCTTTTCCATTGCCATTGTATATTCCACTCTTTGGGTAGGTCATCAGTTTGGGCATTGTAATTGTTATAACTGTTGATGTTATCATATTCACATTCAGTTAATCAACTATTCAGTATGGATGTTAATCTCCAATGCTGGAGGTCATCGCTGTACACAGTCAAAACAAAAGGAACAATAGTAATATGTAGCTACAAACAGTTTTATTGTAAATAGTCATTCCATCTTCTCTGCAGTCTTGCTCTATGTAGGTTTCCTCCCTTCTAACTCTACTTTGAAAACTTTCACTGTGGACTTGTCAACATTAATTTCCATTCCCATGTCATCCTCTAGTTGTTGTGAACCAACATGTTGCTAGCACCTATTGCATCATTCCCATTTCTACATTGCTACAGTAGTTGCATCATTCCATTTCCGATTGCAACATTTCTGCATGGACAACCAAACCAAACAGCACTGCATGTATATATGTGTTGTTGCTTAGCAACAAAAATCAGTGAATGCTACTCTTGTTGTAACCTCATTTGTACTCTGTTGCCATTGACTACAGGACCAGGCTGTGAGGAGTGGAGGGAAGTGGAGGACCTCCTAGACAGGATCGCTTCACAAACAAGTGGAAGCCATGGTAAGAGTGCTGGTACACATACATGTACTCCACTTCATCCACATTTGTACTGGCATTGCCATGCATGTCCACTTGGTAGTGTTTACGTGGAGTGGCTCTGCATGAACTGCTCTGACACTGTGTACCACTAGCCACTGTTGTGGTGTGATGTTGGGCAATGAATGTCATTATGAGCTGCAGAATGTGTCTGCCATGTTTAGAGTTGACTGAGTGCATGACATGTTGTTATGTTTACCTTTCACAGATGGTGCCTTGAAAGGACACTTTGGCAAGGTGCACTTGGAGTACCCTTCTCTCAGCACAGTAGTGAAGTTGCTGTGTCTGCAACATGTGACAGAGATTAAGTGTGTTAGCATACAAGGATGTGAGGTAAGCTTCAGTGTGAGATGGAATGATTGATTCATGCCTTTGAAAGTCTCATTAGTATATGGTTTCCATGGTAACAGAAAGTACATTCATACACATGCACTCCATGTTCAGGTGGTGTATTGGTGCATGGTATATCCCTCGGCCTTCAACCTTGGGAAATATCCCCTAATACATCCCCACAACTGTGGTGTATATTTAATTACATATGAAAGCTTAGATAATGTCCACTGATGGCAAACAGTAGTGACAGTGTCAAATGGTGTTTGTCCCCATCCCACTGCATGATGGACTGCGTTGATGTCTTATTCTACAGGCAATGGACCATGAGGTCCTGATGGAAATAGAAAGGTCACTCTCGGGAAACAAGACCATGAATAAGCTGACACTGAGGAGTATTGATGTGACTATACCCAAGCAGTTCTGTCGTCACCTTCTCTTTGGAATCAAACAAAATTCTTCCCTGTCAGATGTTTACCTGTCCTTTTTCCCACAGTCCTGGGACTGTCCTGATGATGGTAGGTTGGTGTATGTCAGTCACATATTGTGTGACTCAGTTGGATGTAGTTTTTAAGGTGTGCAACAAGCAATAGTGAGGACGTCTATGTGAAGTTAAGTATGTATACGTAGGTATTGTATTTACATGTTCAACTCTACACCTGTTTCCCTACGCAGTGCCTGCAGGTGATCAAGGGAGTGTAAAACATCTTACTCTGACTGGTGTTCCAGTGGACGTGTTGGCAAACATATTCACCTTGTTCAGTACTATCAAAGAGCTAAAGTGTCTTTCCATCCGTCCCCCACAAGAGGTACAGTGTGTGCACATGTACAGTGTGGATTGGGATGCACTAGTCTTTTGTACCAATCACCATTTGACAGTGTTTTGATAATAAACGATATAACATATCACCTTGTCTAGGAATGACTGTTCTGTAGGCATGTGTAAGGTCACTCCACATTTTGGGGGTAGTTCTGTAGCAGATGTATACAGATATGTAATAGCTTAGATAATGGCCACTGATAGCAAACAGTTTACTCACATTGGCAGTAATAGTCACCTGAGAAGGTGAGTGGGTTACAGTACTTTCATGATAGATGATTGCAGCAGAGCCTCCCAGGAGACACTCACCCCTACAATTAATGCTGTTTATTTACTATCAATGTAAGTAATAGTATACATGTTTGTTCTACTGTCTTTTTGCCCCTCCTACTGCTGCTCATTGAAAGGGTGCTGGCAGGTCACTGGTGGTGATAGCTAGTGCATATCATTTGTGTTCTGTGCATGTGTTGTGTGTATGTGTGTTGTTTGTTATATTTTGTGTGTACCCTGCATGTTTGTGTGTCAGAGTGTGCTGTGTGACAAGGAGGGCACTTTCCACCCTTGAGGTAGACATGGCCCTGTTGTCAGTGAGTAGGCTGGTGTGTGGTGCATGGTCTCTGGAGCAGAATGTTGTGTTGACATTGTCCTTGCTGACTCACCTCATTGTGAGCTGTGTCAGTGTTTCTGTAGGATGTTTCTAACAAGAGATGCTTCTTCATGCAGGATGGAGTGCAAGAAGAGGAACTGAAGTTGAATAAAATGGAACAGGCTCTGGCTGGGATGAGTGAACTGGAGAAGGTGGTGCTGGGAATAAGGGGTGATGTAAGTTTGAGGTATCATTACACTTGATTGACTAATTGCCATATGCTTAGTGCACAAGGCATGTGATTGTGATGTGTGGTCCGAGTGCCAGCTAGTGTTTGCATGTGTATGTAAGTATAACCTGAGCTCCTCCCACATGCCATGGTGAACGAGGAAGTTGTACTGTCAACCAACCCATCAACCATGTGGCTACTGTGTGTGTGTGTGTGTGTGTGTGTGTGTGTGTGTGTGTGTGTGTGTGTGTGTGTGTGTGTGTGTGTGTGTGTGTGTGTGTGTGTGTGTGTGTGTGTGTGTGTGTGTGTGTGTGTGTGTGTGTGTGTGTGTGTGTGTGTGTGTTGGTAGAGGAAGTGGAGGAAACATTTTGAAGGGGTGGGGCTCCTACCGTATAAGGAGTAAGGCTCTGTAACACAATTACACTTTTGCATTTCACAGAGCCAGTCTATACATGTACGTGGCTATCAGTATATGCACTCTCTGTTTGCTAATACATATACTGGCATACAGATTGACTCTGTCACATGCCATAGTGTGTGTGTGTGTGTGTGTGTGTGTGTGTGTGTGTGTGTGTGTGTGTGTGTGTGTGTGTGTGTGTGTGTGTGTGTGTGTGTGTGTGTGTGTGTGTGTGTGTGTGTGTGTGTGTGTGTGTGTGTGTGTGTGTGTGTGTGTGTGTGTGTGTGTGTGTGTGTGTGTGTGTGTGTGTGTGTGCGCATGCATGCGCATTCCTGGTAGTTGACATTTTATGAGACCATGTTTCTGTCTCTGTTCTTTCACATTGGACCTACATTGCTCCTCCCTTAACTGGTAGGTGCCAGACTCACTTAAGTTAAAATTTGGAATGCACATTTTGAAAGGCATTTCTAAGAAGAACAGTATTTGTGACTTTGTATTGTACGATGAGAGAGGAGAGGTACTCACTGAGATGCTAACAAGAATAACACCTGATGTAACAGGGAACAGGTTCACAATTGAACAGTACACTTATGTTCAACCAATTGGCTACTGTGTGTGTGTGTGTGTGTGTGTGTGTTGGTAGAGGAAGTGGAGGAAACATTTGAAGGGGTGGGGCTCCTACCATATAAGGAGTAAGGCTCTGTAACACAATTACACTTTTGCATTTCACAGAGCCAGTCTATACATGTATGTGGCTATCAGTATATGCACTCTCTGTTTGCTAATACATATACTGGCATACAGATTGACTCTGTCACATGCCATAGTGTGTGCGTGTGTGTGTGTGTGTGTGTGTGTGTGTGTGTGTGTGTGTGTGTGTGTATTCCTGCTAAGTGTTGTTATGTCACTGTTTCTGTCTCTGCTCTTTTCACATGTTCTCCTTTCACATTTCCTATTAGTTATGTCACTGTGTTTCTGTCTCTGTTCTTTTCACATTGGACTTACATTGCTCCTCCCTTAACTGGTAGATGCCAGACTCACTGATGTTGAAATTTGGAATGCACATTTTAAAGGGCATTTCTAAGAAGAACAGTATTGGTGACTTTGTATTGTATGACTTTGGTGAGAGAGGAGAGCTACTCACTGAGATGCTAACGAGACTAGCACCTGATGAGAGTAGCAGGTTCTCAATTGGGCAGTACACTGCTCATGATGACACCTTCCCCTGCATCTGCCTCTCTCCATCAAGTGAGTACTGACAATATTGTTGTCTGAATCGTACACATATTTCCCAAATACTGATAGTGGAACACTCTCTTCCTCTCTCTCCCTAGACTCCGCCCACTACCAATCACCAGGAGATGCACACTTTCAAGTACCATTGCCTCAAGTACTCCGTCAAGCACAAGGGGGATTCCCCCCTCCATTCTCTCTCCCTCTCGCTCCCGGAGGTCTGCCCCCCTTCTCGCCCTGCCCCCGCCCACAGCAGCACTCAGGTAGTCCACTGTACAATGTACACACTTATGTAGTTTTAACACTGCTTATATGCACTCCATTCATTGTGCTCCATCTATCAAGCTATCCCGCTAGACCACCCCAGGAGATGATACGCTCTGTCCCATCTCCTTCCCCTCTTCCACTCCTCTCCCCTCTCCTCTTGCCCCTTCCCCTCCCACATCACCTCACACACCCCTCCCCTTCTCATTCCCTCTCCTCCCTCCTCATCTCCATACTTCACCTGCCCCTCCCACTCTTCATCTCTACTCACTCCCCCTCCCTCCCCTCCAATCCCCTCCCTTCCCTTCCCCTCCAATCCCCTCCCCTCCCCTCCCCTCCCCCTTCCCCTCCCCTCCCTTCCCCTCCCATCCCCTCCCCTCCCTTCCTCTCCCATCCCCTCCCCTGCCTTCCCCTCCCCTCCCTTCCCCTCCACTCCTCTGCCTCCCTCTCCATCCGTCCAGCTCCAGTAATGGAACATGAACTCACAATGTACCCCACTCCTCAGGACTACTGTACACACCACCTCCAACACACTCAAGGTACGTATCATACACATCACTTAATTATATTCATTATCTGTTTATTTATGTACATATGCTAGTGGATCGGGGTAGCAATAAAGGGTGTGGATGATGGGAGGTGTGGTGTGGTGGATGGGCTGGTGGGTATGCTCTGCATCTTGTGTGTATGCATGTCCCCTTCTCAGTCCACTGTCTTGTTCACTTCCTGTACTGTGCATCACATTCATGTACTCTTAAGCTGCGCCACATGATGTATAGTAGAGGTCTGTATCCTAGGTAACGACTGCCCATGGTTTGGGAACACCTCCAAGATTGCCTGCACATCTGCTGTACTATAAGTATAGTCTGAGGATTATGTAGTAATGGTTGTCACACTATATATCTTACCCATGTAAGTGTTTGTGATACTACGTATCAGCTACCTCACAACACAAGTGCAGTGTGTCTTGCCCATCCTGTGTGGTGTCATGTCGCATGATCAATGCAGTGACTCCCTCCACTGTCTTCTTGTGCTCCTCTCTCCTTTTGACCACACTGTACAGCTGTGGCAGTGAACTACCCCAACATGATGCAGACCCGGCCTGTGATGATGGTACCACTGCAGTGGCCACTAGGTTCTCAAGGTAGGTGGTGGGGAAGTAGCCTGTAAACACCATTTCAAAGTGAAGCACCACTGATTGTGCAGACAGGAGTTAGTCCAGTAAGGCAGTCAACTTCTAACACCCTCTTCTACATATCTAGCCTTAAGTCACATATCAACAGCACTGCACATCAACAGTTCACACTACAGCTAGCTTCCTGAACACACTCGACTACTCAATGTACCATGACACAATTACAACACACAATGCCATACTAAACACTGTGTATTGTTCTCTGAAACAATCTAGCCTGCCCCCTACCCCAACCCCCCACCCCAACCCCTGCCTCCTTTTACATTAGAATACATTTGGTTGTGCACGGTTTCCTGTCTTAGTATTCATAGCACCTGTTTATCTATGTGTTCTTCCCTCTCCTCTGACAGTTCCAGTCTTCCGTGACTCATCTGATGCTCCAGGTCCTTCAAGGATCAATATTCCTACCCCACCCCCTGCTCCGCCCACAGAGCTAGGTGAGTAGCCTCTGCTATCGTACCTGCATGCATGTAGCTATCTCCACACATACGTGAAGTGCTCCCTAGATACACATAGCAACTGTTACCCTCCTTCCCCTTCCAACATGTCTGTTCACTGGAACACGCTTTATCTCTTCGCACTCGCCAGGTCCCTCAGGGATTGGCACTGCCCCTCCCCCTCTTGCCCCGCCTAACCCTACTGGGGCAGTCCCCACTCCACTCTTAGTAGGGTGCCACTCTCATGTTGTTGGACAGCACCAAGGTGTGTGTGTGTGTGTGTGTGTGTGTGTGTGTGTGTGTGTGTGTGTGTGTGTGTGTGTGTGTGTGTGTGTGTTTGTGTGTGCATGCATGTGCTTGTGTGTGCATGTGTTTGTGTACTCCTGTTCACTGCTCTCCTTTTTCTTCTGACTCAGTATTCCCTCCATCAGGTTGGACTGCATTCCCTCCTACTCAACCCTTCCATTTATATCAGATGTTCACTGACCCTTCAGTTGTAAGGAACCTCCCACACATTGTGGGACAGAACCAAGGTAGGTATGTGTGTGTGTGTGTGTGTGTGTGTGTGTGTGTGTGTGTGTGTGTGTGTGTGTGTGTGTGTGTGTGTGTGTGTGTGTGTGTGTGCATGTGTACATGCATGACTGCACCAGCAAGCATTCTGTTCATTAATTCCCCTTTCCTGTTCTTCCTCACTCAGTTCCCCCTCCGCCAAGAGGCACCCCCTTCCCTCCCACTCAGTCCTTGTATACCACTGGGCAGATGTTCACTGGCTCGTCTGTTGTAGGCTACCAGCCACACAATGTGGGACAGCACCAAGGTGTGTGTGTGTGTGTGTGTGTGTGTGTGTGTGTGTGTGTGTGTGTGTGTGTGTGTGTGTGTGTGTGTGTGTGTGTGTGTGTGTGTGTGTGTGTGTGTGTGTGTGTGTGTGTGTGTGTCAACACATCAGGAGATTATTAGTGCTACTGGTCATCAAACTCTGGACAGCACTTTGAGTAACTGTTTACTATTGAACCTTATCCCAAATGCCACTCTTCATGGCTTGTTGTACAGCACATGTCACTAGAGGGATGCTTGCTGACCATCCTGTGTGCATGCAGTGGTCATTCACATAGCTATAGTCCACAACACATCTCTCAATTCCATTTCAACGTCTATACCAACTGTTTGTGTCTGTTTTCTCTCTGGCCCCTCCTACAGGACACTGTGGCCCACCTCCACCTGTAGTGAGGCACAGAGACCAAAACCACCACAGACGTGGACGTGGACGCCACAGCCACTCCTTCACACATGGACCCCGCCCTACTAGCACTCCCTTGAGACAAGAACCCCGCCCTTCTAGCTCCACCAGACATGTGCCCCGCCTACCAAACCCCTTCCCCTCCCCACCAGTGGACTCAACACCGACAGCTCCTCCCTTTCCACCTGAGCTGGTCCAACAATTCAGTGACCTGTACAGCGGCCCTCGGTGCAAAGGGATTCCCCCATCATACCCCCGGGACCAAGACTAGCAGTAGGTGCTAAGCTCCTCCAGACAAGTGTTCACCTCACCAGTGACCGCTGGACATGTCCTCTATATAGCTGTTTAGCTCTGCTCACCACTCACCATCAGTGATGTGACTTGGAACAGTAGTATTTGGTTACTTAGAAACACTTTCAGTGTGCATGGTTTTGTATTTTATTAGCCAATTAATGACATCAAATTTGTTTTATGTAATTATATAAGTTTCACACAAAGATTATTGCATGGTCATGAGTATTATATTATATAATGAATTGTTTCAGTGAAATTATTGTATAATTATATTAAGTACACTTGTGGTACAGTGTAATAAGTATATAAGTTATTTAGCTGTTAGCATTGCATCATTTATACTTATATTACGAAAGCTGTACATGTCCTTGAATAATTATGCGCACACACAATATTATAGCAAATTCAACAATATTTGCACACGACTGTACATGTACAGATATATATACAGTGCCTGTAGCACATGCACACGGGCATACATGCATGCAATGACATGTACAGCAATTGTACTGTGTCATGTGTTCAACTGACGCTGTGATTGGAGAAATGGCCAGCCCCCACACCTCAGGGAGTGTGTGTGTGTGTGTGTGTGTGTGTGTGTGTGTGTGTGTGTGTGTGTGTGTGTGTGTGTGTGTGTGTGTGTGATGTTCAAGGTTCCAAAATCGGCCAAGAGCCTCAATTTGCACGCAATCATTGGGAATATTGCTTCCCATCAATATCCGATTATTATTTCTACTGGGAAGGGGGCTGCATGCCCCTCAATTAAAAATGGCACTCTAGCCATCAACTGCTAGCTTATATGTACATAGCTACACTAGTACTTGCATGACCACTAGCACTTCAGTACTATGTGTACAGCTGTATGTCTCTGATAGATACAGTAGCTATACAGCTTGCTACGTACGTCTTGCAAAGCAGGCAGAGCAGGTTTGACAAAGTGAATTTCTCAGTCACGTGGCAGGGCTCTCAGCATGCACTCACCATAGTTAGTCATTAAGCTATACAATGACAACATTGTATTGTCACTCCACAAATAACTACTTATAGCTAGCAAGCCATACACATTGCAGAGAACAGCTCTGAACATCAATATTAAACTAGTCCAAGCGACCAGATTCCACACTAGTGCTATTAGCTATTATACATGGCTAGCTATGTGTATACTAGACTGTTGTCAGCTTGTCATGTACAAGATGGTTGCCTATGGCAACAGGGCAATAGAGAACAAATTGGCCACCAGAGCACCACTAGCCATGGACACTTTGATGGTTCCAGCAGAGCTGCCTGCTATGTCTAAGGAACAAAACAAATGACAGGTTACCAATCACAACATGTCAATCTTCAGTCACATACAGAACAACAATGTGATCTCAGAGGTTTGTTACCAGTGGATTCCTCAACACAACTAGCTATGAGGAACTACAGCATTTCGGTAAAAATTAGCTATTACAAATTTGCCAAAGCAACACGACATGGTCTGCTCAGTGGATTATACCAACCCACGCACCATCTCCCATAGTTGTGTGTGTGAAATACAGCTGTTTAAGAGCTATTATAGCTAAGCTAGGGGCTGCTGAATACTGTACATGTACTTCTACGGACCCCCCGCCTCCCCTTCCATCACAGAGAGTAATCTGTCATTGCTGTTGTTAACTAGCCTCATTCATGCACCATGCAGATATGCAAGAAAACTGAACTGACCACAATGTCACGAACCCCTTCACTCACCTGCACTCACAGCCCGGCTCAGCCCAGTGGTAGTGATGACACTAAGAGTTCCTTTGGTGAAGTTCCCTACACAAGGAAGTAGGGAGGGGAGTATGTACAAAGGTGGAAGAATAGCTTTAAAGCACTCAACTTTCTACAAAACATGCAAAACTGAGATATACAGGCATTGAATGGGGAATCAGTGTTATACAATGCATTCAATCGTCTTGTTTACTGCACTTCAATCTTGAATACAGCGGATTGCTTAGGGCATTAGTTTGTAACAGCGTTTAAAGCATGCCTGCCTGAATATATTGGCATAAATAGACTAATCCACTAAGGAGGAATGAGTTTCATAATTCCCAAAACAATGCCACGTGAAGCTACAGTGTCAGCTCTAATGGGAGTCAGAAATATTACTAAAGAGCCAAAGTCAAATTCTCTTGTTGCATTATGCACATGCATCAAGCGAGTTGTAAGTGACAGGTACTGTATAATACATATGTATGGAAAGCATGCCAGTGAAATGAGCATAATTTCGTGTGGATATGTGCATTAGTGCCAATTGGAAACTGTACTTTCTGGCAATTGACACACACACACACACACACACACACACACACACACACACACACACACACACACACACACATAAACACATGCAGGTAATCACATGCGCACACAGACACACCACAGGAGAAAGGGAAGAGGGGAATCAGTGAACATAGGGAGGAGGGAGGGAGATGAGGATGTGGTGAGAACAGAACTGCGTCTCAGCAGTCTGCACCTTCACTGAACTAAGTCAGCCAACGCCCACTGACAAAGGAGTCAACTCAAACAAGACTCCATCACTACCACACAGTTCCCCTCTGCCCAGCGCCCCCAGTGCCCTCACCTCATCAGTTGGTCACTAGTTGAGATGTGACGCAGTCCCGTACTATTCTCTGTTGTGACGGACGGTGTCTCCTCAAACAGATACGCACTCATCCTCCTCCAAAGTCCACTCTTAACGTGACCTCTCTAAAGCGACCCACGGAACAAATACTACCTCAACTAGTGCACGTGTTCTAAACATGGCGTCAAGGAAGGGAGTGTAACTAGGGGATTTCCCAAGCCGCATCCCACTCAGTAAAATGGCTACCTAACAAGAGGGCCGTCGATATCGTGTCTAGATCGTACTCCTTCGATCAGCGCACAGTTTGAACAAAGAGCTTGGTGAGTTTCGACTTATTTGTGTCCTACGTAAATCTGATGACAGTTGGGGTACTTTAGTGTGTGCTAGAACCTAGGATCCGCTGCAGGTTGAATTTTTCGCTGATCAGATCATCCGTGTCTTGTCTAAGAGGATCGTGCCACAATAGCTGCCCCAGATTCTACTACACTGGCAGTCTGGGAAGCCAGAATCTGAATTGATCAAAACATTCAATTATGTGTGTGCATGATACTGACCTATGCCTTTAATTATATAGCTACTCCTCATTGTTTTACTGTAGCTACTGTGTGACAATTTATGAGATTTTGTGTACAAGAAAACTGCGCAAGAAAACTTTAGTGTGCTAGAATGAGTTTTTTCCGTGAATCGCGCGCCCTCTGTGTAGCTAGCTCTCGACTATCAGCTCTCGGTGCATATTCAGTGTTGTTGGCCAAATTAGTTGGCACACCAACCTGGCTAGCTAAACTGATTCCCCATCAAACTTGAGAGGATGGAGCCTGTTCATGTGCAATGTTGTGTAGTGTGTTTGTATCCCTGTACACCTCATCCTTCATCTGAGAGTACTGCTCATCTCATTTCTGTACTGCATACTGCATACTGCTACTGGTGGATCATTCCTACTGACCATTTATCCTCTAGTTGTACAAACATGCAAGCACTGCTCAACCAGTTCCCTCATTCTGTCCCATGGTAGAACATGAGGCACTCCCACAATCGCTACAGAGCTCCTACTCGTGGTTTATGCCCAACCTATCGACCAACTATCTTTGGTCCTGCCAGACCAGGAAATTTTTCAGGACATGTCCTATTCCTTGTTCTAACAGTGATGTGTGTGTTCTTCCTGTGTCTATTCCTGTGGACGGCCGTGTGCATCTCAGCACAGCTCATCACTCCTTCACCTTCAGAGACACCAGTGTCAGGTTGGTGTGTTGATCATGGCATGTGTGTTCTGTGTAAGTTGTCACACTGTGTACAAACTAACATTGGTGATTCATTGCTGATATATGTAACTGCCAAGCACCTGTTGAGCTGCTCCTTTGTTGTGGAGTGTGCCCACATCACACTTAGTCTTCTTTGTCATACCTCCACCCAGACTCCATGTTCATTGACTTGTTGCTATTCCATTCTGTACTTAGACCCCAACTGGCCCAATCCTCACCCGGGTAATGATCTGCTCTGTGTTGGGTGGCCTCGTACTGAAGTGATTGACAATTGCCTGAGTTGTCTGTTTGGAGAGAGGACGTCACACAACCCAGGATTGTGCCGTTTGGGCTGCCCACTACCGGCAGTGAATGTGGAGTGTGGTGACCACCTCAAAACCAGTCCCTTTGAGTTCCGACTACAAGATACCCTTCCCCACTTGTCAATGTGGAGCCCTCACACAGTAAGGGTCACTGACTGCATGTACTGCCTCCTTCTCCACATGGGTATGATGTGACATTGCACGGCTGTGTTGGTTGCGTTAATGGCTCTGTTATATGAATCCACTGCCATACCTACATGTACATGTGTGAACCCAGTTCCCTTAGGTTAACCTACACAGCTTGTACAAGTTACTGCTGTAGCCATGCACACACCATCAGGCCAGGCACATGGTTACCTTCCCAACTGTCAGGAGTTGTGTTGTCCTCCTTGCTATATAGGTTCCTGTGGCTTGTAAAGGGCCAAGTGGACAAATCCATCTCTATCTACCTGTGACAAGCTACAAACCAGCATTTAATGACATGATTGAGAAGATGGCTGAAGTGCTTGAGTTCATCCTTTGTCAAGCCACATTGGTTGCCTTTGACCTATTCCTCCACCTGGCGGTAATTGTACATGAAGGACTCCCTCACTCGGCCAAGAGGCAGAGACGTCGGAAGGCAACCTCATCATCAGGTGAGGTGGTTGCTATGGAAACAAGTACTATTAGTACATTGGCAGTACTAGCTTATTCTGTTAGCTACTGCCAACACTTCCTGTCAAATGTAGGTCACAGACGCTGCCCACACCAGAAGACATGTGACGTCCTATGCACTTTAGCATGCCGTCTATCAGCTCTAACCATTGTCTGTATTTCAGGTGGGATGAGGTGAGTTCTGTTGAAAAGTGCTTTTTATACACATCTATACATTTCGTGTACCATTTTTATAGTTGTAATGATTAGTTAATACTAACCTGATGCTATTCATTTTGCAGGTACAAGTCCCGAGCAGTGTCCAAGCAGCTTCGCAGTCTGCTGATGAAATTTCCTTCACTGAAGCTACGGAGAGGATTAAAGTGTGCAAGGAGAGTACGTGGTCATTTAGTGATGTCTTTTACCATCCCAAGGTCCTGTGTGAGCCACATTAGGGTAAGTGAGCTCCACCACACTGCTCCGCATACCCTGCAGCTATCACCATGTGTGAGTGTCTCAAAAGGGTATTTCCCTTGCTCTCCCCACAGTTCAAGGACTCCAGTTCCTGTCTTGCATTCACAAGGCATTTGGTCCTCCTTGTCAGGATGTTGTCTCCAGTTGTGTCGCTTCATCCCTATTTCTTCCTGCGAACACTTTTAATTCTGGCTGGCGATGTGGAGGCCAACCCTGGACCTATCCAAGGTAAGGAGATGCTATACTAGATCAGTATTGTTGTGTGAAACTGTATAGGGTTAGTTTTAGATAGGATTATGGATTGACATTATTTTTGAAGTGCTTACTTTCATGGATGCTTGATCACTTATTTTGTATCAGTGGGCTATAATTTTATACTACCAATACAATGATTATATTTAGGTAGAATGGTGTTACTTGTCACATTACCATTTACAAAAGAGCACAGAACCTCTTGAAGCATTGGCACCATTTTGCTTTGCAAATTCACCATGTTTCCTCGCTATAGCCATAGCACACCTCTCTGTCATAATTTCAGCCTTCCCATTGAAGTTACATCACACGGGCTACCTTAGCCAAGTACTGTCCATATTTGCACTTATGCCACATTCCATTGCCAGCAAAGTATTAAGGAATCAATGTAGTGGACCACATTGCTGTATTGCAATGGAACCTCAGAAATAAGGCCATGTCCATTACCAGGAATTTTGCTTGACTAATTGGTATCTAGCAAAGCGTGATTCATGTTTATACCTATGGATATAGCAAAGGTGACAATAATCATTGTTGTCACCTTATGGTTTCCATTGTTTTGATTCTTTATTCAGCTCTTTACTAAATATTTGTGGATTACATTAGTCACAGCTAACTTCTAAATTCACAAAAACCACAAAAGCTTCATCCTACAATATAATATGGCATATGCATGGTAGCAGTGTAATGTCAGGTGGGTGGTGATGCAGATGGACAGCTTCAGATCAACAGTTGTGGTTACACAATCAGTTAATATGATGTGTACACATTTGTACTATTGTAGTATGAGGTGTTTGTATTGTAAAATGTTGTACAACACAAACATCCTACATGTGTGTGTTTGTGTGTGTGTGTGTGTGTGTGTGTGTGTGTGTGTGTGTGTGTGTGTGTGTGTGTGTGTGTGTGTGTGTGTGTGCATGCGTGAGTGCGTGCGTGCGTGCGCACACGCACATGTTTACGTACGCGTTAGCACTTGTATGAATGTGTTTGTGAGTATGGATGTCATATGAATGTGGGTGGGTGGGTGTTTACTTGTGTGTACTGGAAACATGCCTTAGAAGAATAGCGAAGTAACTTTCTATGTTGATGCCCTTTATAGAGAGGTCCCCACATTCAGATGCCATTTATGGAGAGTCCTTTGATACCAAGTATATGAGTAGCAGTAGAGTGATGAAGTTAGTGTATGATGGTGAGGTTCTGGGAAAGCACCCTCGAGGAAGACGCAGATTGTGATGGCCGGACAATTTTGCAAAGCACTGTATTTTATTGAGTAATGGCATTAATTTTTATCTAGAAACTCTCGCTGTAAATATATAGGGTGTCTTCCCACATTGTGTTATATTAGTGAACTCACCATGAACATTAAATGTCCTTAATATAAATTGAATCATGTATTATTACATTAAAGTTACATTAACTGGGAGTTCATCTTAAAAAACAGTAGGCAAATGCAAAATTCTGCTCAAGATATTTGCCGATTTCATTATTCACAGATGCCTTCTATAATGTGTAATGTCAGGTATGGGGTGGTAGTGTTGGTAGAGATGGACAGCTTGAGTTGAACAGTTGTGGTTACACTATCAGTTAATCTGATGCGTATACATTTGTACTATTGTAGTACGAGGTGTTTGTATTGTAACATGTTATACTTGTTACAAGCTACATGCATATACCTGTGGGTGTGTTTGCATACGTTCATGTGTGTGCTTGTGTGGGTGTGAGTGGGTGGATGTGTTTGTTGAGTGTAGATGTAGTATGAATGTAGATCTGTGCATACATTTATATAGGGTGGGTTTATTGCTGTGTGTGTAACATGTGTAATGGGAACATTCCTTACAAGAGTAGTGGACTAACGTTACATCTGTGTGCGTGTGTGTGCATGAGCTTGTGTGTGCATATGGATGGTGTATGATGCATGCATGTTTACATGCATGCCACCTGAAGTACAAGTAGGGCAGAAGGGTCCTTTATGGAGAGGTCCTGTCTTCAGAGTGCCCTTTATAGACAGGTTCCATTGTATGTACACATCTTCCTCTTGAGAGGTACAAACTTGGTATTTGTTCCATGTATACTGTGTGCCTTCATCTAGTGTGGTCATTGGACTCTTCCTTTGCAATGTGTGTACATCCCATCCTTAGTGTCTGAGGTTCTTGAGGAATATGAAGATACCTTTTTTGAAGTAGTGAATGCCAAGTACAACCTGCTCAAACTGGAACGTAAAGGAGTGATCACACAGGACATTGAAAGACATATCTCAGCCACAAATGATGACGAGGGTAAAGAGATATTATATAAGCACTTGAAGCATCACGGCAGTGAGGACACGCTGAGGGAGTTCTGCAAGGTGGCCATTGCAGCAGACGGTTATCCAAACATGCAGAAATTGGGAGAGAAGATGATGAAGGAGCTGACACAAGGAGGTTGGTTTCAGTATATCTGTGCTATGTAGGCTAATTGTATATGTGCTTGTGCTGAGTGTCAACAGTTAACTTATCTTTCTCTACCATTGTACTCCACAGTTGAGGCAGGAGGAGATGGGGGAGGACATGTGAAGTACTTTTGCAGTCGTGTTGGGGATTTCTACAGGAATATGAAGATTGTCGAGGACGAGTGGCTTCCTGCTGATCAGTCTTTACCGTTTGTTAATTTAGCCCTCGCTCCTTTCCATTTGAGTGCTCAGCATGCCCAGGAAAAGTTTGTTGAGGCTGTAACAGAAGGTGTCGATAACGTGTACACATACCGGACTGGTAGGGTAGAATGTGAGACAATCCCAGTATTAGTGAAGAAACATAAGCTTGTAATCCTTAGTGGTGCTCCCGGGGTGGGGAAAAGTACATTAGCTCGGAAGGTGTGCCAAGATGTCTGTCAAACTCCTGGTTGCCATAGTTACATGTTGGTCCTCTTGGTTGAGTTGCGAGACTTGCTGTTGTTCAAGAAAGACTTTGAATTGGTTGATATTCTGCAGCTGTTCCAGGGAATGATGAGGGATGGCATGTCACCTCAAACTATGTCCAAGACAATTAATGACAACCTAGGACGGGATGTGCTGTTTATCTTGGATGGTTTTGACGAGTTGCCCCCTCACCTTCGACAGTCTCCTTTCCTTGTGAACCTTCTATCACACAACCGTGATTCCCTTTTACCTCACTGCGATGTTATTCTAACATCCCGCTCCATTGTAACAAGCGAGATCTACCACCAAATGCAGATGTCTCGTAGCCAAGTCAGTCTAACTAATATCGAGGTACTTGGTTTCACTCAGGACCAGATTGAGGTTTATGCTAAGCAATATTTCACTGACCAGAGGCGAACAGACCTGTTTGACTTGTTTGTGAGAAAGATAGGAGCTGTACCACAGATTAGAGGCCTCTGTTCCATACCTATTATTCTGTCCATAATCTGCCAAGTTTACTTACTCAGAGAAAATCTTCCACCGACATTGACCCAAATCTATAATGACTACCTTTGCGTGAAGGTACTCAAGTATGACAATGACTTGCTTGCACTAGATTCTATCCTGGATCTGCCAAAGGACCACGATATCTATAAACTCGGAGAAATTGCTTATAATTGTATTCAGAAACAGAAGGTGATATTTAAATCAGCAGATCTCCATGGTCTTGGTGAGCGCTTCTCTGACCGCAAGAGAGGGTGCGGTGTGTTAACAGCCAGGCCCATTAAGTGTGATCCAAAGTCCAAGAAAGGGGCCATTGAAAGCTTTTTCTTCATCCACTTGACTGTACAGGAATTCCTAGCTGCTGTTTATGTGTCTCTCCTGACAGCACATAGGCAGCGTGAGGTCTGGGCTAGGTATCTCGGTGAGCCCCACATGGCACAGGTGTGGCGCTTTTATTGTGGATTGACCAAATTACAACACTTTGACCTCCTTCAAATGAATTCATATTCTAAGGACTTTCAAATGCAGTGCCTCTTTGAGGCACAGAATGTTTCATTGGTTCATCAGTTGATGCCACGTTTTGTGGGAGAAGAGGTGGAAGTGCAGCCCAAGACTGCTTATGACTCCACAGCCTATGGCTATTGTCTTTCCTGTAACTCTTCAATGCGAGATCTCACTGTCAATATTAGTAGGTCTACTGTTGCCCAAATTGGTCGTCTGTTGGAGCCAGTACTATCCTCACAGCAGCTGCACTCACTGCATATCATTGATAGCCCAAGTGAGTTTGTGTAAATTGTGTATTGCCTTTTCCATTGCCATTGTATATTCCACTCTTTGGGTAGGTCATCAGTTTGGACATTGTAATTGTTATAACTGTTGATGTTATCATATTCACACTCAGTTAATCAATTATTCAGTATGGATGTTAATCTCCAATGCTGGAGGTCATCCCTGTACACACTCAAACAAAAGGAACAATAGTAATATGTAGCTACAAACAGTTTTATTGTAAATAGTCATTCCATCTTCTCTGCAGTCTTGCTCTATGTAGGTTTCCTCCCTTCTAACTCTACTTTGAAAACTTTCACTGTGGACTTGTCAACATTGATTTCCACTCCCATGTCATCCTCTAGTTATTGTGAACCAACATGATGTTGCTAGCACCTATTGCATCATTCCCATTTCTACATTGCTACAGTAGTTGCATCATTCCATTTCCGATTGCAACATTTCTGCATGGACAACCAAACCAAACAGCACTGCATGTATATATGTGTTGTTGCTTAGCAACAAAAATCAGTGAATGCTACTCTTGTTGTAACCTCATTTGTGCTCTGTTGTCATTGACTACAGTAGGAGGAGGCTCTGAGGAGTGGAGGGAAGTGGAGGACCTCCTAGACAGGATCGCTTCACAAACAAGTGGAAGCCATGGTAAGAGTGCTGGTACACATACATGTACTCCACTTCATCCACATTTGTACTGGCATTGCCATGCATGTCCACTTGGTAGTGTTTACGTGGAGTGGCTCTGCATGAACTGCTCTGACACTGTGTACCACTAGCCACTGTTGTGGTGTGATGTTGGGCAATGAATGTCATTATGAGCTGCAGAATGTGTCTGCCATGTTTAGAGTTGACTGAGGGCATGACATGTTGTTATGTTTACCTTTCACAGATAATGCCTTGAAAGGACACTTTGGCAAGGTGTACTTGATCAGACCTCCCCTCAGCACAGTAGTGAAGTTGCTGTGTCTGCAACATGTGACAGAGATTGTATGTGTTGACATACAAGGATGTGAGGTAAGCTTCAGTGTGAGATGGAATGATTGATTCATGCCTTTGAAAGTCTCATTAGTATATTGTTTCCATGGTAACAGAAAGTGCATTCATACACATGCACTCCATGTTCAGGTGGTGTATTGGTGCATGGTATATCCCTCGGCCTTCAACCTTGGGAAATATCCCCTAATACATCCCCACAACTGTGGTGTATATTTAATTACATATGAAAGCTTAGATAATGTCCACTGATGGCAAACAGTAGTGACAGTGTCAAATGGTGTTTTGTCCCCATCCCACTGCATGATGGACTGCGTTGATGTCTTATTCTACAGGCAATGGACCATGAGGTCCTGATGGAAATAGAAAGGTCACTCTCGGGAAACAAGACCATAAACAAGCTGTCACTGAGTGATCGTCTTGGTGTGACTCTACCCAAGCAGTTCTGTCGTCACCTTCTCCTTGGAATCAAACGAAATTCTTTCCTGTCAGATGTGGACCTGTCCTTTAACCCACAGTCCTGGGACTGTCCTGATGATGGTAGGTTGGTGTATGTCAGTCACATATTGTGTGACTCAGTTGGATGTAGTGTATAGTGTGTAACAAGCAATAGTGAGGACGTCTATGTGAAGTTAAGTATGTATACGTAGGTATTGTATTCACATGTTCAACTCTACACCTGTTTCCCTACCCAGTGCCTGCAGGTGATCAAGGGAGTGTGCAACATCTTACTCTGACTGGTGTTCCAGTGGACATGTTGGCAGACATGATCGCCTTATTCAGTACTGTCAAAGAACTGGAGTGTCATTTCATCCGTCCCCCACAAGAGGTACAGTGTGTGCACATGTACAGTGTGGCTTGGGATGCTCTAGTCTTTTGTACCAATCACCATTTGACAGTGTTTTGATAATAGACATATCACCTTGTCAAGGAATGACTGTTCTGTAGGCATGTGTAAGGTCACTTCACATTTTGGGGGTAGTTCTGTAGCAGATGTATACAGATATGTAATAGCTTAGATAATGGCCACTGATAGCAAACAGTTTACTTACATTGGCAGTAATAGTCACCTGAGAAGGTGAGTGGGTTACAGTACTTTCATGATAGATGATTGCAGCAGAGCCTCCCAGGAGACACTCACCCCTACAATTAATGCTGTTTATTTACTATCAGTGTAAGTAATAGTATACATGTTTGTTCACTGTTCACTGGGTTCACATCTACTGTCTTTTTGCCCCTCCTACTGCTTCTCATTGAAAGGGTGCTGCCAGGTCACTGGTGGTGATAGCTAGTGCATATCATTTGTGCTGTGTGCATGTGTTGTGTGTATGTGTGTTGTTTGTTATATGTTGTGTGTACCCTGCATGTTTGTGTGTCAGAGTGTGCTGTGTGACAAGGAGGGCACTTTCCACCCTTGAGGTAGACATGGCCCTGTTGTCAGTGAGTAGGCTGGTGTGTGGTGCATGGTCTCTGGAGCAGAATGCTGTGTTGACATTATCCTTGCTGACTCACCTCATTGTGAGCTGTCAGTGTGTCTGTAGGATGTTTCTGACCAGAGTTGTTTCTTAATGCAGGATGGAGTGAGTGAAGAGGAACTGAAGTTGAATGAAATTGAACAGGCTCTGGCTAGGATGAGTCGGCTGGAGACGGTGGTGCTGGGAATGTATATTAATGTAAGTTTGTGATGTCATTACACTTGATTGACTGCTTGCCAAGTGCTTAGTGCACATGGCATGTGATTGTGATGTGTGGTCCGAGTGCCAGCTAGTGTTTGTATGTGTATGTAAGTATAACCTGAGCTCCTCCCACATGCCATGGTGAACGAGGAAGTTGTACTGTCAAACCAACCCATCAACCAATTGGCTACTGTGTGTGTGTGTGTGTGTGTGTGTGTGTGTGTGTGTGTGTGTGTGTGTGTGTGTGTGTTTGTGTGTGTGTGTGTGTGTGTGTATTCCTGCTAAGTGTTGTTACGTCACGGTTTCTGTCTCTGCTCTTTTCACATGTTCTCCTTTCACATTTCCTATTAGTTGTTATGTCACTGTGTCTCTGTTCTTCTCACATTGGACTTACATTGCTCCTCCCTTAATTGGTAGGTGCCAGACTCACTGATGTTGAAATTTGGAATGCACATTTTAAAGGGCATTTCTAAGAAGAACAGTATTGGTGACTTTGTATTGTATGACTGTGGTGAGAGAGGAGAGCTACTCACTGAGATGCTAACGAGACTAACACCTGATGAGAGTAGCAGGTTCTCAATTGGACAGTACACTGCTCATGGTCACACCTACCCCTGCATCCGCCTCTCTCCATCAAGCGAGTACTGACAGTGTTGTCTGAATTGTACACAGTATTGTTTTGGTACACACACATAAGTACAGTATTATGTAATGCAATAACATCAAAGCACATTATTACACCTGTACACCTCCTTCACTTCCTCTCTATGACAGATGACAATGATAGTGATGATTACTTTCATGATAGCAGGGATGGCAGCAGTGACAATGACAGTGATGACAATGATGGCCGTTCTACTCTTTCCAGTGATGATAATAACAGCTCTCCCCTCTCTCCATCAAGTGAGCACTTGATGTCACACTATGTCAGTAGTTGGTATAGACATGTGGTACCTGTGGATGTGAATGGTACACATATTTCCCAAATACTGATAGTGGAACACTCTCTTCCTCTCTCTCTCCCCAGACTCCACCCACTACCAATCACCAGGAGATGCACACTTTCAAGTACCATTGCCTCAAGTACTCCGTCAAGCCCAAGGGGGATTCCCCCCTCCATTCTCTCTCCCTCTCGCTCCCGGATGTCTGCCCCCCTACTCGCCCTGCCCCCGCCCACAGCAGCACTCAGGTAGTCCACTGTGCAATGTACACACCTACTTATGTAGTTTTAACACTGCTTATATGCACTCTATTCATTGTGCCCAATCTATCAAGCTATCTCGCTAGACCACCCCAGGAGATGATACGCTCTGTCTCATCTCCTTCCCCTCTTCCACTCCTCTCCCCTCTTCTCTTGCCCCTTCCCCTCCCTGTCACCTCACACACCCCTCCCTTCTCATTCCCTCTCCTCCCTCCTCATCTCCATACTTCACCTGCCCCTCCCACTCTTCATCTCTACTCACTCCCCCTCCCTCCCTCCAATCCCCTCCCTTCCCTTCCCCTCCAATCCCCTCCCCTCCCCTCCCCTCCCCCCTTCCCCTCCCCTCCCTTCCCCTCCCATCCCCTCCCCTGCCTTCCCCTCCCCTCCCTTCCCCTCCACTCCTCTGCCCTCCCTACCCATCTGTCCAGCTCCAGTAATGGAACATGAACTCACAATGTACCCCACTCCTCAGGACTACCGTACACACCACCTCCAACACACTCAAGGTACGTATCATACACATCACTTAATTATATTCATTATCTGTTTATTTATGTACATATGCTAGTGGGTCGGGGTAGCAGTAGAGGGTGTGGTGATGGGAGGTGTGGTGTGGTGGGTGGGGTAGCAGTAGAGGGTGTGGGTGATGGGAGGTGTGGTAAGTGGATGGGCTGGTGGGTATGCTCTGCATCTTGTGTGTATGCATGTCCACTTCTCAGTCCACTGTCTTGTTCACTTCCTGTACTGTGCATCACATTCATGTACTCTTAAGCTGCCCCACATGATGTATAGTAGAGGTCTGTATCCTAGGTAACGACTGCCCATGGTTTGGGAACACCTCCAAGATTGCCTGCACATCTGCTGTACTATAAGTATAGTCTGAGGATTATGTAGTAATGGTTGTCACACTATATATCTTACCCATGTAAGTGTTTGTGATACTACGTATCAGCTACCTCACAACACAAGTGCAGTGTGTCTTGCCCATCCTGTGTGGTGTCATGTCGCATGATCAATGCAGTGACTCCCTCCACTGTCCTCTTGTGCTCCTCTCTCCATTTGACCACACTGTACAGCTGTGGCAATGAACTACCCCAACATGATGCAGACCCCTGTGATGATGGTACCACGGCTGGTGCCACTAGCGCCTCAAGGTGGGTGGTGGGGAAGTAGAGTGTAAACACCATTTCAAGGTGAAACACCACTGATTGTGCAGACAGGAGTTAGTCCAGTAAGGCAGTCAACTTCTAACACCCTATTCTACATATCTAGCCTTAAGTCACATATCAACAGCACTGCACATCAACAGTTCACACTACAGCTAGCTTACTGAACACACTCGACTACTCAATGTACCATGACACAATTACAACACACAGTGCCATACTAAACACTGTTTACTGTTCTGTATAATATCCTGTGTGTATAATTGTACACCTCTCTGTACACACTGAACTGTACTTGAAACAATCTAGCCTGCCCCCTACCCCTGCCCCCTACCCCAACCCCCCACCCCAGCCCCCCACCCCAACCCCTGCCTCCTTTTACATTAGAATACATTTTGTTTGGTTGCGCACGGTTTCCTGTCTTAGTATTCATAGCACCTGTTTATCTATGTGTTCTTCCCTCTCCTCTGACAGTTTCAGTCTTCCATGACTCATCTGATGCTCCAGGTCCTTCAAGGATCAATGCTCCTGCCCCACCCCCTGCTCCGCCCACAGAGCTAGGTGAGTAGCCTCTGCTATTGTACCTGCATGCATGTAGCTATCTCCACACATACATGAAGTGCTCCCTAGATACACATAGCAACTGTTACCCTCCTTCCCCTTCCAACATGTCTGTTCGCAGGAACACACTTTATCTCTTCGCACTCGCCAGGTCCCTCAGGGATTGGCACTGCCCCTCCCCCTCTTGCCCCACCTAACCCTACTGGGGCAGTCCCCACTCCACCCTTCGTAGAGCACCACTCTCATGTTGTGGGACAGCACCAAGGTGTGTGTGTGTGTGTGTGTGTGTGTGTGTGTGTGTGTGTGTGTTTGTGTGTGCATGCATGTGCTTGTGTGTGCATGTGTTTGTGTACTCCTGTTCACTGCTCTCCTTTTTCTTCTGACTCAGTATTCCCTCCATCAGGTTGGACTGCATTCCCTCCTACTCAACCCTTCCATTTATATCAGATGTTCACTGACCCTTCAGTTGTAAGGAACCTCCCACACATTGTGGGACAGAACCAAGGTAGGTATGTGTGTGTGTGTGTGTGTGTGTGTGTGTGTATGTGTGTGTGTGTGTGTGTGTGTGTGTGTGTGTGTGTGTGTGTGTGTGTGTGTGTGTGTGTGTGTGTGTGTGTGTGTGTGTGTGTGTGTGTGTGTGTGTGTGTGTGTGTGTGTGTGTGTGTGTGTGTGTGTGTGTGTGTGTGTGTGTGTGTGTGTGTGTGTGTGTGTGTGTGTGCATGTGTACATGCATGACTGCACCAGCAAGCATTCTGTTCATTAATTCCCCTTTCCTGTTCTTCCTCACTCAGTTCCCCCTCCGCCAAGAGGCACCCCCTTCCCTCCCACTCAGTCCTTGTATACCACTGGGCAGATGTTCACTGGCTCGTCTGTTGTAGGCTACCAGCCACACAATGTGGGACAGCACCAAGGTGTGTGTGTGTGTGTGTGTGTGTGTGTGTGTGTGTGTGTGTGTGTGTGTGTGTGTGTGTGTGTGTTGTGTGTGTGTGTGTGTGTGTGTGTGTGTGTGTGTGTGTGTGTGTGTGTGTGTCAACACATCAGGAGATTATTAGTGCTACTGGTCATCAAACTCTGGACAGCACTTTGAATAACTGTTTACTATTGAACCTTATCCCAAATGCCACTCTTCATGGCTTGTTGTACAGCACATGTCACTAGAGGGATGCTTGCTGACCATCCTGTGTGCATGCAGTGGTCATTCACATAGCTATAATCCACAAAACATCTCTCAATTCCATTTCCAACGTCTATACCAACTGTTTGTGTCTGTTTTCTCTCTGGCCCCTCCTACAGGACACTGTGGCCCACCTCCACCTGTAGTGAGGCACAGAGACCAAAACCACCACAGACGTGGACGTGGACGTGGATGCCACAGCCACTCCTTCACACATGGACCCCGGCCTACTAGCACTCCCTTGAGACAAGAACCCCGCCCTTCCAGCTCCACCAGACATGTGCCCCGCCTACCAAACCCCTTCCCCTCCCCACCAGTGGACTCAACACCGACAGCTCCTCCCTTTCCACCTGAGCTGGTCCAACAATTCAGTGACCTGTACAGCGGCCCTCGGTGCAAAGGGATTCCCCCATCACACCCCCGGGACCAAGACTAGCAGTAGGTGCTAAGTTCCTCCAGACAAGTGTTCGCCTCACCAGTGACCGCTGGACATGTCCTCGATATAGCTGTTAAGCTCTGCTCACCACTCACCATCAGTGATGTGACTTGGAATAGTAGTATTTGGTTACTTAGAAACACTTTCAGTGTGCATGGTTTTGTATTTTATTAGCCAATTAATGACATCAAATTTGTTTTATGTAATTATATAAGTTTCACACAAAGATTATTGCATGGTCATGAGTATTATATTATATAATGAATTGTTTCAGTGAAATTATTGTATAATTATATTAAGTACACTTGTGGTACAGTGTAATAAGTATATAAGTTATTTAGCTGTTAGCATTGCATCATTTATACTTATATTACGAAAGCTGTACATGTCCTTGAATAATTATGTGCACACACAATATTATAGCAAATTCAACAATATTTGCACATGACTGTACATGTACAGATATATATACAGTGCCTGTAGCACATGCACACGGGCATACATGCATGCAAATGACATGTACAGCAATTGTACTGTGTCATGTGTTCAACTGACGCTGTGATTGGAGAAATGGCCAGCCCCCACACCTCAGGGAGTGTGTGTGTGTGTGTGTGTGTGTGTGTGTGTGTGTGATGTTCAAGGTTCCAAAATCGGCCAAGAGCCTCAATTTGCACGCAATCGTTGGGAATATTGCTTCCCATCAATATCCGATTATTATTTCTACTGGGAAGGGGGCTGCATGCCCCTCAATTAAAAATGGCACTCTAGCTATCAACTGCTAGCTTATATGTACATAGCTACACTAGTACTTGCATGACCACTAGCACTTCAGTACTATGTGTACAGCTGTATGTCTCTGATAGATACAGTAGCTATACAGCTTGCTACGTACGTCTTGCAAAGCAGGCAGAGCAGGTTTGACAAAGTGAATTTCTCAGTCACGTGGCAAGGCTCTCAGCATGCACTCACCATAGTTAGTCATAAAGCTATACAATGACAACATTGTATTGTCACTCTACAAATAACTACTTATAGCTAGCAAGCCATACACATTGCAGAGAACAGCTCTGAACATCAATATTAAACTAGGCCTAGCAACCAGATTCCACACTAGTGCTATTAGCTATTATACATGGCTAGCTATGTGTATACTAGACTGTTGTCAGCTTGTCATGTACAAGATGGTTGCCTATGGCAACAGGGCAATAGAGAACAAAATGGCCACCAGAGCAACACTAGCCATGGACACTTTGATGGTTCCAGCAGAGCTGCCTGCTATGTCTAAGGAACAAAACAAATGACAGGTTACCAATCACAACATGTCAATCTTCAGTCACATACAGAACAGCAATGTGATCTCAGAAGTGTGCTACCAGTGGATTCGCCAACACAACTAGCTATGAGGCACTACAGCATTTCGGTAAAAGTTAGCTATTAGAATTTTGCCAAGGCAACAAGACATGGCCAACCCATGCACCATCTCCCATAGTTGTGTGTGTGAAATGCAGCTGTTCAAGAGCTATTATAGCTAAGCTAGGGGCTGCTGAATACTGTACATGTACTTCTACGGACCCCCCGCCTCCCCTTCCATCACAGAGAGTAATCTGTCATTGCCATTGTTATCTAGCCTCATTCATGCACCATGCAGGTATGCAAGAAAACTGAACTGACCACAATGTCACAAACCCCTTCACTCACCTGCACTCACAGCCCAGCTCAGCCAAGTAGTAGTGATGACACTAAGAGTTCCATTGGTGAAGTTCCCTACACAAGGAAGTAGGGAGGGGAGGTAAGTACAAAGGTGGGAGAATAGCTTTACTCAACTTTCTACAGAACATGCAAAACTGAGAGATACAGGCATTGAATGGGGAATCAGTGTTATACAATGCATTCAATCGTCTTGTTTACTGCACCAAAAGGTGCATACACACACTTTAATCTTGAATACAGCAGATTGCTTAGGGCAGTGGTTTGTAGCAGCGTTTAAAGCATGCCTGTCTGAATAAATCAGCATAAACAGGCTAATCCACTGAGGAGGAATGAGTTTCATAATTCCCAAACCCATGCCAAGTGAAGCTACAGTGTCAGCGCTAATGGGAGTCAGAAATATTCCTAAAGAGCTGAAGACAAATTCTCTTGTAGCATTATGCACATGCATCAAGCGAGTTGTAAGTTTCATAAGTGACAGGTTCTGTATAATACATATGTATGGTAAGCATGCCAGTGAAATGTGCATAATTTAGTGTGGACATGCGCATTAGTGCCATTTGGAAACTGTACCTTCTGGCAATTGACACACACACACACTCACACCTTGGATCTGTCTCACAATGTGTGGGTGATACCACACACCAAACGGGTCAGTGAGTGAGTGGGAAGGAAGGGAGGCCATCTTGGTGTAGGGAGAACTGAGTCAGGAGAAAGGGAAGAGGGTGAACAGTGAACAGGGTGGACATAGACACAAACACACAAACACACACACACACACACACACACACACACACACACACACACACACACACACACACACACACACACACACACACACACACACACATGCACACAATGGTCAGTGAGTGAGTGGAAGAGAGGCCATCTTGGTGTAGGGAGAACTGAGTCAGGAAAAAGGGAAGATGGGAATCAGAACAGGGTGGATATAGACGGAAACACACACACAGACAGAGAGGGGCAGTATGGGATGGGAGGGGCAGTAGGGGATGGGAGGGGTAGTATGGGATGGGAGGGGTAGTATGGGATGGGAGGGGCAGTAGGGGATGGGAGGGGCAGTATGGGATGGGAGGGGCAGTGGGGGATGGGAGGGGCAGTATGGGATGGGAGGGGCAGTAGGGGATGGGAGGGACAGTGGTGGGTGGGAGGGACAGTGGTAGGTGGGAGGGACAGTGGGGGATAGCAATGAACATGAAATGGTGTAGGAAGAACTGAGTGTATGGGCAACAATAAACATGAAATATCAACAGAGTTGTATGTACCATTACAACATTAGAGAGGTTTCCCAGTATTCTCACCGAGGTGGCATCCTCCGAGTGTTTTCAGAGGTGGAGCTTCACGTGTCATGGATGAGCTCTTGACTGTGAACGAGTCTTTAAGGAGGTCTGTATTGTCATTACAGCACTGCAAGGAGGGAAGGAGAGGGAGAGGCTGTACATGCATGTGTGAAATGAGAAGGGCTGTCTACACTGACAGCAAGTGATGGATTAGGTCATGTGGTCAATAGAATGACATCACATGGGACAGTCTGTGTTCATGTTCACTGCACAAGGGGAGGGTGTTGGGACAAACAACAGACCAAAGGGATGGAATGTGAACACTAAAATATCCCCTTCTCTCCCTACACATGCACAGAGAGACATCACTGAAGCAACCAATGACTTAACCCATCTAGCTATTCAAGACCTCTATCTACTGACAAGAACAGTGGGTGGTGCTAACAGCTACTAGGTTGTTTGAAGGACTCTCACTGCACACACGCACCACCACACACACAGTCCTCCTCAGTCAGTGGCTCAGTTGTGGACTCAACAACTGTCGAGAAGACAGCAGTAGCTACGAGATGGGACAGGACAGGGAGGAAGGAGGGAGGGAGATGAGCATGTCCGTATGCAGGGTGGGGTTCGAGGGATTCAAAAGACTCGCAAGAATCCCGCCCCCAACCCCTCCCCTCCCACTTGCCTAGGAGATCCACCTGAGAAGCACCTTCTACAACATTACAGAATCTGAGTTGTAGCTACTATACAGTAGTCTTACAATGGTCAGTGCCACTCAAAACACTGTTAAAGCTTTAAAGGACCAGCTTAGACTGCTAGCGAGCACAAGTTAAATATTCTCCTTGTGGACACTAAAATTGTGATACATGTGACTATAGGATGAGTTCCACTTTGAGAGCAGAAGAACCCCCCTCCCCCCAGATTTGAAGCTGTGTACGGGCCTGATGAGGATGTGGTGTGAACAGAACTGCGTCTCAGCAGTCTGTACCTTCACGGAACCAAGTCAGCCAACACCCACTGACAAAGGAGTCGACTCAAACAAGACTCTACCACTACCACAAACAACCACAAAGTTCACCTCACTTCGTCATGATCTGGCTGGTCAGGCAGTCCCGAACTGTCCACTGTTGTGACGGACGACGTCTCCTCAAACGTACACACCCTCTTTCTCCTCCGTCCACTATTGGCATAGCCAAGTCTCTAAAGCCACCCAAAGGTGCAACCATAGATCACCTATATCTATGGTGCAACCCACCACACGTGGTCAAAAACATGGCGTCACCAAAAGGGACTGAAGGTGGGGTAGTCTGGCTCGCTAGACAGTCCCAATAAGCGCCTTGGGGCGACGAGGGGAGGAGGACGGTCTAGCGGTAGTCTGGCTGGGATAGCGATTAGTTCACACCTTTGGGTTATCTATGTCACACCTCCATTATCGCACCTTGGAATAGTACGGGTTGCAATAGCTATTTTAGCTGTATAATTTTATACATTCCAACTCGCTAAAATGGCTAGTCTGGCTCGCTAGACCGTCCCAATAAGCGCCTTGGGGCGACGAGGGGAGGGACGGTCTAGCGGCAATAGCGATTAGTTAACACCTTTGAATTATCAGATTTACACCTCGCCCAGGCATTCCTGTGGTTTGCTACAAAGCAGCAGAACGTTTTGCTAGAGCAGTGTGTGTGCACGCGAATCCGCATGGAGAAGTACAAGCGTTTCTGTCGTGTTTGTTGTGGACTGTTGGACAGAAAGTATTCGTTAGTGTTGAGCACCGGCCAGCTCAGTACCGTTGGACTTGCACTTGCTCAGGAGCTGGACATCAGCACGGAAGGAGGTTTTTCTTACGTGTGTGGTAGCTGCTATAGATGGGTACTCGCGCTGAAGAAGATGGAAGAGGATGTGGAAGCGAGGAAACGTGCACTGCGCGACAAACTTGCAACTGCGAAGACTTTCTTTTCACTATCAAAGCTCGTAAGTATGCTTTCTAGTCCAGTGCAACACTCTCCATCGTCGGCTGCTCGATCTCCCGCTAAGCGCTCAAAGGAGAGCAGTGAAAAAGTAGACACAAGGTTTGCCCGAGCACTCTTCTCATCTCCAATGCCAGATGTGAGCACCCTCTCGTCAGTGAGCACAGAAAGCGAGCGTCCTCGAAGCGATAGCGATTAACGTCTATTGGCTTGGGTCCTTGCGCGAAATCACCGGATCCTGGAAACGGTGGCTCTCGTCTGGCTTCACGGTGGTCCCTTGTTTTACTTGCTGCTTGCACGACTTCAACTGATCCTGGAAACGATGGCCTTCGGTTGTCACACCTTCCGCTCCTTTTTGCCTGTAGCCTGTTTCAACACTTCATGAATACAGTTGCACCGATTCGGTGCTAAGGCATCTGATTGGTCGAGAAGGTGTGAACTAATCGCTATTGCCGCTAGACCGTCCCTTCCCTTCCACGCCTACCGGCGCTTACGGGACGGTCTAGCGAGCCAGACTATAAAATGGCTACCTAACGTACTCCGTTGATTAGTCTCGTTCCCCAGCCCACCACTTCCGCTAACAAAATGGCCGCGAAAAAGGTTTTACAGTGGCTATTTTGTTAGCGGAAGTGGTGGGCTGGGTACGAGCAAGAGTAGATAAGAGATCTCTTATCTACTCTTGGTACGAGACTATCCGTTGATCAACTCGCAGTGTGAACGAAGAACTCAGTGAATGTCTACTAGCTTTCGCTTCACCTAATCTGATACAGCTGGAATAGTTTTGTGCACTAGAGTCAACTCGTTCTGATTTAGGTAACTAGCTATGTATCGTTTTGGTTAGTCCGCGAATCACACACATTCTGTGTAGCTGTGTGGCTCTTGTCTATCAACTCACAATGCATGTTAAATGTTATCCGCATTATTTGGCACACCAACCAGGCTAGATTAACTGATTCCCCATCAAACTTGAGAGGATGGAGCCTGTTCATGTGTAATGTTGTGTAGTGTGTTTGTGTCCCTGTACACCTCATCCTTCATCTGAGAGTGCTGCTCATCTCATTTCTGTACTGCATACTTTACTGGTGGATTATTCCTACTGACCATTTATCCTCTAGTTGTACAAACATGCAAGCACTGCTCAACTAGTTCCCTCATTCTGTCCCATGGTAGAACATGAGGCACTCCCACAATTGCTACAGAGCTCCTACTCGTGGTTTACGCCCAACCTATCGACCAACCATCTTTGGTCCAGCCAGACCAGGAAATGTTCCAGGACATGTCGTTCTAACAGCGATGTGTGTGTTCTTCCTGTGTCTAATCCTGTGGACAGCTGTGTGCATCTCGGCACAGCTCATCACTCCTTCACCTTCAGAGACACCAGTGTCAGGTTGGTGTGTTGATCATGGCATGTGTTCTGTGTAAGTTGTGTCACACTGTGTACAAACTAACATTGGTGATTCATAGTACATGTAACTGCCAAGCACCTGTTGAACTGCTCCTTTGTTGTGGAGTGTGCCCACATCACACTTAGTCATCTTTGTCATACCTCCACCCAGACTCCATGTTCATTGACTTGTTGCTATTCTATTCTGTACTTAGACCCCAACTGGCCCAATCCTCACCTGGGCAATGGTCTGCTCTGTCTTGGGTGGCCTCGTACTGAAGTGATTGACAATTGCCTAAGTTGTCTGTTTGGAGAGAGGACGTCACACAACCCAGGATTGTGCCGTTTGGGCTGCCCACTACCAGCAGTGAATGCTGAGTGTGGTGACCACCTCAAAACTAGTCCCTTTGAGTTCCGACTACAAGACACTCTTCTCCACTTGTCAATGTGGAGCCCTCACACAGTAAGGGTCACTGACTGCATGTACTGCCTCCTTCTCCACGTGGGTATGATGTGACATTGCACGGCTGTGTTGGTTGTGTTAATGGCTCTGTTATATGAATCCACTGCCATACCTACATGTACATGTGTGAACCCAGTTCCCTTAGGTTAACCTACACAGCTTGTACAAGTTACTGCTGTAGCCATGCACACACCATCAGGCCAGGCACATGGTTACCTTTCCAACTGTCAGGAGTTGTGTTGTCCTCCTTGCTATAAAGGTTCCTGTGGCTCGTAAAGGGCCAAGTGGACAAATCCATCTCTATCTTCCTGTGACAAGCTACAAACCAGCATTTAATGACGTGATTGAGAAGATGGCTGAAGTGCTTGAGTTCATTCTTTGTCAAGCCACATTGGTTGCCTTTGACCTTTTCCTCCACTTGGCATTAATTGTACATGAAGGACTCCCTCACTCGACCAAGAGGCAGAGAGGTCAGAAGGCAACCTCATCATCAGGTGAGGTGGTTGCTATGGAAACAAATACTATTAGTACATCGGCAGTACTAGCTTATTCCGTTAGCTACTGCCAACACTTCCTGTCAAATGTAGGTAACAGACGCTGCCCACACAAGAAGATATGTGACGTCCTGTGCACTATAGCATGCCGTCTATCAACTCTAACCATTGTCTGTATTTCAGGTGGGATGAGGTGAGTTCTGTTGAAAAGTGCTTTTTATACACATCTATATATTTTGTGTACCATTGTTATAGTTGTAATGATTAGTTAATGCTAACCTGATGCTATTCTTTTTGCAGATACAAGTGCCAAGCAGTATCGAAGCAGCTTTGCAGTCTGCTGATGAAATTTCCTTCACTGAAGCTACGGAGAGGATTAAAGTGTGCAAGGAGAGTACATGGTCATTTAGTGATGTCGTTTACCATCCCAAGGTCCTGTGTGAGCCACATTAGGGTAAGTGAGCTCCACCACACTGCTCCGCATACCCTGCAGCTATCACCATGTGTGAGTGTCTCAAAAGGGTATTTCCCTTGCTCTCCCCACAGTTCAAGGACTCCAGTTCCTGTCTTGCATTCACAAGGCATTTGGTCCTCCTTGTCAGGATGTTGTCTCCAGTTGTGTCGCTTCATCCCTATTTCTTCCTGCGAGCACTTTTAATTCTGGCTGGCGATGTGGAGGCCAACCCTGGACCTATCCAAGGTAAGGAGATGCTATACTAGGTCAGTATTGTTGTGTGAAACTGTATAGGGTTAGTTTTAGATAGGATTATGGATTGACATTATTTTTGTAGTGCTTACTTTCATGGATGCTGGATCACTTATTTTGTATCAGTGGGCTATAATTTAATACTACCAATACAATGATTATATTTAGGTAGAATGGTGTTACTTGTCACATTACCATTTACAAAAGAGCACAGAACCTCTTGAAGCATTGGCACCATTTTGCTTTGCAAATTCACCATGTTTCCTCGCTATAGCCATAGCACACCTCTCTGTCATAATTTCAGCCTTCCCACTGAAGTTACATCACATGGGCTATCTTAGCCAAGTACTGTTCATATTTGCACTTATGCCACATTCCATTGCCAGCAAAGTATTAAGGAATCAATGTAGTGGACCACATTGCTGTATTGCAATGGAGCCTCAGAAATAAGGCCATGTCCATTACCAGGAATTTTGCTTGACTAATTGATATCTAGCAAAGCGTGATTCATGTTTATACCTATGGATATGGCAAAGGTGACAATAATCATTGTTGTCACCTTATGGTTTCCATTGTTTTGATTCTTTATTCAGCTCTTTGCTAAATATTTGTGGATTACATTAGTCACAGATAACTTCTAAAATCACAAAAACCACAAAAGATTCATCCTACAATATAATAGGGCATATGCATGGTAGCAGTGTAATGTCAGGTGGGTGGTGATGCAGATGGACAGCTTCAGATCAACAGTTGTGGTTGTATACACAACCAGTTAATATGATGTGTACACATTTGTACTATTGTAGTATGAGGTGTTTGTATTGTAAAATGTTGTACAACACAAACATCCTACATGTGTGTGTGTGTGTGTGTGTGTGTGTGTGTGTGCATGCGTGAGTGCGTGCGTGCACACACGCACATGTTTGCGTACGCGTTAGCACTTGTATGAATGTGTTTGTGAGTATGGATGTCATATGAATGTGGGTGGGTGGGTGTTTACTTGTGTGTACTGGAAACATGCCTTAGAAGAATAGCGAAGTAACTTTCTATGTCAATGCCCTTTGTAGAGAGGTCCCCACATTCGGATGCCATTTATAGAGAGTCCTTTGATACCGAGTATATGAGTAGCAGTAGAGTGATGAAGGTAGTATATGATGGTGAGGTTCTGGGAAAGCACCCTCGAGGAAGACCCAGATTGTGATGGCCGGACAATTTTGCAAAGCACTGTATTTTATTGTCCTTAATATAAATTGAATCATGTATTATTACATTAAAGTTACATTAACTGGGAGTTCATCTTAAAAACAGTAGGCAAATGCAAAATTCTGCTCAAGATTTTTGCCGATTTCATTATTCACAGATTCCTGATGATGTGAGGTATGTGGTGGTAGTGTTGGTAGAGATGGACAGCTTGAGTTGAATAGTTGTGGTTACACTATCAGTTAATCTGATGCGTATACATTTGTACTATTGTAGTACGAGGTGTTTGTATTGTAACATGTTATACTTGTTACAAGCTACATGCATATACCTGAGGGTGTGTTTGCATACGTACATGTGTGTGCTTGTGTGGGTGTGAGTGAGTGGATGTGTTTGTTGAGTGTAGATGTAGTATGAATGTAGATCTGTGCATATATTTATATGGGGTGGGTTTATTGCTGTGTGTGTAACATGTGTAATGGGAACATTCCTTACAAGGGTAGTGAGCTAACGTTACATCTGTGTGCGTGTGTGTGCATGAGCTTGTGTGTGCATATGGATGGTGTATGATGCATGCATGTTTACATGCATGCCACCTGAAGTACAAGTAGGGCAGAAGGGTCCTTTATGGAGAGGTCCTGTCTTCAGTGTGCCCTTTATAGACAGGTTCCATTGTATGTACACATCTTCCTCTTGAGAGGTACAAACTTGGTATTTGTTCCATGTATACTGTGTGCCTTCATCTAGTGTGGCCATTGGACTCTTCCTTTGCAATGTGTGTACATCCCATCCTTAGTGTCTGAGGTTCTTGAGAAATATGAAGATACTTTTTTTAAAGTGGTGAATGCCAAGTACAACCTGCTCAAACTGAAGCGTAAAGGAGTGATCACACAGGACATTGTAAGACATATCTCAGACACAAACGATGACAAGGGTAGAGAGATATTATATGACCACTTGAAGCATCACGGCAGTGAGGACACACTGAGGGAGTTCTGCAAGGTAGCCATTGCAGCAGACGGTTATCCAAACATGCAGAAATTGGGAGAGAAGATGATGAAGGAGCTGACACAAAGAGGTTGGTTCCAGTACATCTGTGCTATGTAGGCAAAATGTGCGTATGCGATGCTAATGTTTCTACGTATCTATTAATGATATACAGTGCTAGAATGTGTAGACGAAGCAATATGTGTTAGTATTCAAACTGTGGTCCTGAGGAAAGACACTACTCTTAAAGCAGTTCTCGGGAAGTGAAACTGCTTGTTCTTGTGTTTAACAATGTGCTACATTAATATCTATGATGGTGGAATAGTGTTGCATGCATTAATTTAGTGACCAGACTATAACAGCGACTCGCAATGAATTTATGACTTGTCTCTCAACCGCTACATACTCTGCAGGACCTGATGGAGGGTCATTAAGGAGTGCGGATGAGGAGGTGTGTGTGTGTTGTGTGTGTGTGTGTGTGTGTGTGTGTGTATATGTGTGTGCATGTGTGTGTGTGTGTGTGTGTGTGTGTGTGTGTGTGTGTTGTGTGTGTGTGTTTGCATTGTGTGTGTGTGTTTGCACATGTGTGCTTATGTACATAGACTTATGATTGTGCATGGTTGTGATTCTCTTCGTATGTGTGTATGTGTGTATGTTTTTGAGTGTACATGTGTATCTGTCTAGTTGTGTTAATCATTTGTTTTTTCAACCATGTTTATATACCTGTATGCATGTGGCTGTGTGTTACAGTATATGAGTTGTACGTATGTATGTCACTAATTTGGTGAAGTGTGCACGGATGTGAATGGCTGTGTGTGTGTGTGAGTGTTCACAAGATACATGTATGCATGTAAGCTGTGTTAATTTCTCAGACTACATGTGTGATAGTATGAATGTGATGTGCACTATTGTGTCCTTCTCTTGCGGCTTCTCCTATTAATAGTTGAGACATTTTTCAGCCAACCTCCGCAAGCACTATGCTAGGATGAATGTGGTGGAAGACCGATACAGGAGGCACCAGAAGATGGACTTCATAAACTTAGCACTATCTGAATTCAACCTAGACTGTGAGGACGACCACCGGCGATTTGTTCGCTCGTTAACTGAAGGAGTGGATAAGGTTTTCACGGAGCGAAAGAGTATAGTTAAATACAAGGACATTCTGCCTCTAGTGAAAAGTGACCATCTAGTTGTGATCAGTGGTGCCCCTGGCACAGGCAAGAGCACCTTGGCCAAGAAACTCTGTAAGGATGCATCCAGGGACATGGAATCACTCGGTTACAAGTTGGTGGTGATGGTGGAGCTTCGTGACCTCGTCTCTCTCACATGCCTGCAGCAGTCATCTTCGTTTGAACTTAAACACCTGATGGAGTTGTTTAAGCAGGCTGGTCATATGGAGAGTGTTGTTCAGACAATGAAATCTACCCACGGTGCTGACATGTTACTGATACTGGATGGGTACGACGAACTTCCTCATGAGCTTCGCCACAGCCCCTTCTTCATTGACCTACTAACCCACTCCCTGAAGTCACCTATCCCACACAGCCATGTTATCCTCACCTCTCGCTCTATTGTGATGAGTGAGATTTACCGTCACTTCCAGTATGCAAAGATTCTCTTTGCCAACATAGAAGTCTTGGGCTTCACAAGTGAACAAATACAACATTATTTGGAGAGCTATTTCCATGAAGAAGGCAAATCAGAACTGTCTGCAAAGCTGTGTACCAAGCTGGAGACTCTTCCCCACATCAAAGGCCTCTGTGCCATTCCAGTTGTGCTTTCCATTATTTCTCGTGTCTTCTTATCCAAGAAGGACCTGCCCCCAACCGTAACACAGATATACGACGATTTTATCTGTGAGACACTGTCCCCAATGTTTCCAGGCCTGCAGAGTGCACTTAAACTCCCTTGCCAAGATCATGACTTTCTCAAACTGTGTGAAATAGCATATCACTGCACCAAACAGCAGAAACTGATATTCACTGCATCAGACCTTTTCGGACTCCAAGACAAATATGGTGACCGTGAGACTGGATGCAACCTACTCACTGCAAGACCCATAGACAAGCTGCGCTTTGTCATCTCTGAGAGCTTCTACTTCATTCACCTCACTGTCCAGGAGTTCCTTAGTGCAGTTTTCATTGCACTACAGGAGGTCACAGTTCAGCGCGCAATCTGGGATGAGCACCTTTGGCAGCCCCACATGGCACAGACGTGGAGGTTTTATTCAGGACTCGGTAAACTGGCACACTATGACCTTCAGAACAGCAACATTAGGGGTATCGATGGGTTTGATGAGCTTCTCATGCATTCACTCTTTGAGACTCAACATTCAGCTTTAGTTGGTAGATTGGTGCCAAGTGTCCTGGGAGAAAAGGTAGAAGTGTCACCTAAGACAAGTTACGATAGCATTGCCTTTGGATACTCCCTACAATATCATTCTTTACTCCAACATCTTGTGGTAGCTCTTCCTGGTGGTGGTGTTCACACAGAGGTAAAGCACCTACTGGAGCCTCTTCTGTGCTCCCAACAGCTTCAGACACTGACCATTAAGGCTGGTGAGTTGTCGTAGAGTAAGTGCTAGTGCATGGTCAGATATGAGGTATAATTGCACCTCACAATGTATGTACGGTTGTGCATAACATTAATAAACAGTGCATGTTCTTGTATGTCCATCCACAAGGTACTTGATGGCCCTTTGATGTTCATGTAAGGGGTATATTATAATACATGAATGCTGTGTTTTACTTTATCGGAACCGTCACTTTAGTAATAGATGAGAATTAACTTCATTTTAAAATGCTGAGAGAAATGGAAAGAACAGCTCTCTCCTCTTTTATAGTATTTCATGCCATAATACCAACTGCAATAATCATATTTGTTGAACTTTGTTATGGGATTTTGTGACACTAGTATAATTGAATCAAATGGACCAAATGTCAGAGGTCAAATTTCGGACGTTCGTTGAACTTTATCGACATACTATGTTGTTTGATATTTACTAATGAGTTGATGTTCCATTTGTGTCACCACTGTGTGTCACTCATGTAGTGTTGCTATGTACAGGAGATGGTATTGGTGACTGTGTTTCACGAATTTTTGTAGTGTATTTGGAGAATGAATCTTCTGTAAATGCATGGACTATGGTTGCTAGGTAACACACAGTACCAGTGAGTGCTGCTCTTCTCATAACTACATTCGTGTTGTCATTGACTACAGGTGGAGGTGATGATACTCAAAATTGGAGGGATGTGGAAGGCCTTCTTGAGAATATCGTGTTTCAAGAAAGTGGAAACTGTGGTAAGAATCAGTATACACATACATGTATTGTGTAGGGTTTTAGCTGGAAGCCAATAAGGTCTGCCCAGTACGTTCTGTCAGGGTGGAATGAGTAACACAGCATGGTGAGGCATCTACATTTGTACTGGCATTGCCATGCATGTCCACTTGGTAGTGTTTATGTCGAGTGGCTCTGCATGAACTGCTCTGACACTGTGTACCACTAGCCACTGTTGTGGTGTGATGTTGAAAACTTTCACTGTGGACTTATCAACATTAATTTCCACTCCCATGCCATCCTCTAGTTGTGAACCAACATGATGTTGCTAGCACATATTGCATCATTCCCATTTCCTATTGCAACATTTCACCCGCAAGAATCATATTCATTTAACTTTATTATTGGATCTTGACTCTAACTGAATATAGTCAGACATCACCTGACCCCTCCCTACTATGGGGAAGGGTCAGGTCAGGTCTGATACATTGACTTGTCGGCTCGAAATGCATTTATGCAATGTGGAATGGAATTATTGCATAATGTCTGTATATCATCACTCACTGTGTATACACGCGTTGAAAGGCCCAATCGCAGCTGTCATCGCTGTGCCTTCTTGCGGCGAGGTAACAAGGACAGCAGAGAGGCATAACCTGACCACTCTAGCTTTAAAGCATGTTGTGCCTCTGAGGAAGCAGGTGGCAGGGAGAAGCAGGCCAACTTGAACAGTGTCTTGTCCGGCTTTGGTGACCTAGCACGAGGACATTTGGCAACACCAGGTCGAACACGATCAGTAGGCACGTGAAATACAGGCTCTTCCCAAAGCCAGTCACAAACCTGCAAAGACATCCTTGCCAAAAACGATGCCTTACACAACCTGAAACTGCTCTGGCTCCATGGATGAGTAGCTGGATGGCTGCCATTGCAGAATACAACACTCTCTGTTCCTCACTCTGCTCTGCTGCCATCCGTGGACATGAGTACTATAATCATGTGACACCATTCCTGCATTCTGATTGGGCTGCAACTATTGTTGTGGGCTGCACAAGTTGATGTATTAGACTTGACTTGATTCTTCCATGTGCAGAGGGGTCACGCAATGTCTGACTAAAGCTAATCAAATGGACGAAATTGAGACGTTCATCGAACTTTATCGTGGTGTTTTAAAATATACTGATGACTAGGTGTCACATTTGTGTCACCACTGTGTGTCACTCATACTACAGCATATCCAATTGGATTGGCGGAGTCTGGGAGTTGCGCATGTAGCAAAGAGGTCAGCTACCTTGTCTGAAGTGCTAGGTCAGCACGAGGAGGTTTTTGCAGAGGAGTTGGGGTGCATGAGCCAGTTTAAGGCCAAGCTGGTGGTGAAGCCAGGTGCCACTCCTCGGTTCTGCCGGGCAAGGCCCATGCCGTTTGCCATCAAAGACGCCATTGAACGTGAGCTAGACAGGTTGGAGGGCGAGGGGGTATTGGAGAAGGTCTCACATGCCGATTGGGCAGCACCGATCATGGCTGTGCCCAAGAGCGACGGGAGTGTTCGCCTCTGTGGAGACTATAAGGTCACAGTGAACAATGACCTTGAGGTGGATCAGTACCCTTTGCCTGTGCCAGAGGATCTGACGTCCAGCCTTACCGGAGGCAAGGCCTTCACCAAGCTGGACCTGTCCTCTGCTTACCAGCAGATGCCACTGGAGGAAGAGTCACGTCAGTACGTTACCATCAACACCCATCGTGGGTTGTACAGGTATACACGCCTACCATTTGGCATTGCGTCTGCCCCCGCGATTTTCCAGAAGGCAATAGACTCTATTTTGCAGGGGTTAAAGCATGTCATTTGTTATTTGGACGATATTTTGATCACTGGGACAACGGATGAAGAGCATCTCCAGAACCTGGATACGGTTTTGGCCCGGTTGAAGGAGCATGGGGTACGTCTGAAGAGGGGGAAATGCAGCATCTGGAAGCCTTCAGTGGACTACCTGGGTCATCATGTGGATGCTAAGGGCATCCATACTGCACCAGAAAAGGTTTCTGCTATCACTCAGACCCCAGAGCCTTGGAATGTGACTGAGCTCCGTTCCTTCCTCGGCATGGTTAACTACTATGGCAAGTTCATCTTGAACTTGGCCACGCTGTTGCATCCTCTCAATGAGCTGCTAAAGGAGGGTCAGCCTTGGAGGTGGTCCAAACAGTGTGCCATAGCATTTCAGGCAGCCAAGCAGCATCTCGCATCAGCACCAGTGTTGGTTCATTATGACCCCAAGCTGCCAATACGTCTGGCAGGAGATGCCTCGAGCTACGGGATTGGAGCTGTGCTCTCCCAAGTATTGCTGGATGGGTCTGAATACCCAATCGCTTTTGCCTCTAGGACCTTGCGACCAAGTGAGAAGAATTATGCACAATTAGAGAAGGAGGCCTTGTCACTCATCTTTGGGGTTACCAAGTTCCACAAGTACCTCTATGGTAGACATTTCACGTTGGTCACAGACCATTGCCCACTGACTGCCATCTTGGGACCCAAGACGGGGGTGCCCTCTCTGGCAGCAGCCAGTTTACAACGTTGGGCACTGACATTGTCTGCTTACTCCTATACCATTGAATTCCGTCCCACCAAGGCTCACGCCAACGCAGATGGACTTTCACGGTTGCCATTGCCCCTGACCCCTGTTGTTGGTCAGGAACAGCCATCGGTGGAGAGCGTGTTTGCGGTATCTCAGATGCAGATGTTACCTGTGTCAGTGTCTCGACTGCGGAATGTCAAGGAGTACAGAAGTTGCCTGCTGTGGCCCCGCTTCACCCTTGGTTGTGGCCTGATCGGCCATGGGACAGGGTCCATGTAGATTTTGCAGGTCCATTCATGGGACAGATGTTTTTGTGTTGGTGGACGCTCACTCAAAGTGGCCAGAGGTAGTGCCAATGTCCTCCACCACGTCTGCCCAGACTATCACTGTGTTGAGAAACGTGTTCTCCTGTTATGGTATTCCGCAACAGTTGGTCTCTGACAATGGGCCTCAGTTCACGTCAGCGGAATTCGCATCTTTTTGCCGAGCCAATGGAATTAAACATATTAGAACTGCTCCTTACCACCCAGCATCAAATGGTCTTGCAGAGAGATTTGTCCAGTCATTTAAGATGGCTATGAGGAAGGCAGAGAAGGACGGGTTGCCTTTTTCTCAGCGTCTTGCCACGTTCTTATTGACCTACAGGACTACGCCACATGCTACCACCAATGTGGCTCCATGTGTCTTGTTTTTGGGTCGCACGGTTCGCACACGGCTGGACATGTTACGACCAGATGGTGGTGCGGTGGTTGCTGAAAAGCAATCACAGCAGAAGGAACGCCATGACAAATGTTGTAACGCACGTCAGTTCCGAGAAGGCCAAGCTGTGATGGTACGAGACTTCCATGGGAGTGCCAAGTGGTTGGAAGGCATCATTAACAAGAGATTGGGACCAGTGACATATTTAGTTAAGTTACCAAGAGGAGATGTGCGGAAGAGGCATGTCGACCACATTCAAGAACGTTTTGTGGACGAGATTGACACTTTTTCACATGGGGGAGAGGAAAGGGATCTTCCTGTTTCTCCTGTCTCGGGTCCTCATCCTGTTGTTCCTAGCTCAGTGCCTGATGAGTCTGAGGAGGTTGCTCAGGATGAGTCCATGGAGACTCCTGTGGTGGAATCCAGGGTGGAACCATCAGTGCCGTCTGCCCCACCAATAGATCATTCCTGGGAACCTGTCACACCCTGGGTGCCTTTGCCATTACCTGCTGTTGCTGGAGATACAGAGTCTACTCCATGTCGTAACCCGTTGCGGGCTCGTAGAGCTCCCGCTCGATTCCAGCAGACTGGTTCTCTTTTGTCCAGCTGTGACTGGCGTTTTTTGTGTTAGGCATGTTTTGAGTTGTTTGGGTAGGACTCTGTATCTTAGAAGGGGAGATGTAGTGTATGTGCATGTGCATGGTGCATGATAATTAGATGCTTACATCATCCTTTATTGTATAACCAGTCACGCATGGGCACGCATGCGCAGTTGTCTCCCCCCCTCATGTTTTGGACACTTAGCTTGTAGGTAGTGTTTGCTTGTAGTGCTTGAGTGATTGTTTAGTGTAGGTGTTTATTGTTCGTTGTGCCGCGAGTTCGTCCCCGTTTGCTGGAACTTGACATCGCCGACTTCTGTTCCTACGCACTCTCAGACCAGTAACATTCAGTGCGCGCGCAGATCTGTGGCCGCAGTACCCAGCGAAATGAGTGACGCACGAATACGCGGAGACGTCACGAAGGCTTTTACACTTTGCTTTGGCTCAGCTGGATTGCACATGCTCGGAAAGCTTGGCTCAGCCCATGACAGAAGCAAAGCGGTGAGCAATAGATGCGATGTATTGGCGCCGATTGCGTGTCAACTCATTTCCCAGGAGTAAGTGCATCCTTGGGGAAAGCATGTACATGTGCGCGCTCCTCTTTCATGAACTACCCACTTCTCCAGAAGTTGGTACATGAAACTTCATGGCTAAATTGATTCTCGTGACCTTTCCGCTCTTTGTTTACTTTACGGAGGTGTTGGTTGACCACAATATAGGTGTTAAGGGGCGCTAAAAGGTGTTAGTGGTTTTCACACAATTTACTGCACTGCAGTATTCTGCTACTGCATCAGCGGTGCCTTTGAAGTATGAGGTCATCATTTGGTAAGTAATCTTTAAGCTTTACAATGTAGAAACTCGCCATTCTCGTCGTTTTCCTCCGTTACCGTGTTCTTCGTCCATACACGCTTGCATACGTTCTTGAACTGGCAAACGAAGAGCCCTCCATATTCTCAGATACAGCGTCAAACTATCCTCACATTATCTTTGCCTTTCTGGCAGTGACAGTGTCACAAAGTGTGCGCATGTGGCTCAAGTATTTTAGCCGCCGTGCGCCACCATTTTAACTACATGTATTGAGTGCATGGTGCAAAGGTTAAAGTTCAAGCCTATAGGGTGAATTGGAAATCGAACTTAATATGATCTGCCCAGTTTCCGTCAGGGTGAACTGAGTAACGCAGCATGGTGAGGCAACCACATTTGTACTGGCATTGCCATGTATGTCCGCTTAGTAGTGTTTACTTGGAGTGGCTCTGCATGAACTGCTCTGACGTCGACACTGTGTACCACTTGCCACTGTTGTGGTGTGACATTGGGCAATGAATGTCATTATCAGCTGCAGCATGTATCTGCCACTTTTCAAGTTCACTTAATGTTACAGTCTACTATGTCACGTCAAACACTTAACTAATGCCCAAGAGTTGGGCACCTCCTTCAAATACACACTGATCATTATTGAAATTTTTCCAAGGTTACAGTCATCATAAGGTACACAAACATGATGAAATAATAATAATCCACGTTAAAATAATCAAGACATAAATATATACGCTGTAATAAACAATGCACTTAATTAATGTGAAATTAAATGAACATTAAACATTTAAATTTTAAAACGAACATGCACAAAATGGGGTGCAAATGCATTGGACCCACTCCTTGGTTCGATGGGGGCACCAGCCCCTAGGCCTGATCTTTAACCTTTAACCCTTGATCCTGACTACTTTTGTTCACAATATGGTCACACCTGGGGACATGGCCCACACACTTGTCACATCCAAAATAACAGAAAACAAAGACGACAGACTGTGCAAAGAAAAAAGACAAGGAAGAAATGGACCCCGCTACGATGTCATTGAGTGCATGGCATGTTGTTACGTTTGCCTTTCCCAGGTGGTGCCTTGAAAGGACACTTTGGCAAAGTGCGCTTGTATGCACCTTCCCTTAACACAGTAGTGAAGTTGGTGTGTCTGCAACAAGTGACAGAGATTGAGTGTGATGGCATACAAGAATGTGAGGTGAGCTTCAGTGTGAGGTATTGTGATGTTTCATGCCTTGATACTGACATTAGTGCATGGTTGCCCTCAGCCTTCAACCTTGGGAAATATCCCTTAATACATCCCTACAAGTGTGGTATATATTATTACATATGACAGCTTAGATAATGTCCACTTATAAGCAAACATTAGTGACAGTGTCAAATGGTGCTTGTCCCCATCCCACTGCATGATGGACTGTGTTGATGTCTTATTCTACAGGCAATGGACCAGGAGGTCCTGAAGGAGATGGATAGGTCACTCTCTGGAAACAAGACCGTGAACAAGCTGACACTGATTAGCGGTGCAGCTCAGACTCTGCCAAAGCAGTTCTGTCATCACCTTCTCCTTGGAATTAGAAGAAATTCTTCCTTGTCAGATGTGGACCTGAACTTTAACCCACAGTTCTGGGATTGTCCTGATGATGGTAGGTTGGTGTATGTCAGTCACATTGTGTGACTGTTTTGGATGTAGTGTATAGTGCGTAACAAGCAATAGTGAGGACATCTATGTGAAGTTAAGTATGTATACGTAGGTACTGTATTTACATGTTCAACTCTACACCTGTTTCCCTACCCAGTACCTGCAGGTGGTCAAGGGAGCATACAACATCTTACTCTGACTGATGTTCCAGTGGACATGTTGGCAAATCTCTTCACGTTGTTCAATACTGTCAAAGAACTGAAGTGTCATCGCATCCATCCCCCACAAGAGGTACAGTGTGTGCACATGTACAGTGTGACTTGGGATGCACTAGTCTTTTGTACCAATCACTATTTGACAGTGTTTTGATAATAAACGTTATAACATATCACCTTGTCTAGGAATGACTGTTTTGTAGGCATGTGTAAAGTCACTCCACATTTTGGGGGTAGTTCTGTAGCAGATGTATACAGATATGTAATAGCTTAGATAATGGCCACTGATAGCAAACGGTTTACTCACATTGGCAGAAATAGTCACCTGAAAGGTGAGTGGGTTACAGTACTTTCATGATAGATGATTGCAGCAGAGCCTCCTAGGAGACACTTACGTGCACCCTACAATTAATGCTCTTTATTTACTATCAAGTGTAAGCAATGTGCAGGTTTTGTGCAACCCTGTCCATATGTTTATATGGACAAAATTAATTCAATTCAATTCAATTCCAGTAATAGTATACATGTTTGTTCTGTTCACTGGGTTCCCGACTGCTATCTATTTTTGCCCCTCCTACTGCTGCTATTGAAAAGGTGCTACCAGATCACTGATGGTGATAGCTAGTGCATATCATTTGTGTTCTGTGCATGTGTTATGTGTACGTGTGTTGTTTGTTATATGTTGTGTGTACCCTGCATGTTTGTGTGTCAGAGTGTGCTGTGTGACAAGGAGGGCACTTTCCACCCTTGAGCCCTGTTGTCAGTGAGTAGGCTGGTGTGTGGTGCATGGTCTCTGGAGCAGAATGTTGTGTTGACATTGTCCTTGCTGACTCGCCTCATTGTGAGCTGTGTCGGTGTGTCTGTAGGATGTTTCTGACAAGAGTTGCTTTTTCATGCAGTATGGAGTGAGAGAAGAAGAAGTGAAGTTGAATAAAATAGAACAGGCTTTGGCTGGGATGAGTAGTGTGGAAACGTTGGTGCTGGAAATGAGTCATCATGTAAGTTTGAGATGCCATTTCACTTAATTGACTAATTGCCAAGTGCTTAATGCACAAGGCATGTGATTGTGATGTGTGGTCTGAGTACCAGCTAGTGTTTGTATGTGTATGTAAGTATAACCTGAGCTCTCCCCACATGCCATGGTGAACAAGAAAGTTGTACTGTAACTATAACCCTTCAACCAAGTGACTACTGTGCGTGTGTGCATGTGTGTGTGTGTGTGTATGTGTGTGTGTGTGTGTGTGTGTGTGTGTGTGTGTGTGTGTGTGTGTGTGTGTGTGTGTGTGTGTGTGTGTGTGTACTTGGATCCCAGTGCCTTCAAAAGCTGCTTCTGCTTCCGCTAGGCAATGCTCCTTAACAACCAGAAGGGACTTCTGAGGGTTCGTGATGTACCCATAGTCAGGGCCAAGCTTCTGTAGCTTGTCCCACCTGCCCCTGAGACTCTTGATGGTTCCCCCAGCTGAAGAATCATCTGCATACCAGAGCTGGTTAGCCTCATCCTGTAGATGTAGGATCAATGGGAGTATGCCAATGGCATACATCGCCATTGCTAGTGGGTCTCCTTGTGTCGTGCCTTCTCTGGAAGGGATGGTCTCGCCATCAATGAAGAGGGAAGGCTCTGATCTGTAGGTGTTCACTAGGACAGCTGCAAATGCAGGACATACACTTTGCACATTCATCAAGGTGGCTGTACGATTGAGACTGTTGAATGCATTTGATGCATCCACTAAGAGGATTCCTTCAGTGGTGTCCTGTTCAAACAGCTCATTGAGGGCATGGATTGCTGCTTCACAGCCACTGGGTTGTCCCACACATAGCTGGTGAGATCCAACTGCTGCCTGGATGTCCGCTCGGATAACTGAAAGAATAGCTCTGCTCATTATCCGCCTGGAGACTTCGCCAATGCCAATGGGCCTAACGCCTGGGCACTTGTCCAGAGCGATCAACCTGTTGGCAGTTAGGGGCTTCAGCGGGTCTGGATCCACGTAGGAAGAACAAATTCGCCGGGCAGTACCTGCCAGGGCTTCTCGAAGGTCGGATGAGGCTTTCTGAAAGGTGCAGCACATTCTTCTCCAAAGACACGAGTCAACACCGGATGGTCCAGCACTCCCATCCGTGCTCAAAGCTGCTTTCAGTATGGTGAGACCGCTGATCTCATCAAAGAGACCTGGGTGTGTTGGAATGGGATTCAACATGGTGGGAGGGGGCAATGTGGTGGACAAAGGACGTGCCGGTGGGTGTTTCTCATGCAAAATGTCACGTACCGTTCTATCTTCAATGACTTGGTCTAAGGGAAGCATACCTGCATGGCTCTCTTCTGTGATCAGACGTGTGGCAGCTTTAACCTTACCCATCATAATCAGTTCTGCAAAACATCTGGCTTTGGCTGTGGATTGTAGAGGGGCTTTGGTGGCAGCTAGTCTCGCCTGGATTGATTTTGCTTCTTCGTAAAGTGTATGGAAATGACCGGCCTGCCATTCTTTCATTCTTCTTTCGATGCAGTTGCTGTGATCCTTGCTTCTTGAAGTTTTCGAGGGTTTCTGCAGCACTAGGGCTGGGAGAACCATGGCAGCTTTGATGGCCACTCCCTCAAGGGAAGAGGCCTCCGCGTATGCATTGAAGAGTCGTGCCATTTTATTGACAAACACTTTGCCTTGTTTCCCTGAGGGAATCTTGAAAAGATTGTGTCTCCAGTGCACAATTTCACAGTAGATCATGTCAATATCCTCTGCCACCTTGGCCCCCTCCATTTCACCCCATATGAAGTTAGGAGAGTGGGCCGGGGAGAACGGAGGGAGGGTATCTTCCATGTCGGGCTCATGTACGCGTTCGCCGTCAGCCGTCTCTGCCTCCCCTTCTTCCATAGGCTCACTTACTGCTTCCTCTGTCATTTCGTTCCTGGAGCTGTGCTGATCATGTGCCGTATCATACGTTTCCGATTGGGGGTCGGGGTCTACGTTACTACAAGAGCCAAGGCGTTTGGGCAAGCAGCTCGTACATCTCTTACCTTCTCGAACACAGATGCAATTTCGACAGGATCCATTTCTGTTACACCGACAACAGGTCATCTTCCTTAAGCCCCGGGTATATGAGAGGGAGCGATTCTGTGCCGGTAAACCGATCAAGACTGGGATCAGATTCTCTCAGTTAGGATCGTTAGGCATCATTCTTTGCAATTGGCCCTCCCCTCCTTTGCCCCTCCTCCCTTGCCCCTCCCCCCTCCCATTGTCCCTCCCTTACCACTCCTCCTCCCTCTCTCCCACTGTGCTGTGTGTTGTCAATGGTGTGTTGACATGGTGCTTAGTATACCTTTCTTTCTGACTGCCTGTCTGTTGTCTTCACTCCTTCCCCTCTACCAGGACGGACTCCACTCCTCCCCTACCAGTCCATTGCTCAGAGACAGATGTCCCCTGACCCATCTGGTGTTGGACAACACCAAGGTACCATAGTGGTGTGTGTGTGTACAAGTGTGTCCGGGTATGAGATGGTATGTGTGTGTAGTGTGTACAGGCATACAGTGTGTGTGGTTGGGTGGATGAGTTAGTGTGTAGTGTGTGTAGTGCTCCTTCCCATTTTAGTGTCAATTCCCATTCCCATTGCACTTTGCAGCTGCACCTGTTTATCCTCCTCTTGGTGATAATGACATTCATAGTCCTCCAGTCCATCCTCCACCCCACCACAGAGAAGGTGTGCTGACAAGGGACACTTGGGGGATGAGGATTTAACTAATTGTCTGTACCTTTTACTGCATGTATATCAAAGGCTGGATGATGGCTGGATGGCTGCATGAGCTCAATGTATGACAGTAGTTGGTGTATGATTGACTTTCTGCAGGAGTGTTTGATCATGAGCATCTCACTCACGATGGTGTGTTCACTGATTCCCCTCTCCATTCCTCCTGA
>OZ025869.1:3569564-3596564 GCA_964019415.1 Ianthella basta | reverse complement strand
CTCAGTTCACCCTCCATGGGGATGTCCCTCCACTCCTCTGCCTCAATACTTTCGTTCAAGTACGATGTTCACTGAACCGTTTGGTGTAGGTTACCACCCACAACCACACAATGTGGAACAGCACCAAGGTATGTGCATGTGTGAATGCATGTGTGTGTGTGTGTGCAGAAGTACAGTGTGTTTGTATTTTGTGTGCATGTGTTTGTGTTCTTTGATCAATGCTGTTTTTAAAAATCATTCAAAGGATGGGTTTACACCAAATTGACTGTTTCTGTCACAGCTCTTTGTACCAAAATCACACGCACATGTACTCTCATCTACAGCTAGCTAGCGCGTGCACATGCACACATATATACGTCTCTCCGCCTCCAGCCTTTATATATATAGCTATTGACAAATGTTCACTGACCAGTGTTTTTTGTGTATACCATCCACACAATGTGCATGGAACACTACCGAAGTGTGCATGCATGTGCACATGGTGTGGTGTGTAGTGTGTGTTTGCAGCTGTATTAGACATAACCAGGTTGCTAGTGTCATGTGCTATACTTCAACCTGTCACTTCATCCCCTTCATCAGCTGATACATGTAGTGGTGTTGTATTGGGTGTATTAAGGCAGTTGGCACTGTCATCTTTGAAGATTCCTGGTAGTCGCATTCACCAATTTGCACTGCCTTTTCTTTCTCAGATCCCTCTACTGAGATGCCCTGGCAACCACAAGAAGAATGGACACTCTTCCCTCCACCTCAGCCCTTGTATAACTATGGGCAGATGTTCACTGACCCATCTGGAGTAGGGCACTACCCACACAATGTGGAACAGTACCAGGTGTGTGTGTGTGTGTGTGTGTGTGTGTGTGTGTGTGTGTGTGTGTGTGTGTGTGTGTGTGTGTGTGTGTGTGTGTGTGTGTGTGTGTGTGTGTGTGTGTGTGTGTGTATGTGTGTGTGTGTGTATGTGTGTGTGTGTGTGTGTGTGTGTGTGTACGTGCCAGCATTCTGTTCATTGACTTCCCTCTCCCCATCCTCCTGACTCAATTCCCCCACCATCAGGACACACTCCCATCCATCCCCAACAATACCCTCATTCATATCAGATGTTCACTGACCCATCTACTGCATGGTACTACCCACATACTATGGTACAGCACCAAGGTGTGTGTGTGTGTGTGTGTGTGTGTGTGTGTGTGTGTGTGTGTGTGTGTGTGTGTGTGTGTCTGTGTGTGTGTGTCTGTGTGTGTGTGTGTGTGGTGTGGTGTGGTGTAGTGTGGTGTGTGTGCGTATGTGCCACATTCTGTTCATTGGCTCCACTCTCCCCTTCCTCCTGACTCAATTCCCCCTCCACCAGGATACACTTCCGTCCATCCCTGTCAATACCTTCATCCAAATCAGATGTTCGCTGACCCATCTACTGCATGGTACCACACACACACTATGGTACAACACCAAGGTGTGTGCATGTGTGTGTGTGTGTGTGTGTGTGTGTGTGTGTGTGTGTGTGTGTGTGTGTGTGTGTGTGTGTGTGTGTGTGTGTGTGTGTGTGTGTGTGTGTGTGTGTGTGTGTGTGTGTGTGTGTATGTGTGTGTGTGTGTTGCCAGTGTTTGGCAGAAGCTGTGTGAGTATGCCAGAAGGGTGACAGATCTGCAGCCAACGGGTCTGGCATTTGGAAGGTTGAAAATTTGTTTTTTGCTTTGGTTACAAGTCTAGTCATACTTGTGAACCACAAACCACTGGGAAAGTAAGGAACCTGTGCTCTGTTGGGTGCTAGTGCACTTTCCAGTGTTCAGCACTGGTAGTGCAACTTATGCTAGTCACCTAGACATTACCAAGTGTAGGTGGGAATTCTACGGCCAGGAGCACAGGACGGATACTCCGATGCCGTCGCTCTAGGCCGTACCCCACCTCTCTCATCTCATGGGTCTTGCAAGCCCATAGATGAGTACCCCTACTGCACCGAGGGGGCCATGCGACTGGGGTGATAAGGCTGGTGTCTCCACAGCCAACGGTGCCACTGATCTTGTTGTCACCTGCCGGCTCACCCCTTTCACGCGGGGTCCACTTAGCCAATTCTTGGCTGTGGTATTACAAGTTACAAGTAAAAGTGTGTGTGTGTACTTATGTGTGCTTTTGTGAGGCCTGTTACCCTTTTGGAATAAACAACAGGTGCAGGTTGCTTGAATCCTTCCTAGTGCTACTCATAGTGGTAGGGGGTTGTGTCACCCAAGAATTCCCCATGCCACTGGCCCAGGCTTGCCCAGGGAATTTCAAGGTTCAAGGTTCATGGTCATCAAACTCTGGACTACACTTTGAATAACTGTATACTATTGAACCTTATCCCAAATACCACTCTTCATGGCTTGTTGTACGGCACATGTCACTAGAGTGATGCTTGCTTGCCAACCTGTGTGCATGCAGTGATCATTCACATAGCTACGGTATGTGACAATATAACGTTAACGTTTCGTTTTAAGAAAAACGGTACGAAACGGAACGACCTTTTCCGCAGTACGGAAAACCGTACCGTTTAGACGAAAGGGTACGGACGCAGGTTTAGACAAAACGGACGGACAGTTCAAAAACGATTCAGCTGGTGAATAAACGATCGAAGACAGTTCGACAGTGAATAAAATGAGTGAAATAGATCGACGCGACATCTGAGGACCGTCTTCAGAGTCATGGTGTGGCTATTGCAGAGGAGGAGAGCGTGCGGCTGTCTGGCGGTTGTTTCATCGTCTTCCCTCATCTGCCGTTCCATGAGGGCCTTAACGGCCAGCATCATCTTCGTTGGTCGGCCACACCCTGTGAGGTATGAGGTATGAGGTCATCATTTGGTAAGTAATCTTTAAGCTTTACAATGTAGAAACTCGCCATTCTCGTCGTTTTCCTCCGTTACCGTGTTCTTCGTCCATACACGCTTGCATACGTTCTTGAACTGGCAAACGAAGAGCCCTCCATATTCTCAGATACAGCGTCAAACTATCCTCACATTATCTTTGCCTTTCTGGCAGTGACAATGTCACAAAGTGTGCGCATGTGGCTCAAGTATTTTAGCCGCCGTGCGCCGCCATTTTAACTACATGTATTGAGTGCATGGTGCAAAGGTTAAAGTTCAAGCCTATAGGGTGAATTGGAAATCAAACTTAATACGATCTGCCCAGTTTCCGTCAGGGTGGACTGAGTAACGCAGCATGGTGAGCCAACCACATTTGTACTGGCATTGCCATGTATGTCCGCTTAGTAGTGTTTACTTGGAGTGGCTCTGCATGAACTGCTCTGACGTCGACACTGTGTACCACTTGCCACTGTTGTGGTGTGACATTGGGCAATGAATGTCATTATCAGCTGCAGCATGTATCTGCCACTTTTCAAGTTCACTTAATGTTACAGTCTACTATGTCACGTCAAACACTTAACTGATGCCCAAGAGTTGGGCACCTCCTTCAAATACACACTGATCATTATTAAAATTTTTCCAAGGTTACAGTCATCATGAGGTACACAAACATGATGAAATAATAATAATCCACGTTAAAATAATCAAGACATAAATATATATGCTGTAATAAACAATGCACTTAATTAATGTGAAATTAAATGAACATTAACATTTAAATTTTAAAACGAACATGCACAAAATGGGGTGCAAATGCATTGGACCCACTCCTTGGTTCGATGGGGGCACCAGCCCCTAGGCCTGATCTTTAACCTTTAACCCTTGATCCTGACTACTTTTGTTCACAATATGGTCACACCTGGGGACATGGCCCACACACTTGTCACATCCAAAATAACAGAGAACAAAGACGACAGACTGTGCAAAGAAAAAAGACAAGGAAGAAATGGACCGCGCTACGATGTCATTGAGTGCATGGCATGTTGTTACGTTTGCCTTTCCCAGATGGTGCCTTGGAAGGACACTTTGGCACAGTGCACTTGTATGGATCTTCCCTTAACACAGTAGTGAAGTTGCTGTGTCTGCAACAAGTGACAGAGATTGAGTGTGATGGCATACAAGAATGTGAGGTGAGCTTCAGTGTGAGGTATTGTGATGTTTCATGCCTTGATACTGACATTAGTGCATGGTTGCCCTCAGCCTTCAACCTTGGGAAATATCCCTTAATACATCCCTACAAGTGTGGTATATATTATTACATATGACAGCTTAGATAATGTCCACTTATAAGCAAACATTAGTGACAGTGTCAAATGGTGCTTGTCCCCATCCCACTGCATGATGAACTGTGTTGATGTCTTATTCTACAGGCAATGGACCAGGAGGTCCTGAAGGAGATGGATAGGTCACTCTCTGGAAACAAGATCGTGAACAAGCTGACACTGATTAGCGGTGCAGCTCAGACTCTGCCAAAGCAGTTCTGTCATCACCTTCTCCTTGGAATTAGAAGAAATTCTTCCTTGTCAGATGTGAACCTGAACTTTTACCCACAGTTCTGGGATTGTCCTGATGATGGTAGGTTGGTGTATGTCAGTCACATTGTGTGACTGTTTTGGATGTAGTGTATAGTGCGTAACAAGCAATAGTGAGGACATCTATGTGAAGTTAAGTATGTATACGTAGGTACTGTATTTACATGTTCCACTCTACACCTATTTCCCTACCCAGTGCCTGCAGGTGGTCAAGGGAGCATACAACATCTTACTCTGACTGGTGTTCCAGTGGACGTGTTGGCAAATCTCTTCACGTTGTTCAATACTGTCAAAGAACTGAAGTGTCATCGCATCCATCCCCCACAAGAGGTACAGTGTGTGCACATGTACAGTGTGACTTGGGATGCACTAGTCTTTTGTACCAATCACTATTTGACAGTGTTTTGATAATAAACGTTATAACATATCACCTTGTATAGAAATGACTGTTCTGTAGGCATGTGTAAGGTCACTCCACATTTTGGGGGTAGTTCTGTAGCAGATGTATACAGATATGTAATAGCTTAGATAATGGCCACTGATAGCAAACGGTTTACTAACATTGGCAGAAATAGTCACCTGAAAGGTGAGTGGGTTACAGTACTTTCATGATAGATGATTGCAGCAGAGCCTCCTAGGAGACACTTACGTGCACCCTACAATTAATGCTCTTTATTTACTATCAAGTGTAAGCAATGTGCAGGTTTTGTGCAACCCTGTCCATATGTTTATATGGACAAAATTAATTCAATTCAATTCAATTCCAGTAATAGTATACATGTTTGTTCTGTTCACTGGGTTCCCGACTGCTATCTATTTTTGCCCCTCCTACTGCTGCTATTGAAAAGGTGCTACCAGATCACTGGTGGTGATAGCTAGTGCATATCATTTGTGTTCTGTGCATGTGTTATGTGTACGTGTGTTGTTTGTTATATGTTGTGTGTACCCTGCATGTTTGTGTGTCAGAGTGTGCTGTGTGACAAGGAGGGCACTTTCCACCCTTGAGCCCTGTTGTCAGTGAGTAGGCTGGTGTGTGGTGCATGGTCTCTGGAGCAGAATGTTGTGTTGACATTGTCCTTGCTGACTCGCCTCATTGTGAGCTGTGTCGGTGTGTCTGTAGGATGTTTCTGACAAGAGTTGCTTCTTCATGCAGTATGGAGTGAGAGAAGAAGAAGTGAAGTTGAATGAAATAGAACAGGCTCTGGCTGGGATGAGTAATGTGGAAACGTTGGTGCTGGAAATGAGTCATCATGTAAGTTTGAGATGCCATTTCACTTAATTGACTAATTGCCAAGTGCTTAATGCACAATTCATGTGATTGTGATGTGTGGTCCGAGTGCCAGCTAGTGTTTGTATGTGTATGTAAGTATAACCTGAGCTCCTCCCACATGCCATGGTGAACAAGGAAGTTGTACTGTTAAACTATAACCCTTCAACCAAGTGACTACTGTGCGTGTGTGCATGTGTGTGTGTGTGTGTGTGTGTGTGTGTGTGTGTGTGTGTGTGTGTGTGTGTGTGTGTGTGTGTGTGTGTGTGTGTGTGTGTGTGTGTGTGTGTGTGTGTGTGTGTGTGTGTGTGTGTGTGTGTGTGTGTGTGTGTGTGTGTGTGTGTGTGTGTGTTCCTATTAGTTGTTATGTCACTGTGTTACTTCATATTGGACTCACATTGGCCTCCCTAAATTGGTAGGGGTCAGACTCGCTAATGTTAAAATTTGGAATGCACATTTTGAAAGTCATTTCTAAGAAGAACAGTATTGGTGACTTTGTATTGTACGGTGGGAGAGGAGAGCTACTCAATGAGATGCTAGCGAGGCTAACACCTGATGAGAGTAGCAGGTTCTCATTTGGACAGTACACTGATGTTCTTCATACCTACCCCTGCATCTGCCTCTCTCCATCAAGTGAGTGCTGACAGTATATTGTTGTCTGAATGGTACACAGTATATTGTTTTGGTACACCCTCTACAATAGTTGTATGCCTAATGAAGCCCATGATGGGCGAAACGTTGTATTGAGTTGAATTGTCAAGTGTTCATAGTGTATTACCTACTCAGCATGCCTAACAACTTCCATGAAATAATGCCGTCCCTTCATTGGTGTTGTATTGGGTGTATTAAGGCAGTTGGCACTGTCATCTTTGAAGATTCCTGGTAGTCGCATTCACCGATTTGCACTGCCTTTTCTTTCTCAGATCCCTCTACTGAGATGCCCTGGCAACCACAAGAAGAATGGACACCCTTCCCTCCACCTCAGCCCTTGTATAACTATGGGCAGATGTTCACTGACCCATCTGGAGTAGGGCACTACCCACACAATGTGGAACAGTACCAGGGTGTGTGTGTGTGTGTGTGTGTGTGTGTGTGTGTGTTAGTGTGCGTACGTGCCAGCATTCTGTTCATTGACTTCCCTCTCCCCTTCCTCCTGACTCAATTCCCCCACCATCAGGACACACTCCCATCCATCCCCGACAATACCCTCATTCATATCAGATGTTCACTGACCCATATACTGCATGGTACCACCCACACACTATGGTACAGTACCAAGGTGTGTGTGTGTGTGTGTGTGTGTGTGTGTGTGTGTGTGTGTGTGTGTGTGTGTGTGTGTGTGTGTCTGTGTGTGTGTGTCTGTGTGTGTGTGTCTGTGGTGTAGTGTGGTGTGTGTGTGTGTATGTGCCACATTCTGTTCATTGGCTCCACTCTCCCCTTCCTCCTGACTCAATTCCCCCTCCACCAGGATACACTTCCATCCATCCCTGCCAATACCTTCATCCAAATCAGATGTTCGCTGACCCATCTACTGCATGGTACCACACACACACTATGGTACAACACCAATACCTTCATCCAAATCAGATGTTCGCTGACCCATCTACTGCATGGTACCACACACACACTATGGTACAACACCAAGGTGTGTGCATGTGTGTGTGTGTGTGTGTGTGTGTGTGTGTGTGTGCATGTGTGTATATGTGTGTGTGTGTGTGTGTTGCCAGTGTTTGGCAGAAGCTGTGTGAGTATGCCAGAAGGGTGACAGATCTGCAGCCAACGGGTCTGGCTTTTGGAAGGTTGAAAACTTGGTTTTTGCTTTGGTTACAAGTCTAGTCATACTTGTGAACCACAAACCACTGGGCAAGTAAGGAACCTGTGCTCTGTTAGGTGCTAGTGCACATTCCAGTGTTCAGCACTGGTAGTGCAACTTATGCTAGTCACCTAGACATTACCAAGTGTAGGTGGGGAATCTGCGGCCAGGAGCACAGGACGGATACTCCGATGCCGTCGCTCTAGGCCGTACCCCACCTCTCTCATCTCATGGGTCTTGCAAGCCCATAGATGAGTACCCCTACTGCACTGAGGGGGCCATGCAACTGGGGTGATAAGGCTGGTGTCTCCACAGCCAACGGTGCCACTGATCTTGTTGTCACCTGCCGGCTCACCCCTTTCACGCGGGGTCTACTTAGCCAATTCTTGGCTGTGGTATTACAAGTTACAAGTAAAAGTGTGTGTGTGTACTTATGTGTGCTTTTGTGAGGCCTGTTACCCTTTTGGAATAAACAACAGGTGCAGGTTGCTTGAATCCTTCCTAGTGCTACTCATAGTGGTAGGGGGTTGTGTCACCCAAGACATTCCCCATGCCACTGGCCCAGGCTTGCCCAGGGAATTGCCATCATGCACAGCACTTTGTGCTGTAGGCAGATTTCAAGGTTCAAGGTTCATGGTCATCAAACTCTGGACTACACTTTGAATAACTGTATACTATCGAACCTTATCCCAAATACCACTCTTCATGGCTTGTTGTACGGCACATGTCACTAGAGTGATGCTTGCTTGCTATCCTGTGTGCATGCAGTGATCATTCACATAGCTACGGTATGTGACAATATAACGTTAACGTTCCGTTTTAAGAAAAACGGTACGAAACGGAACGACCTTTTCCGTAGTACGGAAAACCGTACCGTTTAGACGAAAGGGTACGGACGCAGGTTTAGACAAAACAGACGGACGGTTCAAAAACGATTCAGCTGGTGAATAAACGATTGAAGACGGTTCGACAGTGAATAAAATGAGTGAAATAGATCAACACGACATCTGAGGACCGTCTTCAGAGTCATGGTGTGGCTATTGCAGAGGAGGAGAGTGTGCGGCTGTATGGCGGTTGTTTCATCGTCTTCCCTCATCTGCCGTTCCACGAGGGCCTTAACGGCCAGCGTCATCTTCGTCGGTCGGCCACACCCTGGTCGTCTCTCAATGCTCCTTGTCTCCTTGTACTTCTGAAGGAACTTGTGTATCCCCACGCAGCTAGTTCTTAGACCTTCCTCCCTTAACAGGCGGCAAATAGTTGGTGCCTTGTGGCCCATTAGAGCGAAATGGAGAATGCGTTGTCTCTTGTAGCTGCTGTACATCTCTGTCGTTTGTCAGCACTGTAAGAACAACGAATCCGCCCCAATGCAAGCCTTTTAAACTGCTTTTAATCGTTCCATTTCGACGCTACCGTTTTCTCATCCGTTCTACCAAAAAGGATTATAGTACGATAGAAAGACGAAATGGACGATCCGTAGGACGGTTCGACTCTTGCGTAGAAAGGGAACGAAACGAAACGGACGATCCGTAGGACAGTTTGACAGTTTGACCCTTGCGTAGAAACGGAACGGAACAGACAATCCGTAGGATGGATCGACCATTGCGTAGAAACGGAACGGAACTGAACGTTAACGTTATATGGTCACATACCGTATAGTCCACAACACATCTCTCAGTTCCATTTCAACGTCTATACCAACTGTTTGTGTTTGTTTTTTCTCTGGCTCCTCCCTTCATACAGTGCACTGTGGCCCACCTCCACCTGTAGTGAGGTATGGAGATCAAAACCACCACAGACGTGGACGTGGACACTACAGCCGCTCCTCCACACATGGACCCCGCCCTACTAGCACTCCCTTGAGACAAGAACCCCACCCTTCTAGCTCCACCAGACATGTGCCCCGCCTACCAAACCCCTCCCCCTCCCCACCAGTGGACTCAACACTGACAGCCCCTCCCTTTCCACCTGAGCTGGTCCAACAGTTCAGTGACCTGTGCAGTGGCCCTCAGTACAGGGGGAATCCCCCGTCACACCCCCAGGACTGAGACTAGCTAGGTGCTAAGCTCCTCAAGACAACTGTTCACCTCACCAGTGACCACTGGACATGTCCTCTATATAGCTGTTTAGCTCTGTTTACCACTCACCATCAGTGATGTGACTTGGTAAAGTAGTATATAGTTGGTTACTTAGATACACTTTGTATGGTTTTGTATTTTGTTAGCCAATTAATGACATTAACTTTGTTTTATGTAATATAAGTTTTACACAAAGTATAATTATCAGATTCATATTCATATTCATACAATTTTACTCAAAGTAAAAATATACTTGAGTTGGGTACACAGGAGGCATTGCCTATATATGTGCTCCCCATTTATAAAGATGATGTGATACAGTAACATGTTACATGTGATATAAATAGGTCTAATAATAAATAAGAAGGGAAATCAATAAAGTTGTCAGTATGACATAACTTTAAGAGTGACATGTAATTATATAATTATATACAGTGATGGTTGGAAAATTTATTTAGCTGGATTGATTCGTGGATAGGTGAGTGTATAAGGCATGCTTAGATGTTGTAAAGGAGACAGTACTGGTGATATCAGTTGGTAAATCATCCACAAAAAGGTGCATTTACAAAATAGGAGTATCTAAAGGAATTAACTCGTGAAGGGTGACACAGTAGTCGGTGGTTGCGGCGGGTACTTGGTTGGATATGATATTCTGCCAAAACAATCAAAAGCTTCATCTGTTCGAATGTTCTGTAATGTTTGAAGGGTGAGCTGGGCAAGATCTTGCCCTTCAAAAGCAGTTAGGGAGGGATTTTGAAGCGTTTTGCTTAGGTTGTCTGTGTGCTTCAAGATTCGTTCACCTAGTACGAGCCCAAAGAAGTAGGCAAATGTGCTCATGGTGGCTTGCACTCCTATGATTCTGGCACGTTTCTGAATCTTTGACAATGTCTTTGGCATCCTCCCATAATGCCAGAAACACATCATAGTTATTATTCACACTCTCAAGAGAGGAGGCTCTCACAGTCCACCTTGTTGGACATAGAGTCCGAAACCCTGGCATTTCAGGTGAAATTTTAGCTTTTAATTTATTGAAGAGTGCATCTCGCCTTGGAAAGAACTTCACAAGTTTGGAAATTTCAAATGTTGTGTCAAGAGTGTCTCGCAGTATATGGTTTCTCTTGACAGTATCTCCAATAGCTAGGTTGAGTGCAAGGCCGTAACAATGAATAAAAATGGCACGTGGCTCTTCTGAACATATCTGAGAAGCTGCACCCTTCTTTGCCCCACACATATTGGCAGCACCATCGTAACATTGACCACGACAGTCAGCAATTCGCAAATTTATGCGCAAAATTGTGTCCTTGAGAACTTCCACCAGAGTATCAGCCTTAATTGATTCAACAGAATGTAATCCAATAAAATCTTCATGAGGCTGAAATTGGTCATCAACACTTCGGAAGCACACAACAACCTGCTCTTTATTTGAAACATCTGTGACTTTGTCCGCTATGATACAAAAGAACTTCGCTTTTTGGATGAAGGCAGCAAGTTCTCTCACAATGCGTAGAGCCATTACTAGTTTTTACTAGTTTCATTTTGTATCTGTGGGCTAGTATACTATGTCTTTTGCTTCAAATATGAATCAATTTTGGGATCATCAGCCCCACGCAAATGCAAAAGCTGCATGAAGTTGCTGTCTGCCTAGTCCTTATCGCCACAAAAAGGAATACCCTGTCTTGCCAAGAAACAAAGATTTTGTGCCACCTTCAGAATGTACTGCCGGTTGTCTTGCTTTTCTGCAGCATGTGCTGATGACAGCATTTCCCCTACATCACCGGTAGTTTTGGGTAGTGTGATCATAACCTCAACAGCAGTTTTGTGCATGGTTGTCAGTTCATGATTGTTAAAGCACCTACTCCCATCTTTCCAGTTGGAGAATCCACCAGAAAGAAAAGTGGAGTCTTGAACATTGCCGGAAACTTTCATCTTTTCAGTCTTGATGGCTGACACACATGTATGACAGAAGGCAACATCTAAAGGAGCACTATAATGTAGCCATTTCCATTTATCAAACCAGGATGATTGGAACGTACGGCTGACCACCTTTGTCTTTCCAAATGACCGCTTCGGAAAATTGTGGTGTAAAGGCTGATAGGGAGTTTCACCAATGTCAGGAAGAGACAGCTCCAGTTGACTCTGTGTCGCCATGTTGCTCTGACTTCACACTTAACACATGCAAGCGATCAATCGATTGTTGAGTCTAATTTCTACAGTGCTACAGTGTGATTAGCAGCTGCTAATCTCAACCGTTCAGCGTCGACGTTCAGTCGCCATGTTTTTAATGACGAATCCCATCTATTACGTCAGAAAACATGGCGGCGAAATGGTCGCGCCGAGCGAGTCGCAGGTGTGTGTGGCACAGCAAACTGATCTGACTGGCTTTGTCGCTATCTGTAACCTGTGTCTAGAGTCATTGGTATGCTTGTATTGACTCCTAAACCGCGGTTAATTTGGGGTAGGGGGTAGGGGTAACACTTTAGTAGCTAAAAACACTGCATTTTAAAAATAAATAAAAGTGTTGTCTGGCCAAAAACCGGTACGGCTAAGGCCGTACCGGCCGTACCACGTCCTACGGCCCTGCATGTGCAGTGCAGAATTAATACAGCTCTATATGGAGAGCTACATATATAGGTCTATGTATACCAGATTCACACTACACTACTTGTCCTGCATAATGCAGTTCTGTGTATACTACACTAGTACATATTGTTCTCAGCTGCTCATGTACAGGATGACCAATGGAGATCAAAATGGCCACCAGTACAATGTTAGCAACCATCAAGTATTTCTTTATGCTGCCAGGAGAACTTCCTACAGTGCCTGTGAAATAAGGCAAAGTCTCCAATCATTATTTATATTTAGTGGAATTTTATTGTTAATTTCTGCACAATGTCACAAATTCATGTACATTCTAATGCATGCACATATCTACACTGTAAAAATGGCTGTGCATGGTTTTGCTATATCCACCTGTGGTGGAATGTACGGGGTAAATGAAAGTTTTAACCTCCATTTGCCCTGTACTCAACTGCTGTTTGCCCTGCACAATCCACCACTAGTGGATTGAAAGCACCATGCATACAGCTTTAATACAGAGTGGTTTGTGTAGCTTAAAAAATAATATAAGATGTCATGAACTAGCTAGCTACAAACAATAGTTAAGCAGAAAAGACAATAGTCATACCAAATAGTATTCTATCATGTTTGAATTCATACATAATTATTATAGTCATTTGTAACAGCTGTGCATGCTGTTCCCTGCCAACTTCTGGAAAATGTGCATGTGTGTCTGTTTCTTGTTACAGTATGTATGTTTGTTATAATATTATGTTAATGTTGTGCTTTGAACCCATGTAGGGCGAAAGCACCAAAGCACTGGGGGCGGGAAGGAAAAACGTGGGTCCAGCAACAGTGGCTTTGGATAGTGCAATGTTTGACCAATGAGATTGTTTAGACCAAAATCTTGGTCAATAGTATTCATAGCTTGTGGTAATGTATAGCACGGGCAAATGGTGAATGGAGATGTACCATTGCAGATTCTGAGAATATGATGTCGTGTATCGGGAGCTTTGTAAGTCTATCACATTTTCTTAATCTTGGGCATCTTAACTTCAGTTTGAGAGGTTGTCGATATCAAGCGCCATGTTTTAAGGATTGCACAATCCAAAGCCACTGTTGCTGGACCCATGTTTTTCCTTCCCGCCCCTGGCATTTGCGTCGTATGTGGGTCCAGCTGGCTGGACTAATGTTGTGCATGCATGTTGTGATAATCATTATACACAACTATAATAGTGTATCTCTTACCAACAGTCACCTCCTGGCAAATGACACCACTGAGACTGCTACCAACAGCTCCAGTAGTGGAGTTTCCTTCGTAGTAGTTGGGTTGGGAGTCAATGAAATCTGAAATGTTGTGCCCACTGATGATGCATGGATTAGCATTGTCACACATGCAGGCACTGGCAAGAGCACTCTTCCAAGCATCCTTTGAGGGGCCACACCATGCCAAGGCAGGGAAGAAATACTGAAGTGCACAAGCTGATGAGAAGGTGGTTCATGCAGTTCTGGCCCAACATGGTGGGGAACAAGTTAATGGTGTCACTGACATTGCCATCTTAAGAAGCAACACAAGAATCTGCTGATGAGCTGGAGGGATCAGTGATGCTTGCCTAACCAAACACAGAGGAGCACTGACTACCACTGTCGATTGTGCTACTGGGTGGAATGAAGTGGACATCAGTGGAGACATAATATACATACTATGAATACAGAGTACCAGCTCAACACACATAGTTCATGAACTATTATTGCTGTGTTAAATCAGACTGCAGTAGGGTAGGAATACCAACCCTGGAGAAACATCTCCTTCAAAATTCATCCAGTGTTGAGAGCATTGTTGATAATAATAATAGAGGGAAATGATCAACGAGGCATGCAGGGAGCATGTCTGACAGTATGTGACACATACTGTCAGATGTGCTCCTTTACATGACAGACATGCTCAGCTACTTTAATTCGTTCTCTATATAGCTCTTGTTGCTTTCACTGCATGTGTCAATGCAAAGCATATGAATGCATACTAACTAGCTATACAGCCATGCAGTCGCATGGATTGAAATAATTTCAACAACTTACAGCAAGATGTGAGGTCAAAGTACAGATGTAAACTGCTGTTCGCCGCAGCTATTTTGTAAACCACTGTAGCTATAAATGTATGAATAGAATTGCTTGACACGAGGTACTTTGCGTCATCCACAACTATCCAGGTAGCGTAAGCTTTGTACTACATATATGCAAATCCTCAAAGTAGTGTATATATGCCATATCTGTTGTGAATTGTAGCATGAAGTGCTTAGTCTCTTACAAACTGTTCACATAAATGGTAAGTTGTGTAATACAAGTGGGCGTGCTAACATTGCCAACCAATTCACACCAATTTTGGGTGTGATCATCACCCCCCGTTTTTTAACAGTATAGTGTATTCTAATATTAGGGAGTATAAGATTGGCGTCTATTTTTTCATACACAGACGTCAACGTCACGCTCCTGTTGCCGTCACGTGCGCAAATAGTTCCGGAGCTATCGGGAGTTAAGATGGCCGTTACGTGAGATTCGCAATGGCCGCGCGGTGAGGAGCAACGCAGACGGCAACTAGCTATCTAGTGAAACAGCAAACTTTCAACTGTGTTCACGTTCTCCATAGTAACGGAAGTGTCAAAGCGGCTCAGATGACATGGCAGCGGCAAGAAGGTGAGCATTGTCTTGCGCAGACAGACCGCTTTCCCAGAAGACTAGCTGTGCGACACTACATATAGGGGACCGCACAGTTTATGCAAAAATTCCATTCTTGTCTTCTTTGACTTTCATGTTAATGTAAAGGAAGGAGTTTTCTGAGATTTTAGACGTAATTCTGTATGAGGAGAGCAGTTCCAGCGTATCCTCGAGCAGTGATGAAGATGACATGGACATCTTGCTGTTGGAGATAGCGTTTGCTCCCAGGTTGCCACTTCCACCTCGCATTCACTTGGAAGACATCAGTGAAATGGATTGTGAGACTATGTTTAGGTAAGAAATTGTGTAGTGTAACCTGTTTGCCTATAAATTATGTATATTGTAGCTAGCTACCTAAAAGTCCTGTATTACTGCATCACAGATTTCAGAAAGATGATCTACGTAGACTTGGTAGGGCATTGCAATTGCCAGAAAAATATGTCTGCAGTCAAGGAACTATTGCCACTGGAATGGAAGCCCTGTTAATTATGTTGATCCATGTGTTTCTTTATGAAGTCCATCATCATCTGGCGTTCTTGCAGTTTCATTTGTAGTCTCAACTTTCGTTCTTCTTCCTCAACTTTCAGTTTCTTTGCCTGTAACTCCAGATCGAATTTCCTCAGGTCAAGTTCCTTATCTTTCAGTGCAGCCTTTCGTTGAAATTTCTTATCTAGCATTTCAATAGCGGTTACTTTGGAAAGTTTACGGTTGCCACTTATTTTTTGCTTATCCTTGCCTTTCTTCTTTGAAGGGGTGTCCTCTGAAAGGTCGTCATCTAGATCCACCACAGAAAAATCTGCAGAAGATATCTCAGCAGGGGAGTCGCATGATTTTTCCCGGCCACGTTTGCCTAAGGTGGAGGACTTTACCAAGCCCTCCATAGCTGCCCTCCTCATATCCTCAGCCTGTGTTCTTTCATCAAGATCCTTTTTTTCTTTTTGTCCTTTTCTCTAGCTCTGGTTTCCTCTAAATCACACATGTATGTGTGAATGTCTTCTAGTAACTGAGCAAGCTCAGAGTAGTCTTCCTCAGTACCAGATCTATAAGCACAGCGTACCAAATCACAGCTTTAACACAAAAAGGAACGTCAGTGCTACTTAATTGACAATCTAACATGCACCTATGCCCAGCATGAAACCTACCGCTTTAGTGACCGGGCATCCTCTTCCTTGTACTTCTGAATTAGCAGCTTTAGTCTGTCTTTGCAGCCCCTGCCGGTAAGGTTAACTTGATTCTCTTCAGTCAAAAAATGCTGAGACAGTGTAGCAGCAATGCCATCCCAATCATAGTCAGATAGTCAGTACTGGCTATATATAATATAATTATTACAGCTGTGTAATCTGGTTAGTGTCATTAAGTATGTGCTTGCTTACCAACAACAGTAGTGGCAAAGATCCCAATGAGAGCAAACAGCTTCATCTCTCAACAAGTGAACAGGGAACGGGTTTCAGCCACAGTGAGTGAAGCAACCACAAGAGAGGAAAGACATTTTGATCAACACTATAATTCACAAGTGCCACACATTCTGCACAGGTATATCCTATTATTCTATACCCAGGTGGTCCATTAGGCAATGTGTTGTAAAATTGCGTACCTTGTACATTCCATTATAGTGTTCACTTATAGTGATGGTCCACGCCCTTGCATCCCCTAGCTCCAATACCACGTATCTGACCCTCGAACAGCACAGCATGAGAAAGGCACACATAATAGTTACATGTACCAGCTGATGGTGTATACCATTTCATATAATTAATCTGTAGAATGTATTTCTCTTTATATGTGGTAAGTTGAATAAGAGACTAATAATAATAATAATAATAATAGAGTATTGAGACATCTGGTGATTGAAAATGGCAGACTGAGCGCTGCACTCGGTCTTTGTCGAAGGATGTTAAAGATGAGTTCTATGCAAAGTTCCAAGACACTGTTAGGGGAGTAGCACGAAGGGACCTGCTGATTGTGATGGGGGATGCCAGGGTGGGCAATGAGACAGACATTTGGGGGTAGGTCCTTGGAAGGCACGGTGAACAGTTATGCAATGAAAATGGGAGCAGGTTGCTACAGTTTAGTAGTGAACACAACCTACTGATTGCCAACACATGGTTCCCTCATAACAGAATACACATGTTCACATGGGAATATAGAGGAAGGGGTCTCAGGTCACTTATTGATTACTTCCTGATTGGTAAGGAGTTTAGTAAGCAGGTGGTCGATGTAAGGGTTGTGAGAGGGGCAGAGATGGGGAGTGATCACTACCTGGTGTTGTTGAAGCTTAAGTTGAAGGTGGAGAGAAGGGGTTTACGTGTGGATAGAAGGGGAAGACAGCGAATCAGAATTGACAAGGTGAAGGAGTATGAAGTGAGGAGAGAATATCAGGAGAGATTGGGTGAACTGTATGAGGTGCATAAGGTGAAGAGGTATTGGATGGAGGGAGATGTTGAATTGGCGTGGAATAAGATGAAAGAATGTATTGTAGGGACAGCTAACAACTTATGTGGAGTAGTCAAGGGGAGAAAAGGGAGTGGGAAACATACAAGGTGGTGGAATGATCAGGTGAAGGTTGCAGTGAGACGGAAAAAAGCTATGTACAGTAGGTTACTGAATTTAGGCACTGAAGAAGCTAAGGAGAAATACAAGGAGGCAAAGATAAAGGCAAATAGGGTGGTGAGAAGAGCTAAGAATGAGGAATGGGTTCGATTTGGACGAGAAATGGAGAAGGATGTGAGTGCCAATCCACGGAGATTTTGGGCCAGAGTCAATAGCAGAAATCCAAAGGACAGTATGAACCACATCCGCGATGAGAATGGCCAGGTTTTGGTTGATGAGGCAGATGTTATTGAGAGATGGAAGGAGCAATTTAAGGGGCTGTTTGGGGTTGAGGAAGGGTCTGGCCAGGACATGCGGTATAGTGAGGTAGTAACAGATGATGACAGAGAAATAACGTTGGAGGAGGTGAGAAAGGGAGTAAAGAAGTTAAAGTTGAGGAAGGCACCTGGGGTGTGTGGGGTGTTGCCAGAGATGTTAAAAGCCGGAGGAGAAGTGGTAATGAAATGGTTGGTATTGTTATTCAATATGTTATGGAGAGTCGGTGTAGCCCCAGCAGACTGGAGAAAGCACAGGTCATCCCCATTTTCAAGAAGGGTAGTAGACTGGAATGCTCGAATTACAGAGAGATAAGCCTTTTGAGTGTGGTTGGTAAGGTGTATGCAGGAGTACTAAATGACAGGGTGAAGTTGATAACGGCAGAAAAAGAAATGGATGAGCAAGGAGGTTTTAGGGCTGGTAGGGGCTGTAATGATCAGATCTTTACAGTGAGGCAGATTATGGAGAAGACCATTGAAAAGGACAAGGTGGTGTATATGGCATTTGTAGATTTAGAGAAGGTGCATGATAAAGTGAATAGGGAAAAGCTATGGAGAGTGCTGGAAGAATATGGTGTCAAGGGAAGATTATTACTAGCAATTCAGTTGCTGTATGAGGGTGGGAAGGCAAGTGTGAGGATTGGAAATAGAGAGTCAGAGTGGTTTGGGGTGAATAGGGATGTGAGACAAGGCTGCACACTATCGCCATGGTTGTTTAATGTATTTGTGGATAAGGTGACAAGGGAAGCAAGAGGAGGGTTTGTGAGAGAGGTGAAGCTGTCTACAGGTGAGGTGGGAGTGCTACCCTATGCAGATGACATGGTGTTGATGGCAGAGTCGGAAGAGGGGCTGCAGAGCAATTTGCAGGTAGTGAGTGAGGCAATGGTTAGATGGGACTTGAAGGTTAATTGGAGGAAGACAAAAGTGATGAAGGTAGCAAGGGAGAGAGGTGACTGTGAAGTAAGAGTTGGTGACCAGGCTATTGAGCAGGTAGATGAAATTAAATATTTGGGGGTGATGTTAAGTAGTGATGGTAGGATGCAGAAGGAAATGGAGGCAAGAATTGGGAGTGCTACGAGAATGATTGGAGGAATGAGTGAGGCAGTATTGAGGAGAGAGTTAAGTAAGGGCACAAAGTTGAAAGTAGTCAATGCCACAATGATGCCATCTTTGTTGTATGGGTGTGAGGCATGGAGCTTGACGAAGCAGCAGCAGTCGAAAGTGCAGGCAACACAAATGAATGTTTTGAGAAGAGTACAAGGAGTAAGTAGAATGGAGAGGATAAGGAGTGAACACATTAGACAGCATCTTGGGCAGGAAAGTGTATTAGATGTGATAAGGAGAAGGCAGGAAAATTGGAAGGGCAAACTGAATGAGATGAGCAGCAACAAGAGTGATAAAGAAGGTGTATGTAGGAGAGATTGAAGGAAGAAGGCCGAGAGGTAGACCAAGGATGAGATGGAGTGATAATTTTATGCAATTTATGTATCGGTATGTAATGTTCAGACTGATATATGTTGCCTTAAGACAGCTTGTTTTTTAGGGATGGCCTCCAGAAACTGGAGATATGTATCCTTCATGATCATTGATTGATTGATTGATTGATAGAGTATTGAAGACTTATTATTCAATGCCAAATGTAGTAAGGGAGACTGAAGGGAGTGAGTTGGTGCATGACAAGCAAGCATGCATACAGGGAGGTAGTGACAAGGTGACTGTATAAACACTGTGGTGTTCACTTAGTGATCCACCAGCCCCCACAACACATGCACAGCTGCTCAATGAATAACAGAACATGTGAAGGAAATGCTTCACTGAATAACTTTTATATAGCACAAACAAGACTATAAGCATTCATTGCACCACATGTGTGTATACGTACATATGTATTGTCTACAAATAATATGGGCTATAATAAGTATACTATGTATACAACAAGTCTTCCAGCAGCTCATGATTATCAGTGTAGCTAAATATAGTGCTTGCATGTTGCATTTGCTTACTCACAACTACACCTCAGGGAGAGGAAGGAAAGAGTTAAATAGCCACACAGCCAAGAATCAAAACCTGGACCTATTTATGCTCTATCACAGAGTTTCAGCCACTGAACAACTATACCTATATATCTATATAGTCAGTGATTGTTTGCCCTTCTGATCAAATAAATACCAGAGTGCAAGTCCCGGGTTCAGTTCACAGCTGTGTGGATACACTTACCCCTTTCTTTCTTCTCCCTATGAACTGCGTGTACTGGAGATTACTACACAGCTATCAGCTGTTTGTGAACAGGCTGTTTGCCAATGGCAGCAGACCTGAAGGTCTAACCAGATATGTAGACTATATAGGGGATACGTTATGAGTGGGAGTCACATTTCCTGTGACATTGGGGGGTTGTATTGAAATAACACCAGCTCTAGATTCCACACACTCGGTCTGATGACAGTCACGTTTGCAATCACACAGGCAATCATGCAGTAAGTTTATTTATACTGTGCTTATACCTGTACATAATACCTAACACATTAATTCATTGCCTGTCGTGACCAATAACAAGCTGACATCCTACACGCATGCAAACCAGTTACCATTTCATAATAAATCTCAATTGCAGTAATAATTATTATTACTCATACATCCCTGCCTCAGAGTCCCATCCAAGCGTACAAGATACTATATATACATGGTATGATGAATGTCTTATTATTAGTTAAACTGCATGTCTATGAGTGTTGATCTGTAGTACAGCCCTGGCCATCTTATTCCGCATCTACGTATTAATCAGTCTCTCATCTGGAGGTCATACCGTGGCTTCCTACAGACAGGGGTAGAGGGGTAGGAATGAATACAGCCAGTGTGCACTTGGGTGTGCATGGTTGCGTGGTGTGTGTGTGTGTGTGTGTGTGTGTGTGTGTGTGTGTGTGTGTGTGTGCGTGTGCTTGCATTGTAAGTGTTCTATATATAACAGAGTGTCCTGTGCAATTGTGTACCTGTGTCCTGCATTTATACACTCTGCTTGTACCATTTGTTTGGTGTTTTACATGTTGCAGAGTGTGAGCATACTGGCATGGCATACTATACTGTATGTGATGGTGTGTTGTACAGTAGTCTGTGTGCATAAATTTAAGTAAACAACGGGGTGTGTTAAGAGTACGATAGTCTGCTGACATTCAATGTTGTCTGTTCACCATAACTACTGTACATAGATTGTCTGTGCTCGTGATGTAAATCATGTGTGTACATGTGCCTGTTACATTACAGCTTATCCCACCTTAGCACTTCAACAGGGACAAATGGACCCTGTGTGGGTGTAAAATGGAGTGCGGTGAATGAATCAGTTGTTCATCCGCTCGGCAGAGTAGTCATAGACTGTGGCATTAGTTTTACATTACAATTGTATGACAGTGTGTGTCTGTGTCTGTCTGTTCACCAGCAGAACAGCAAAGGCTGTGAGGTGGTTACATTCACATGTCACAGTGTCTGCATCCTCTTGTACCAAATCACATCCCTCTGTAGACCAGTCTGCAGTATTTCCTTTGAAGTGCAGCAGATAAAGTGTGATTAATATCTATAGAGAACAGATAACTGTAAATCATATCGCAATCATGTGCATGAATACAAACGCACAATGTCATGATCATTACACCTGCACACACACACACGCATGCACTCACACACCATTGTTGGCTATCAGCATCACCGAATATAGCTACATGAAATGTCTCCAGTCACTCCAGAAAAAAAAGTACATAGAGCGATATAATTATAGTTCCTGGCGTCATGGAAGACAGTGTAACTGGGGGATTTCCCAAGCCGCATCAGACTTAGTACAATACTATGGAGCGCCAAACATGCCAAAAGTCCGAAGTCCCAATTCTCGATTCCAATTCGGCGATTGTCAATGCCGATTCCTCGATTGTCAAGATTTGCAATTGTGATCCTCGACTGTCGATAGCCAATCCACACTTGTAGATTGATGATGTTACATAGTCTGGCTTGCTAGACGTCCCATAAGTGCCCACTAGGCTTTTCACTCCAAGTGGGCACTTACAGGATAGTCTAGCAAGCCAGACAATAATAATAAAAGATGATGTCGACTTTCTATTAATCATCATTTGACGGATATTTCGTATGGAGCAGAAAATTCCAAGTTCGGTGCTTCTAAGTTTGGCTCTTCGTAACATGATTTTATTATTGGTCACCACGTGGTTAGCTACTGTGAGTGTAGAGAAACAGCAGTTGCAGAGACTAGCTAGCTATAGCTACCATGGCTGAAGATCTTTCTCCAGTAGAACGAAGTAGGGCAAGGGAGGCGATCAACTTCCTCTCGCAAATCTCGACAATCGAGGAATCAAGATCAACAATTGACACATCGGAATCGACAATCGACAAATCACAATCGACAATCAACAAATCGACATCGACAATCAACAAATCGGAATCGAATGTAGTTTAGCCCTGGTTGAACGTAGTTAACGGCGTAACTTGGGAGCTTCGCCAGTATATACGTCATGGCTAGGTGCGTTGCGCACATGACACACATCAGACTATGTTGCAAGGCTCTGCGCATGCGCAGCACTTGCCTCTTGCTCCCTCGGCGCATTGACAGGATTTTTTCTGGCTCCCAGTTGTTGGGCGTTTTTCCCGCACATGTGCAGCGTATTCAGGCGATTTGTCAGTTCAGGAGATGGCCGAACAACCACAGACTTCCACGTCCAGTAAGTTGCACCTCTGCGTTGCTCACAGCTCACAGCGGGCCATGCACATGCCATGCACCAACGTACACGGGCCCCCTAATGGCCGCCAAGCGTTGGGCGAGGGCGCCCAAGGCGTTTGGACTCACATTCCCAGCAGAACGAGAAAGAGCGTATCCGCCAGCAGCGCGGTAGAACACAACCCCCAGCGGGGCCGACGTAGAGCGCGCGGAGCAGGCCCGGCGAGCCCCCACCGGGGCGAGCACGAGAGCAGCCTGAACAGGCAGCTAGGCACACCTGGGAGCAGCCTCCCATATGCCCCCTAGCAAGCCTAATGCATAACCTGCCCCCTCTTGGCTTGATACCCGTAGGTACTCTGTCAGAGGAACACCCGGAAGTTCCAGAGTGGGCCCACGGCATCCAGAACCAAGGGCCTACAGGCGACATTAACCAGCATAGCACGCAGACTGGCTCTGCTCCTGCCCAAGGGGAGGCTCCTACAGCCTCACAACCCTCCGCTACTAGTACCCAGACGGGGACAGCAGCCACCGCCAGCCTAGTCCCAAGGGCTGCCCCCGATTCCTGGTCACATGGTCCAGGCCATCAAGGCGGGGAAATTCATCGATCTATCCGACCTCCTCCCCGAAGCCCTCAGGGAGATGCAATTCAATGACTCTAGGACACATAGTCCAAAGAGGAGGGCAAGAAAAAGAAGTACGTCATAAATACCCCCCTTGACTGGTCCGCAGCCTATGCCACATTTATGGCTGTGGCGGTTCACTTTGACCCATCCCACACCTTTGCTCTGTCGGCCTACGCATCTATTGTTCTGAGTCTTGCCAGAGACATTGGTGGACAGGCCTGGCTGCTGTACAGCAAAGTTTTCCGGCAGTCAGCGGCAGTCAAGCCCAGTCTGCCCTGGCACCGCCGTGAGCAGGATGTCTGGCTCATGGCAGCAGCCTCTGCCCAGGGCGCCCCCCCCCCCCCCACCTCAGCAGGCCAGATGGAGCACCAGCGACCCCTGCAGGCAATGGAATGAGGGGAGATGCACTTTCCCTTGGTGCAAGTTTAGGCACGTATGCAGCCTCTGCCAAGGTGCTCACCGGGCTCTTAGATGCTACCGCAACGCATCGACGAGCAACAGCATGTCAGCCGCAGCTGAGCCACAGGCAGGGAAAGGGAACAGCACTACCAAGGAATGAACAATCCCATCATGAACCCTCATGAACAATGCCATCTTCGGCAACGTAGCTAAGGAACCTGCAACACACAACTAGCTATATGAGGTAGTCAACCCGAGAGACTGACCCAATCTAGAAGCTCTGAATCCAGATCAGCATCATTCTGACCCCCCACTTCTTTCTGTAGTTGTTGCTTCTGTTGTGTTATTATATGAGGATACGTAAGCACAAATCATGATCAGTTGTACGCAGGCCTCACCGATACATGCAATTATACGTATATAGGGGCACCCTGTAGTGTATCTCCTGGCCATGAGGCCATGCGCACAACTCACTACCATGCTCCTCAGTCCTCAAGCGTAGGGGTTATGGCAATGCACGGGGAAGGATTGCCATGCCCACCCAGAATGGCACTATTAACAGACTGAGTATTAATTGCACATGATAGCTAGGCTCAATAAACCTAGCATAACTGGTGCACCCCTCAGTACCCACCCCACCCCCATTTGTTGGTGGCTGCAGGTACTTCGGAAATGCCAACTTCAACATCCGCCATGATGGCCTCAATCCTGGCACGTCAGTTTGCCAAGCTACAGGCACCTCCATTTCAGCAGGTGCCCCAGGATGGTGTCCCCTCTACAACTCGTTTGAAGGCCGTCTCCACCCCCCTGATAGCCACAGCAGCTGGCAGCTCATCACGACCAGGAGTTTGCAGAAATGGTTGCAAGTGGCATTGAACAGGGCTTTCGAATTGGCCTCAGGGGAACTCCATCCCCAAGACCAGTGTGCAAGAACTCCCCAACTGCTCAGGATAATGCACAGGCAATCGACGGCTTTATTCATGACCAGTTGGAAAAGGGGTATATGGCTGGCCCGTATGAACCTCAGCAATGCAGGGCAGTGGTCACGAATAACATCGCAGCGGTCCCGAAGAAAACTCCAGGGAAATGGTGGGTGGTAGTCAACCTCTTGTGCCTGTCAGGCAGCAGCGTGAATGACCATCTGAGACGAGAGGCCACTCGTGTGGCTTACTCCTCAGTAGAAGATGCCGCCAACCTGATGCATTTCTTCGGAACCAATTGCCTCATGGCAAAATTAGACATCAACGCAGAAGCAGCCCTCTTTAGTTAGGCTCCCAATCACCATCAGCATCATGGCAAAGATAAAGACACATTGGCAGCCAACCCATCAGAGTTCAGCAATGTCCTCATCTGGGCTGCCTGTTGCACAGGCTTTTTTGGGTTTCTGCGCTGCGGGGAATTCTATTGTCCCGATGGCGTCCGGTTCGATCCACAAGTCCATCTCTGCCTCTCGGACGTCACTATAGTGGAGGATAAGTCTAAATGCAGAATTCATCTGCAGATAATGGCATCATAGACTGACCAGTTGTGCACACCTTACTGGACTATATATGTGTCTCCAATTTTTTGTGAGTCTTTTTGGGGCAGAATCCTTGAGTCACATGACCATAATGGGCTTGTTTTCAATAATAAGGGGGCATAGGTGGACATAGTTAGAACTGCAGTCAGGATAGGTTCCTCCCACCTGGGAGTCCCTGTAGAGATGGGTCTCCCCCAGGTGTGGCCTCTAAGTTATATTAATCACTATGTAGCGCCAGCACAGGGGTCAAAGGTCAAAGGCCACATTGGGGGTATCATGCCTTTAACACCAAGCAGGGTTCCAATATGGTACCATGCTGCTTCTAGTTACAGGCTAGGTAGACAATTGGATAGGTAGCTGACCGGGGAACCCTAGCTCACAATGCATTAGTGCAGTTAAGGGGTCCCCTAGATTTGAGCGGGAGAGGTAGACGTTAACAATCGACGAATAGACATCGACAATCGACATCAACAATCGACGAATCGACATCAACGAATTGACAATCAACAAATTGGAATCGACAATCTACGAATTTATGGAGTGCCAGAGTGGACAAAACCGGAAATGGATTCGTCCCCGTTTGAAATCCAAGTTGGATGTCGATGTCGACAGGCAACTGTCGAAGTTCGATTTCGATGTCAAAGTTGGATGTCGATGTCGACAGGCAACCGTCGAAGATCGATGACAATGTCGAAGTTCAATGTCGATGTCAACAGGCGGCCGACCATGATGATTGCATTCATTAATCTATAGCTATCAGCTGTCAAAATGATCTCAGCCCACGTGTAGTCATGGCTGAGGATGCCCAGAAAGTGCAAGAGACTGTCGATCTTCTCTTACCGCTGATTGCATCTGGTTAAAATCCACCTAGAAAAGGTGCCATCTCTTCCAGATCTGAACCTAGGCCTGAAGGGTTGCATAGTACACCACCCCAAAGAGGTAAACTGAATATGGCTGTAGCTTACATGAGCATGTGAAGTAGGTTTGTGATGTAGCTAGCTTCTTCTCCTGACTACCTTTCAGGAAGGCACAAATTTTAACCTGTAATAATACATTACAGTCACAATGAGGCAATAGGGTTGACTTACATTTCATATGCCTGGTCTGGATTAGGGTGATTCCTTAATAATGACAGCCATAGGCATAATGCATAACAAGCACAGAAACACAAGTGTCAGATCAGAGTTAGTAGTAATCCTACTGACTCACTCAGGTCCAAGGCTAGATGTTCATGGCTCTTGTAGCTGTGCGCTGGACGCAGTGCATTCCTTCAGACATAGTCTCGGTGGCACAGCTAGCATTGCAACAGAGCAAAGGGCAAACTTTGCACTCTACAGTCGAGCAAACCAACCTACCAGAGGAAGCAAGGGGCAAAGTTGGACAGTCAAGTTCGTCTGCATGAGCTCCAGGGTTGCCGAAAGAGTCCCTTGCTCTGTTGCAGAGCGGGAAGCTCTTGCTGAGGCTGGCTTGAGGGAGAAAAAGGTGTGTATACCAGACATTTCTTGTACCAGCGAGGAGTTCAAGAGTGTTCTGATAGCAGCCTTCCCCAAGTTAGATGGGTGTGGTGGTTTTGATTTGCTCCGCTGCATTCCGAATACTAAGAACTTGGAGCCAATCTCAGTGGCTGTAGCCCAGTTCCCAAAACTGCTCAAGAGTGTTGTGGCAGGGGGTAGAGTGTTCATAAGGCCAATCCAGCATGATTTGAGCCTTGATACGAACAGGGAGCTGGCTCAATATAGGTGTGCTTCACTTTGAGTTGACAATATTATGAATTTATATAATTGCATATTAAATTTTGTGCACTGTGATTCACAGGTTAGGGAGAAGTGCATCCACTGCGGCAATGAGGTATGTGTAAGAATAATAGAGCATGTGTAGAAAACAATGCATATAATTACATGAAAGCACTCACGTGATAACCAGAAGTAAAATTTACATAACAATTCTAAGTGTTAACACAATGTCATACAATCATAATAATACATGCAAACACAAAATATGATAATACAATGTCATGCAATTAATAATAATGACAG
>OZ025869.1:3471593-3569364 GCA_964019415.1 Ianthella basta | reverse complement strand
CGAGTGCTGTATCAGAGAATTATGCATGATTGGCATACTGAGGTTACAAGTAACATGGGAATGATAATTAATGGGGAGGGGGCAATTGCCTGCTTTACCTCTCACTAAATTAACTGCAGCATGCACTGTAATGGTTGAAGTCACACTATTGTCATTCAAATTCAGTGATCTGTTTTGTTGTGTCTTGATCATTCTCAATGTTAAGCAGGATTCAATAGTACATATTCCACCACACAGGACAGACTTGTAGCTGACGTGGATCACGAAGGCAGTCATTATATATATTTCCCCTGTGCATGTTTGCATACAAATATTTTGTGGGATGTGCACTTTATATATATACCCTTTGCCCATGGATTTGCACATACTCGTTTTTGTGAAGACTGGGCTGGTATCCCCCTGATATCTAACAGCAGTAGGGAGATTTTCATACCGATATTTCATGAATGTCTGCAAACTTGAGGAATTTGCAAAATAACGTCCTGCAAAATTTGCTGCATACACTGTAGAAAGCAGAGAACAGTACATTGCTTGAATGTTCTCTGGAGAGGATAGAGAACAAACAGCTGTCTGAGTACAGAATAGTGCTTATATTTTTGTGCTTGCCACTGATTATTGTACTAGCTGTTAGTGATTCAGAATATATAGCGATGTGAACAACATGCAATACACGCTCTGTATCTGTACAACAAGATACTTAGCACTATACAGTTACATAGAGTATGCAATATAATGTATAAGTATATATATAAGTATACAACTGATAATTATATTTTATTCATAGTTACCTTAAATATATTCATAGTGAGCACAAAGTCCAGATGTGGTATTATTAATTTTATTACTAAGATGTCCTCTGAAAGAAACCTAGACTCACATGCAGATTAAACTGTTTCTAGCTCAGTGGACTGGCTAGAGGGAACATATGACAGCAGCTGGTCTTGCATCTGTTCATGCTACATAAAGTGCTATTTACCCATCCACTGTCAATGAGGACTACGTATAATCTTGTCTCTATAGAAGATTGTCACTATAGAAACTGTAGCATCCATGCATACAGATACATATCACAACACAGCACGCAGTGCAGTTAGGTAGATACAGTACCAGTATTATACAAAGAGTGTACAAAATACTGTATAATATGCATTTATTACTAGAAACGTGCATCAAAGGTGTATACAGCACGTGCAGTACCGCAGTGCATTGTCCTTGAAACTGAGGCATATCGTCTTCCTGCATGTACAGCTCAGTCTGTCCGGTATCAAGGTGCACACAGCACTTGATGTAGGGGGTGGGGTCTGTACTGGAGACGACAACAACCTATGTAGTGGTAAATGGGACAAGGGATAAAGGGTAAAAGGCGAAGGGAGTGAGGAAGGAAAATGATTGGGGGTGAGAGACTTATCAAGAGTGCATTGGAACCTACCAATACACACACACACACACACACACACACACACACACACACACACACACACACACACACACACACACACACACACACACACACACACACACACACACACACACACACACACACACGCTTGCAGGTTGGTAGCCTCTAGACGCTTGTTGCTGCCGCCACTGTCTATGTCCTGTTCATTTTCATATCATGCGCCATCTGACACACTCTGCACATGAAGTTGCTATTGGAACACACACTTTCCACCCTTTTTGACCTTTCTACATCAAAATTACTTGTGTGGTATCTGAAGAGTTCGTCATCTTCATCAACTTGTTTCATGTACTCAGCCAACTCTTCAGGAGAATAATTATTTGCATCAGTGAATGTGTGGTTGCCTGGTACCTGTAAATACACCTCTGGTGGGCAGCGGTACACTGGAATGGCACCACCCCTGTAGATTAAAGCAATTTTCTCTGAAATGTAGTCACTTTGAATGACATTTTCAAATGAAAGCACCATACGATACTTTTTGATGATATTGACTAAGACCTCTCTCCAGTCATCATTCTTAACTGCTGGTCCAGCTGGCATATAGTTCCAGCATTTGAATCAATGTGCACTAGTTCTACTACCTTTATATGATACCAAGTACGATCCTGAAATCCTTCCCATGTAGTTTTGCAGTCACTGGAAAACAATGCAATTCCCTTTCTCTATTTTGGATCTGGTGACTGTAATTCCCCACTTTGCCACTCCTCAACAGGCAAGAAATAGCATAGCTCATTGTATACTGCATCTGATGTGGGGTGGTGATCAATTTTTATGTCCACTTTTTTAGTTGCTGAAAGCCGTATCATGTATTCAACGCAATTAAATTCCATGTTCAATGCTGCTGTTATCTGCCCTGGCCAATACCTCACTGGAAAGGATGGAGAAATAGCCCTAACCACTCTGAATACAACATCTGACTTAATATGAGAATGTTGTATTGTGCACCTTCCACCGCTTGGAAGTTCCATGTACAGGGAATGGTTTCCTCAAAGTAGGTGAAATTGAGCCGTTGTGCCTAGATGTCATTTATTGTGCTGAAGGACTCAATGTAAACACTGATACTGTGATTATATGATATTGGTGTCTCAGTAACTTTATATGGCAATGGTGCTTCAGTGGCAGTGTCACGAGTAGAGTTGTTGATTGGGATGCTAATGATGAAGCAACCACTTTTTTGAAAGCTGCATGTCATTGACTTTACGTACATCCATATGAGAACAACATTTGAAGTAAGCACCAAAGATGTGCAGATCCAAAAGGCTTCCTTACTCTGCAGACAGATGTCATGTCTGTATACAAATAGGATAGCATAAAAGTACATAAGAGTACATCCTTGGGTTGGGGATGTGTTTACTTAACTATTATGCTTTTGGGATATTCTACTACTGAAACAACAAAAGTTACAGATGAGTGGTCCTCTTCCACCAGATTGTGTGTGGCTTCCTCCTGTGAAGAATCCAGTTGATGAACTAGAGCTGGATTCTTCGAGCCATCCATCGTGGAGGGTGTAGCGAGCAGCGGCTCACGATTGGCTTCACTATACAGGCAGGCACCGTGCCATGCAAACAGGCTAGAAAGTCTTGAATTTTACTGCCACCTGATACCGAGTAAAACCTTGCATCTGATTGGTGCTCACACGACCAATTGCCGGACCAATAGCCATGAAATGGCTGTTCATTTACCGGACCAATAGCCACTGCAATTTTATATAGGAAGCATGGCTAGGTATCAGTTCATTTTAAACTATTTTTTTATTAGAAGCTGTGCTTGAATAAAATTTTTACCACCACCAAGAGACCCATCATGACGCAACAGCCTCCTTTTCAGTTCAGACATGGTAAGGCCATTTGGTTGTCTTCATTTCAACGATGCGCAGGGCAAAATCGCTCTTCAGTAGTTTGTACTCCATCTCAAATTGAAGATCAGCCCAACAGGGTAAAAATGTCCAATCACCAATTCCGGAAATGCAAAACATGCATCATAGATAAAGGATGCATGCATAAGGCCTATTACCTAATAGACAGATTCCAATGCTCAAATTTCAAATGATAATTACCATAATCGTATAAATTTTGTGGGGGATAAATTTTGTGGCCTGGGCTACCCACGAAATTTAAACCCCACGAAATGTAATTGTGTACATTGTTAAACACAGCAGAATGCAGAGTATTGCACTTTGCCAAGTAAAGATCTTTATATCTTTCCTCACTCTCCTACCTAGGCCTTCCTGACCGATCACACTGTAGTCTTGTTGACCGAATGATTCAGCTAAGAAGCGCGTTGCCGTGACGCAAGCAGAGTTTTTGCCTATTTGCGGTCCAAACCTAAGGCTAGCGGTGGCACTGTAGTGCTGATAGGGTTGCCGCTTCCCTTTCGCACTCCGTGCAGCGCAGAACTCAATGTTCATTTTTGCGATGGCTGCGAAGGTAGTATAGCAGACGCTAGCAAGCTGCATGAATCTGGAAGTCCCTTATCTTCTTTCAAATGTAGGCACCTCAGAAGGACCACCCTTCACAGCTCCTACAAACACAAGTGCCGCGCGAGTTCAGATGCAGGCTTTGTGAATCAGCTTATATCTCATACAGGTGTAAGACAGAAGTTGGTGATGTTGGTATAGGTACGTTCAAGAAGCTGATGAGTGCTCTGCATGGTAGATTCAGTGATGTTGTATGGGGTTGAGATCTGGGGGTGCACAAGAGGTCTGGAGGCAATAGAACAAGTACAGATGCGTGCCTTCCACATGTTCTTTGGGGTGGGTACCTTACACCCAAAGGTATCATTGTTGATGGAGTTGGAATCTCTACCAGTAGTGTGGGAGGCAAGAGTGAGGTGCGTGCAGTTCTGGTATAAGGTATTGACAAGTAAGATATGTGAAGGCAGACTGCTGAGGAAGGTCGTGTTGCAGGCAGTGGAGTCTGGATGAGAAGCATTGGCAGGTGTATTGGTAGATTTGGGTGGAAGGACATGAGTGGTGGTGTGGTCATGGAGCTGTCAGAGACGGAAGTGAAATGTATGTTGCTGAGCGTGGCTTGGAGAAATGTAAAGGACGAATGGAGGAAGGAAGTGCACAATAAGCCAAAGTTGTTCATGATGAAGTTGATAGGGGAGTGTGAGATGGAGTCGAGTTGTGCATTGTTGAAGTCAATAGCTGAAAGGAGGATGATGTTAAAGTTGAGGGGTGGGACAGCCGCTTTCCAGATTGAAATGGATAGGTGGCATGGGATGAAGAGAGAGGAGAGGGTATGCAAGGAATGCAACAGTGGGGAGGTGGAGGATGTATGCATGCTATTGGCTTTTGCAGTGCTCTGCAAGGGACCATCCCAGGCAACCTTTTCTGGAAGCCATGGAGGGATCAAGAAAGGACTCTCCAGCAAAAAGCGTTGGAGAGAGGGCAGCCCTTGTATTGTCGCTGGCCTGTAAGAACTATCGTATACTGTCTATTATTAGCTCTATGTGGTCACTACAACAGCTAGATTCTATTAATTAATGCCTATATTATACATGCTATCAAGCAATCTGTCACGCCCTTTATTAACATTGACCAGTTTTTCTTAACATTGTACTCATCTGTATATCTGCATCTTCCATGGTGCATGATGTGTGCACTGCTACATTGGACCATGTTGTGTCCTAGTGCCTATTGGCATGGTGCACTCTAATAATGAATTGAATTGAATCTAATTGAATATACTAGACGTATTATTTTAGTTACTACTTTATTTTTTGTCCATAAATTTTCGTGGGCATAACTTTCGTGGATAGAGGCAACCCCAAAAACGTCCGTGCACACTACGAAATTTTCAACCATTACGGTATGTTGGAAACCCACCCGAAGGGCGGGTATTCAGCTAATAACCGTAATCATTGTCTTCCAGCGGATATTAATATAAATAGCCATAGGTTGTTTGCCACTGTTATTAGTTAGGAATAGCTACACTAGTAAAGAGTACCTGGAAATGAGGCGTCGGCGAGCTCTCGTATTTGTAGCTTGCACAATTGTATTCGCCATTCTCAGTTCAATGTACCTTCGAGTGGCCTATTCCAGCCAAAAAACGGAATTGCTAAACAACGTCGTGAAAGGCAGATTTGGATGGGAACAAAGCCGACCACCAACAGTTCCTAATCAAGAGGTAGGTGAGACATTATACATGCTATCAAGCAATCTGTCACACCCATTATTAACATTGACCAGTTTTTCTTAACTTAGTGCTACATTGGACCATGATATGTCCTAGTGCCTATTGGCATGGTGCCCTCTAATAATGATATAATTCCTGAGAGTTTGGTGGCGCCCTGTGCATTATGTTTTGCCCGAATTGTGAACAAACAGACAAACAAACAATCAAATGAACTGAATAGTATTTATAGATGAACACCTGCAGTATTGAAACCAGTTAGACATTCTCCCTTCCAGATCAGGTAAGTATATACTGGGTTCAGATTGCGGCAACACTAGTACTTCTCTTTGTTTCAGTCACACGGTACAGGATTTCCTGCACTGAAATTATAAAATGACATTGTCAGGAATTTGAGGAAAATGAGACCAAGCTTAAGCACACTGTGTTGGCTCGCTGTATTAGACAGGTTTCTGTGCATGATTGTTTGTGGGTCACAAACTGCTTCATGGTACTGTAACATTAAACAGCAAAATTTCATACTTGTAGTTTGAGGAGATTCTCCCACTGTACACAACATAACGTCAGGGTAAGCAGCATATGTTCAGCGTAACTATGTACTTATAAATAGATCTTGTAAACTTCATAAGGGCCGTCGGAGGCAATCTAGAAGTGGTATGGCCATTGGGTGAAGGATACAAAATGTCGTGAGTGAAGCGAGCTAAAAAAATTTTTTTTAGCTACTTTTTATTATCATATAGATGACTAGTCAGGTGTCGCGTGGCCCCTCCTAGCGGAAGGGTCTGGTTAAGTCTAATACATTGACTTGTGCAGCACGCCACAATGGTTGCGTGCCTAATCAAATTGCAGAAAAGGTGTGAAATATTTATCGCTCGCGTGTTCGCAAATGGCAGCAGACCAGAGCATGGACCAGAGAGTGTTATACGCTGCGACGGAAGCCATCTAGTACCTTGGTTATTCTACCATGATGCCAGAGCAACTTCAGACCGTGTCTGGCATCGTTTCTGTGAAGGATGTTTTCACTGTTTTGCCGACTGGCTTCAGGCAAGAGCCTGTGCTACGCGTGCCTGCTGACAGTGTTTGGCCTGGTGTTGCCGGTCGAAGGGACATTGATAGTCTTTGCTGTCGCTCCTTTGACGGCTATTATGAAAGTTCAGGTAAGTGTCGCGAGCCGTCGCACGTACTTGCGGCCACAAGCGAGGCATAATGTTACAGAATAATTACATTCCACAGCGCCTAATTGCATTCCACGTGGACAAGTCAATGTATTAGACTTAACCTGACCCTTCCGTGAGGAGGGGTCACGTGACGCCTGACTAACAGATAACGTTTGCTACAGATCTGTGCCTCAAGAATGGCGATGCCTTTGCTAGCCCAGCATGCACTCTTGATCAGTCAGTAAGTCGTTTTATAAGGGTTACATAGATTTCACAATAAATTATGTATTTGTTTTGCATGCATTGTCTGTACACAGTATATATAATATATTAATGAAGGAAGCCATATCAATATTTCCACAGATTAGCAATTCCTATATAAAAATTAGTCTCATGAGTATAAGACAATCATGATTGTTATGTAAATTTCCCAAATAGTGACAATCTGTGCTCTGAAGCTGAAACAAAATCATTAGCAACATCTTTCAAATTCAAGTCATCAGTTATTTGTTTATGAATGTGGAGTACCATCAAATGATTCAGCCGATCTTGGTTCATCGTGGTCCTCAAGAATGTTTTCACTCTCAAGGCACTGAATGAGCGTTCGCTTACAGCATTGTATGAAGCTAGATACGTGCCCATGCATAGGCTACACATACGTATATATAGCTAAATATTAGATACAATAGCTAGTCTTTAATTTCGCTAGCTAGCATTTCAAAGTTGCTAGCTATTATGCAAAATCCTCACCTGGTATACCAGCCCTCTTGGAAAGTTCGAGAAACAATTTTCTTCACACCGAATTGACGCTTAGGGTACTGAAAACCTGCGCGAGGCTAATGAGGCTTGTCACCTATTGTCGGCGTTCTTACGTCCACGTGCTTCGACGATGAGGCCATTTTGAATTGTTACATCACCGTTTAGGGTATAGCGATTCGCTGACGTGTGGTGCTACAAGCCATGCTTCGTAGCGCCAGGTGATGTGGGTCTATTGGTGCGAGAAAACGATTGCCTACGCACGCGCTGCTGGCCTCCATCTTTATTACGTTTTGAATCGATTACGTAACAAAACATGGCGGAAGAAAGGAGTGTGCTTGCAGATCGTGAAGTATTGGACCCTGCTTGATATCTCCTGTTCCATTGCATCTGCTAACAACCCAAGGACATTGCTTCTTTGTTTCCTCAACGGTTAGTTAAGGTAGGGTAGGGGTTATCTGGTTTAGTAGCTAAAAACACTGTTTTTGAAAATTAAAAAAAAAACTGCTAGCTGTTCAAAAAGTGGTACGGCCATGGCCGTACCGGCCGTACCGCCTCCGACGGCCCTGATTCATAGTAAACTCTCAGCCTTGCATGTGAGTATATATGAATAATAATTACTTCCCTTAATTACAAACTTCAATCAGAAATGACGTGAACAACTGTGACGTCTGAATGTCATACTAAAGTGTTAGTGTGAGAGATCACACCATCCCTTCACCATTGCAAAACAGAACGCTGTATGGAAATACTGTGATTGCAGCAATTGCTAGGTGTTCATTAAGTGCAGTTAAAGTTAAAGTTATTCTCTCCCCATTAATTCCCATGCATGCATGTATAACCAGAAACCTCAGTTTGCCTACTGTGAAAATTCTGCTGATGCAGCACTGGACAAGGTATCTGTTTGTACATGTGCAATTAACACTTAAGCAATACTGAAGAACACAGCTACAAAACTTATGAAGTTTCAGACAAGCATTACTGCAGTTAAAGTGGTGTAGCTATTGCATACGCTTTTATGTATCTTTACTTTTGTACTACAGGGTATATAGCTACCATCTCTGCCTCAGTTGAAGAATTACTCTTGAGTATTAATCTTCACCAATGAGGAAAAGAGTGAAACACTTTGTTGAATTCCTCCATATTACCATGGTCTCACTGTAGCCTGCTGCGCTCACTACAAATAATGGTCATTGGGCAAGTGGAACTCCCTATATAAAACCACTGTCAATGCACTTTGATCAAAGCGATGGCAGCCAATGTAGGCAACTTCCTCAATGGTATCAATCTGTTTGACTTGTTCCTTGTACCTCCCTATATGAAACCACTGTCAATGCACTTTGACCAAAGCGATGGCAGCCAATGTTGGCAACTTCCTCAATGGTATCAATCTGTTTGACTTGTTCCTTGTACTTGTCAAAATTACAGCCTAAAGGAGAAGATCCACTTGGGGCAATGCATTCTTCATGAAGTGCACAGTCAACTAAAGATGACACTACTCGCTCTTGTAGAAATGAGCAGTATCGGAAGATAGTAAGACCAGATTTCTTCTGATAACGATTTCCCACCTGCTTACGCGTTACCCCTAGATACCTATAGGTTTCCTCCCTAGGAAAGCTCCATTGTAGAGTTCATTGGAATTCACTCTGATTGGAAACTTCTGTATTTCTGAAAAGAGATTGTCCACAAGTGGGCGCCTCAGCCTGATACTTGCATCCATGAACAATACAATTTCATACTCTGACAGTATCTTCTGTATTGCTGAATGGCTTCTAAGCATATTTTTGCAGATCTCCCACATAAGGTGGATAAGTGTCAAATGGAAATTTTCGGATTTCAACATTACGTAATCGTTGCAGCTGTTTCACTTGTTCTTCAGTCAGTCCAATGTCCATCATGATGATCTTCATATCTGGCATTATGTTCTGCACAGACCCAATGCCATCCAGCGATTCAATCCAGTGATTTGATGATGCCGCAGTGAGGACTACTGTCTTGCAAGCCATGAAGTCAAGGCATGTACAACCTTGTACCTGGGATTCATTTCCAATAGCACTAGCATTGACCTGTCCACACAGCTCAGGTATGTGCTTAGCTTCAGCTTCCCTGCAACAGTGCTCTTTGTTTCGGTAGGGTGTAGGATTTCCCGCTTTCATTTCTGAACACATAACTCCAACAGTGTCAGGAATCTGACTAAAATGAGACAAAGCAAAACAGACAGAGCATCGAATGAGATTACTTGATATATAAGCATAAATTATTCATTTGACTGCATGCAAAGTGGCAGCCGCTTGCAGGGTACCAGTGAACAGCGCACACACCCTATTCCAAATGGTGTGCTATATAGTAGCAGCTAAAGCTAGTGCCCGAAGTAGCACCAATTTCCTCCATTTGGGATTTTTTGCTGGATAACATGCAATGGATGCAAATAGCTAAGTAACAGCTACAGTACATCTCCCTCTATAATTATATAAAGTGGAGAGCATTGACATTTAAATTCCAGGAGTATATATACAGTAATTTAGGACTGTTCAAGGATAATGCAGTAGTGGTTAGTAATTTAGTTTGTGAAGAGAAAGTTTAAGCAACTTATTAGACTGTGCAGACAGTGAATGTGCATGAAAGGAAACAAGCACCAGTATAGGGAAAATTCATGCATTATACATACAAGTACAACAAATGTTTCAAACTTTACTGTTTCTGTAATATCTCATTGGGTCTCCCAAAATAATGGGAATTTATTTATTCTCTATAATATTAACTCAGTTTGCACAAGGGGTTTGATCCATTTGCCTCTTTATCTCCACCAAACATTTCTCTGTAGCTTCAATGGACCACTTCACTGCAGTATTATAGTGTCACTGAAATTATCCTGTCCATCAAGAAGACTGGTACAGAATTTCCAGTAATTCAATATGCATTGTTACAGGTACATAGCCTTGGCTTCTTCCATTCTTATATAATAATTCTTTACCATATTTACAATGTGTCTTGGCATGAAGAAATTTGTTGTGCAGTCAGATAGAAATAGCGATGGTGTTGTTTGGTTTGCTATAGCTAGAGCAGCGATAACGTTTTTGGGTTAAGGTTATTATCTATCTTTGAAAGACAAGGAAGCATGACTAATTGTGCAGAAGAGCACAGCTCATGCGAATTGGAAATGAAATGACCTCAGGTATCTGTGAAGCAAAGAGCAGAAAAGCAAAGAGAGAAGTCTGCATGAGGTGCAATGAAGATGCATAGACACCAATCCCCTCGCAATTGAGAACTAAAGCAACTAGCAGAAGTAGCATTGGCCTCACAAATGCAATCATGCATGGCCATTTAATGCTGTTTTGTGCAGTAACCAATTGCATTATACAGTGTAAGTTGCAAAATACAAGGGTAAAGCTGTAGAATAAATAATGTAATAGAATGTAATCAAGAGTGTAATAATATTTTGGGAATTTGGCTACCCTGCCGACTATTGGTAAAATGGCAAACTGAAGGATAATTTAAGTATTTTAATTACAACAAAATGTGGAATTTGGCCTTTGCTTCCATTCAAGGAGTCACCAAAATTCTAATATATAAAATGCCATACTGATAGTGGGTTCAGTAATCACTTAATATGTCAATGGAGCAAATGGCCTTGAAACTCTGTAGGCAAGTGTAGGTATACTCAAGGAGTGAAGTGAGGGCTTTTCAGCTGACTCAGGCATCAGAAAGGGTTGGTTCTCCAATACCAGCTTCACAACAGGGTTGAAAACCTTGCCGACGTTTCGACCAGATGCTCTGGTCTTCTTCGCCCTAGCTGGTATTGGAGAACCAACCCTTTCTGATACTCAAGGAGGTTATGCATTCAGGAGGAAACTCTAATTCTAAGTATCCTGTCGTCCAATTAAAAGAATAGCTTGTGTGACATCACAAACAGTGATGTTTTATTAGAGATCCTGCAAACGTCACACTCTAGTCCAAAGAAACATAGGGTTCGCCTAGTCTCGCACGCCAGCCCCATTTCCCTTATTGCACAATCGCCACAGGAACAGCTGGCGCATGAGACTAGGGTTCGCCTTGTGACACCACATTACGCTCTCCGATGACCTTGTGGAGGCTGGCAGGGAGAAAGGGCCACTGCTCAAGCTCCTTGTGGGCACACATTGCCAGGAACATTGCACACGCTCCATGGGTTCCTCGGTATATCCTCAGTTGCATGAGTGTGAGACGGTTTCCAGACGACTCTGAGTGACTACTGCACAAATAGAGCGAAACCATAAGTAGTTCTTTTTTAAGTCATTGTAATATAATTTCTCATTAGTATTACAACATTTTAAGGTAGCAAATAACCTTAAAGTCACATCCAAAGTAACAATATGGTGTCATTTTGTCTGTTCTTCATAGGAGTTAAACTGAGGGGACACATCCCTCACTGGTGGTTGCACTGATTGGGGTCTGGGCAGCCTTGACAGCATGACCCATCATGATCTTGATCCTCAGATACTGTAATCATACACCTGATAGTTTTCATCATTTGGCTGTGTGGCTGATCATGTTTCACTGCCATTATTGACACCAGTCTCCTGTACACCCCATGAGCTGCCTTCCCCATTCAATCTGTAGCTGCAAAAATAAGAGGAATGAATGAACCCTGTTTAATTTCACGTGGACACGCTGTTCAAAGCTTCTCTGTTTCTCTCTCTCTCTCATGACATTGGTAAGTAGCAGTAATGCTCTGGAAACAGTTCCCAAATGGGTCAAAACCCTCACATCAAAAAATGTCCTGGGACTTCTCCCAGAAGGCTCGAACCCTGATGTCATTTCTGGCTCCTAGCTTCCTGGCAGCTACCAATTTTCCATGCATACCTCCTGACAGGAGTTGCAAGCAGGCTAGACTCTGTGCACACATGTGGCATGCTTCGATCATGAGGTCTGCGGTCAGATCTCTCAGTTTGTTGCATCGCTTTCTCTCTTGGTATAGGTGAGGCTGGTCTCGTGTTCAGGCAATCTGGGGATAATTAGCGGCCTAAGTCTATGGATATACAATTGTGCCACCTTACGGAAGCGTTACATCATCAAAACAGCTGGTACTAGGCTATTTTATCCCACCCACCCAATTAATCAAAGGGCCTGGGCACAATCGAGGCTAAGTGAGGGCATGCTTAACTGTGAGATTCTTGCCACACGCACACATCTTTGGTAGGATGGACAGATGCCAGCCACAGCATCAAGGAATGCTCACTTGAACAGGAAAAACCAAACTCGTCAATTGGCAGAGGTCCCTGCCAACTGGAAACTGTTACACAGTGGAGCATTATAACCATCGTCCCTACATTCAAGGGTGTAGGACTATATGGTGCGACATTCTTGCAAGTAGGGACCATGGTTAATGCTTTACTGTGTAACAGCCTTTACTTGTTTCTGCACTTTTTATGCCATCCCTACATCCTTATGCCATTTTTGCAGAACTTTTTATTAATGCTAGTTAGGTACTTCAAAGCTGTCAATGATATTGTAGTTGCTGCGTTGATAATACACTGATACGAGATTCTTAAGCAAGACACAACTGATAATGATAAATCAATCAAATGCAGGATGTTTCGACCCGAGGTCTTTGTCAATTGCGTACAGGATTTATGTCGCTATTTAGTTATTGTCAAGAGTAAAATTATGCTCTTATAATGTACTGAATCTCTAATTGCTATACATGATACTACAGGCTATAGAATAATAGATCCCGTTGCCATGGTAACGTGCGTCTAAACGATGTTTCTAAACGTTGTAGACACCCCGGGTGTTGTTTCGCGCCGTGGTCTATAGCAGAGAAACTGCAGCTGTGATAACAATAGTAGCTAACTCCACAACATACGATGCACAGGTCGCTCGGCTTACTTGTTTGATCCACAACGTAATGATCATTACAAAAGTGAAATTCCCTATCTAAAATCACGGTTAATGCACTTTGATCAAAACGATGGCAGCCAATTTTGGCAACTTCCTGAATAGTATCAATCTGCTTGACCTGTTCCTTGTACTTGTCAAAATTACAGCCAAAAGGTGAAGATCCACTCGGGGCAATGATTATTCGTGAAGTGCACAGTCAACTAAAGGTGACACTATTTGCTCGTGTACAACCTCCATGGTTAGACGGCATTGTCTCCTATTCGCAATCACTATATATATAGCTAGATACCACCACATAGATATAATTATACACCCATCACCACCACCGTCACAGTGCAAGTTACAAGACAGGCATTCAGTATATGTGCCAGAGCTCTAGAAAAACAACCGGCACCACCACCACCACAAGCCTTGGATGGATAGGTCCACCAAGTGTCATGACTGAGCTGGCCTGTCTGGTTGAATATATCATACACCCCACATATGTTGGCCATTTTGAGTCTAATCAAGAAATCCTGCTAATAACACAGGAAGGCGGACCACTTGGATGTGTCCGCCAAGTCGAACAGCACAATTATCCCAGTTGCATTAATATACAAGATACCACTATGCATCAATATAAATGTGCTATACATTAAGTGTTCAGCTATGTGCATTTACATTAGCACTTTGCGGGCTGCTTGTAGAAGAACAAAGACCTAAGTAAAAATTCTGTCTCTTGAAATCTCCTATACTTCAAAGCCACATCTAGCACATGTTCATGAGAGTCGCCAAACTCCCTGGGAATTATTTATATTATTTACTTTAGATTAGTGGTGTATTGTAACTTACACTGTATTGAAATATAGGTTAAAAAGAGTTGGAGATTATCCTTGGATCTAGGGCCTGCTGGGCACCAAGGCATGTTCACAGCCCCAAAGGGTGTGGTGTACGTGTGATGGTTGCTAGTGGCAGGAATTGTGAAGCTTATGATGAAAATTGTTCGGGTGTGAAGTGCACACACACACACACACACACACACACACACACACACACACACACACATACACACACACACACACACACACACACACACACACACACACACATACACGGGGCAAAACATCTCCTTATTATAAGACAACAGTACAAAAATATGGAAATGGAGTCATCGGAATAACAGTTATTGTCTACATGTTGAGGGACACATGGCACAAATTAAAACTGTTAAATGACTCTTGGTTGGGTTTTTAGTGGTGGCAAGAGTGTATGCATATGGGGATCATGTGTATGCATATGGAGGTTGTGTATGTGTATATGGAGGTTGTGTGTATGCATATGAGGCGTGGGTTGTCTGTATGCATATGGACGGTGTATGCATGAGTATGCACATGGAAGAATGAGTAGTGTGTGTCTGTGTGCATGTGACAGTGTCAACTGGTGAGACAAAGCTTCTTGATCTTGAGGTGCTGCTCCATGGTTGTGTGTCACTGACAGATCCACTGTGCTGCTGTTGCTGGGACTTTTGAGCCAGACCATCTTACCAACCGTGGTAGCACTGCTTCAGCTCTGCTCTCCATGGCCAGTTCATTCTGCCGTGTGGTAGTAGCAGGGGGCCGTTGGGGATAATTCCCTTCCAACCGCCAGCCGGTAGGGACACTCGCATCCCTCATTCGCCTGTCGGGGCCCTGCCAGCTCCGAGTCAGGGTTATGGTACGCCTGACAGACCGGTGCGTTGTGATAGTCGCCTGTTCCAGTGATCGTCGAGGAGGCCGTTACGATAGATAGCCAAAATTTCGCACTTCGGACGGGTTGCCATTCTCCGCTTCGTCCTTTGTGAGGCTCAGATTTTCTCTTTCAGTGCTGCCTAAACGACTGTTCTGGAGTTGTAGGCACAGACTCAGAGACGTTCACCATTATTGGGAGTACAGAGATGGAACTCAGCCAATTAAATGTGCAGGTCCGTTAGTAATCCAATATTGTAATGGGACCCCTGTGACAGTCTACACCCACAGCTGGTCAGTGTAGAGTACATGACTCCTACCATTTAGCTTCAATCTACAAAGCATTCTTCCACTACATGCTACATCTGTATAGGCATAAACACATTCCCAACAACAATGTAGTCATGATAACTGGTGCCTATACGCCCTGTAGTAGCAAGATAAATGACTCTTCCTTATTGCAGTCACGTAGCCAGGTCTGTATTGGCTGTGTGACACTAATTTCTCACATACTCTACAATTACATTACGTAGCGCAGTGAGCACCACTAAACACACAGTGTAGATATGAATGTGCAGCAATACATAGTCCACGGCGATATGACACATGTAAAAAATAACCAAACATTCATGAGCATACACACATGCACGCATTAAGTATATATACGTATATACATCAACACACATGGACACCACACAAACTTGTGCCAATGCATACACTGTTGTAGGTCCATTAGTTGTCTAATCCAGTAACTGGTCATCCACTACTGCAGTCTACATCCACAGCTGTCGCACATTCCTTTACAGATGTAGCTTGTAGTTGAGTCTGTTTTGGCAATCGGAATGGGACACTTTTCGATTTCTTTTATATCACGGCTGTTTCGTATGTATAAATGGCGGCAGCTTAGTTTTGGTTTGGAAACCTGTCCATAGTATGCGAGATTTCACCTTGTATTGTGGAGCAAATATATTTTAGCTTTTTCTCTGTGAAAGAGGATGCAATCCATAGGAAACTCCGTATCAAGGTGAACAGAACAGTGAATAATGTGCTGTAAAGGATAAAAGCATTGTTTATGCTGTTATGTTAGTGATATTTTGGCAAACATTTGCTCGTATTAAACGGCTTGTTGTGCATTTCTCCGGGTTTTCCTACCGGCATGAGATGTCATGATAGCCTAACCACTACAACATAGCAAAGGAGAGCTTATTCTTGAGCCATTTTCTTACTTCATGTTTTGAGCAAAAATAAAATAGTCACATAACAGCATGTGTATAGGGTAGGTAGCTAGGTGACTACATAATGCACTTCCCCACGACCCCAGCTAGTGTGACTAAGTCTCAGTGAGTTGAGAATGTCTCTGTATTGCAGGTTTTGCTTTACCTTTGCTAAATTGGATCTGCAATGCTTTGACTATACAGTATAGTGTAAGCTAGCTAGCTGCATGCTTGCTATATGGACAATTGTTAGCATTAAGATCTCACAGAGCACAGGGCATCAGCAGAGCTGTAATCACAGCCTTAGGAGAGTCAAATAATTACACTGAATATTAGGGGTGTGCGAATATCAAAAAATGTGGTATCACGATTATTGCCGATTATTGCCTATGAAGTATCACAATTAATCAATTAATTGACAATCTTGCAACTGACAGATATATACATGTGTAAAACAGTGTCTCATGAACAATATGATAGCATACTAAACTCTATAAATACACGTGTCTAATACTGTCTATGGCAAGTTCTCAGCCAAAAAACATAACATAGAAGCATTATCTGCATGCATGAAAACGTGCCGATAAAAGATGCTACTATATTTACTTACGCTAAAGGCTAAGATTATCTAACTGCAGAGGCATGCGCTTGGGAGAAGGAAAAGCTAGTTCGTTTGCTGGATGCGCAGTATGGAAAACAGGATGCGTCATCGACTTACGTGGCTGTGGTCCGTGATGACTCCACTCTCATGCCTGAATCCGAAGAACTTCCACACCTTGCTGGTAGAATTGTTCAGAGGAAATAGTTTCGCTGCTTGAACTAGGTTCCCATCGCACTCGGCCATTCCGAAACACAGAATAGGAGTTTCGCACCAATTTTGCACTATGAATGAAACGTTATTGTGTTACAGAAGCTATTGCACAATTAATCGATTTGGGATTTACCCTCACGATTATACTCAATTCACGGACAGATCATCAATTAATTGTTGAAATTGATTAAATCGCGCACGCCTACTGAATATATATATGAGTAGTGATCACCTGTATGCTGTGTGACTCGGTCACTTTTACTACAGTTTTTATTGCATACTTTTTCCCAGTAACTACTAGTCTAAGCATAGGCTTTAAATAAGCCTAGGTGTATTACATAATCTGCAGATAATTATATATAAGTTCAGATATAAGTTCAGTATATTATAAGTATAAGTATTATATTGTAAGTTATATAAGTATAAGTATATTATAAGTATATATAAGTTCAGTATGTTATGTATGTGCTAAGAGATTGTTCCGTCATTCCTTCCTTTTTTATATTGGTGGCTGCATGCAGTTGAGCTGTCAATGGCAAAGTTTGCATCATGTGTTCTTTAAGCATAAACTTAATGCGTTCCAGTGGATTACACATTGCACAATATGTTTTCTCTGTGTTGTCTGAAGTGTTGAGAATATTGTGTACTGACTCTGCCCCTTGCTCACCGTGGAGCCTCAATGCCCAGCGCCACCTCCTCATCCACAGTACAACATAATCCTTGAGAAGGTACAACTTTGATGCAATGCTGGCATGCGCATGGGAAAGTTTCTTGGTGCACTGTTACAATAGGGAGTGATGATTACACCCATAATTGGTGTCAGTTGGTTGCCACTGTGAGCACACATATTTGCGGTGTGATGTTCACTCCAACCATGCAGTACACAACATACCATTTATGTTGTAAGAAACTAAGCACTTCATGGTACATTTCACTACAGATATGGTACACAGCATACCACCTGGTGGGTTTGTTAGTGGGTGACACTCAATGGTACATTAAATTGCAGACTTAGTTTGACAAGGTCCTTCCACTGTACACAACATACCATCAGGCTAAGCTGTATCCTGGGTAGCTATGTATGTACCTAGATAGCTCATAGGATTCCAAATAAACTCTCATCTTCGCATGTAAATTACTTCAAAGTCTGTTAATCTATCAGAAATGATGCGAACAACAGTGTGGATACTGATGTCAGTGTGAACGTCACACAAAAGTAATAGTGTGACTGATCACACCCTTAATTGGTGTGAGCACTGAGTGGTGTGACGGTCACACCATATTTTTATATATGTAACAGTGTAGAACAGTAAAATGTGTCCACACTGACACACGCATGCAATATTAATGTTGCAATTGGAAGGGATCACTATTTGATATACTAGATATGCTTTAATCAATTGATTCAATGATACATAGCTACTATTGCTGTATGGGTCTTTGCAGGCATGGATGCATGATAATATAATTCAGTGCACTGCCAGTTAATACCTATTATACTTCTATGTAGCTACGTATAAATATGCAAGCTGAATAGTGCTATCACATAGCATAATTATGCCTCTTCCGTAGTTCCTAGTCAGTAGTCATGCAACTGCAGTTTCCAGACTGGGATAACAGTCGTGAACTGTTCATGTCCTTTCAGATCAAAAAGCTAGCTAGCTAATAGCTGTACCATGCACGAAACAGTAACACATTCAAAAACTGCAGATTCAATAATTATAGCAAAGGTAAAGCAGAAACTGCAATACAGAGACATTCTCAATTCACTGAGACTTAGTCACACTAGCTGGGGTCGTGGGGAAGTGCACTGTGCAGTCACCTACCCTATACACATGCTGCACTATTCATTAGCTAGCTGTGACTATTCTATTTTTGTTAAAAAATGAAAATGGCTCAAGAACTGTGATGCCGATAATGGTCCCCCCCCAAAACCGGTCCCCCCGGACCTTTTTCGGCAACGTTTCTTGCCGTTTTCGGACCCCCCGGACGGTTATCGGCAGAATGGTCGTTGCCGAATCATGTCCCCCTCGACTGATAAGCGTCCCCCCTCACGATTTCCTCCGGGTACTACGTAGGCGGAGCGATTTCTGCTCACAAAGATCTATGATGGTACGCATGTTGACGCACTACTCCAACCCAGACGCAGCTGAAGAGGTGGGGGCTAAAGATGTCCCCCTGACGATCCGGTCGGACGTTTATGGGCGAAGCGATGTCTAACTGCTCACAGTGACTGACAGATGTATATGCTTAGCTAATTGCTAATAACAATATTGCTAACCTTCCTTTCAAGTGAATGTATAGCTAACAGCTAGCTAGCTAATTTCCATGCAAGCAGGTATAAAATTCAAAGACATAATGGACAATAGACAATATACAATGGAATAAATTAGCAAGATGAAGGACTGCCCATTGCTCCTATCTTGGCTTGCATGCTGCAAGATAAATAAACAATTTGCTTTGCACATACTCCCAGGCATCAATCAAACTGTGGACATTCAGCTGCCTATATGCATCCCGTGCATGCATGCATACAAAATGCTACAAAATGAGTAGAACTAGTACTAGAATGCAAAACTAGAATGCAGCAGTTAGTACACACATGCAAGCTCATGAATTAAGCTACTATACTGTTGTATGTACGTACATTTGTGTGCATATAGTTGAATGAGAATATACTGTGAGGTATATGCACATTTGTATGTTGTTAATACTGTTCTAGCTATGGTGTACTTGAGGCATGCAAGCCATTTACAGGCACGAGAACGGAATGGAGGGCATTTTGTGTACAGTAAGCTGATAGTGAAGAGGCCTTACAGCAGATGGCTAGCGTTTCTAAAGTATGCCTTAAAATATACATGGCATGAGGAGGCAGGCATGAGAACAGAATGAAGGGCATTTTGTGTACAGTAAACTGATAGTGAATGAGTGCAAGTTGAATAGTTTGAAATCTGGATTGGAATCGCTAGGTTAGGAAAGTATAAGTAAGATCATTCACAGTCACAGTTATTACAAAACCACTGTTCGTCTGAAGTTGGTCCGCCTAATATGCAACTTGTACTCTACGTTGAAGGGTAATGGGTGTTATGCCGTTGTGGGCCGCTGCTACTTCTTGTACAGATTGTGCGATGGTGTCAGTATATTTGCACACATTTCCCCATACATTTCACCACTTTCCTTTATTTACGGTGTCCACAGCTTCGACTTTCATTATTCGTACAGGGGGACACTTTCCTGCCGCGGAGGACCGGTTACGGCAAGCGCCTCTTGCCGAAAACGGTCCGGGTGGACCGTTTTTGGCGGGGGACACTTATCTGCGTGACAGAACAAGCTCTCCATTGCTTGTTGTAGAGTGGCTGAGCTATCACGACATGCATAGCATGTTGGCAGAAAACCCGGAGAAAAGCACAACGATCCGTTTAATACGAGCAGATGTTTGCCAAAATATCGCTAACAGGGGGAGAGGGCGGTGATTGCCCTCCAACCTTGAAGATTGTGAGTGTGATGTGTGTCACTGCGTGTGAGTGAGTGGTGTGTGTGTGTGTGTGTGTGTGTGTGTATGTGGGAGGGAGTATGCTGGGGGGGCAAGGACACACATATTCTTCCCATGCCTAGACCTGCCTGTGCTGGGTGTGGGGACAAAACCTTTGGTATTGCCCCCCCCCCCCCCCCCCCCCCAAACTCCCAACAATTAGTAGAACACTCAGTATTATGGCTAAAGTGATTTAGTGATTGATGACCTCATACATCAAAGAGACCGACAACTGCAGTAACCAAGTCTGTGCCTTCAACACTTTCCTTGTCACCTAAATTGTGGTCAACCAAAACCTCCATAAAGTAAACAAAGAGCGGAAAGGTCATGAGAATCAATTTAGCCATGAAGTTTCATGTACCAGCTCATGAAAGAGGAGCACACACATGTACACGCTTTCCCCAAGGATGCATTTACTACTGGTAAATGAGTCGACACGCAATCGGCGCCAATACACCATATCCATTGCTCACCGCTTTGCTTCTGTTGTGGGCTGAGCCAAGCTTTCCGAGCATGTGCAATCCAGCTGAGCCAAAGCAAAGCATCAAAGCCTTCGTGACGTCTCCGCATCTTCGTGTGTCGCTCATTTTGTTGGGTACTGCGGCCACAGATCTGCGTGCACTGAATGTTCCTGGTCTGAGAATGTGCAGCAACAGAAGTCGGCGACATCGTTGCACAGCACTCGAAAATACTACTGGGGCGGCGTGGAGAGGATATGAAGCGACTTTAGCCTTGTCCTTAGTGAAATTACCACCAGTTTCAACGCAGCTCCTTAGCAAGACACACTAAAATTGCGGGCGCTTATTTTTGGTAAATCACTTACTACACGCCTTCAATGCCGTACGCCATCGAAGGCGTGTAGTAACTACTACTTACAAACCTAACAGCCCATTTACACTACGCAGTGGAACGGTTCCGCAACCGTTTCGCTAGTGTAAACGGGCTGTTAGTGTGCTTTAGTGCATGACAAGATAACCTACTTGGCCTCTTTAATTGGCATAGCAAGGATTCATTCTCGATACAGTGTAGTTTAACTCGTTGAATGTAGTAAATGCAACTCTGCAAGGGGTCACGTGTGCAACGGAAGTGAGGTAATGTCAGACCATACATATGGTGTCGTGGTCGCAGCACAGCTATACCTCCTGTGATAGGCCTGTCCATACGAACGAATCCAGTGAACATATCTAGCGTTCCTGACAACCGTTGGCTTACTGTTCAGGGAAGGAGCCAAGATTCCTGGTCGGATTTTTTCCTTTTGCTTTCTGCTTTGTTTTTCTCCACCTTGATAATTAAGTGTGGTGAGCCATTTCCCCAGATGTACTCTGTGTTCTATCTAAAAATGTGGCGTCATTTCCTCCACAGGAGGTCAGTAGCCTATGCCTGTCACAGGAAGTGGGTATGATGTCACTTCCGTTACTGGAAACGTCTATGAGTTTACGCTTTTGGTACCGCAAGAGGCGCTTTGCACAGTGGTGCATAGGGGGGTGGTTCGCCCCTTTAAAGGCAAGCAGAGGCTCCTACTTGTGAGAGTGGTTTCTCTGTATAGATATATAGGTAGTTCGGTTGTCAGACAGGCACACAGACATGGGGTTGGAGACTCTGTAGCCTCCACTCGGTGGTAGCTAGGTGGTGCATAACATTAACTGGTAAAGAATGAAGTTCTGAAAGGAGCTGAAATCCGTACTTGTACCATATAGTCCTACAGCATTAGCCAGCTATTTGCTACAACCTTACTTGTATACCTAATAAAATATATGTGAGCGGATTTGAGAAAAGGGTCCACTTGTCGCATTTCATTGCAATTGGCTTTGAGTTAGTTCTATAGTATAATGTATATTCAATGAGCTTCGAATTTGTGTTGCCCTTTACTGCGCTTTGCTAGCTACTTCCATTCAGGAGATGTAGTTGCGCAAATTGCAACATTATGATGACAGCCATTCTGAAATAATGGCGATTGAATATTACTTCTGTTATTAGAACACAAGATGGTGGCTGTGAATTTAGTTGGCACTTAAGCTTTTGGGAAGGACTCTCGACTTGAAACTCAATCAGAAGGTAAGGCACACACTACAGTAACGTTTGAGCAAATACTCCATACTTTTGTAAAATATCATCTGTGGAGCTATTTTGACCCGTTGCTATTGTTTACATAATTATTGTGACAAGTGGACCTTTTGTCAAATCGGCTCATATATGACATTGTATATTGCATCTTTCATTATATACATTGCCATAGGGTACGTGGCTTGGATTACGAAGTCAGTCTTCTCCACGTCAGTCATAATCTCAATTTCTCGGAAAGTATGTACCTCAATATGCTCTTACTTAATCAAATATTCATTACCGCATCCAATTGTTACTATGCGTCCAGCTATAATGACACCATTGTGTAGGATGAGGGTGGAGACTGCACTAATGCAATTTGTGCACTTTTGTTGTGTCCTATGTAAACAACATAGCTGCCATGCATATTGACCTTCTATTTTGCTTCTCTCTCCTGTATACAGATGAACTGGTATCACAGGAAATGGTACTAAATCATGCATCAGAACCCTAACATATGCACTCTTTCTCTCTGTGCATGCTTGATCAGTTCCCTTCATGGCCTTGTAGACTATGAAATCCTGCCATGGTTCAGAACAATTGATGAAATGTGCGACAAGAATATGGTGATTGTTACAGAGGCTGAGCAATGAAGGAAGTAACCAGTCAGAGCACAATTGTACTGTCTAATGTTTTCCATGTCAGATAAAAATATTCGATGTTCTTGTGCTGAGCTAAAAATGATTGTAATTCTCTCCATGTATCTTCAGAGTGGACAGGTGTACAGACTAATGCCACATGGAAATGATAGACAGTACAACTGTGCTATGAGTAATGTCTTTCTTTCATTGCTCAGCCTTTCCAACAAATACATAAATCTCTCAATTTCTCAGAAGGTATGCATCTCAAGGTGCTCTTACATATTTGTTGCCACATCCAACTGTAACTATAAATACACAATGACACCATTGTGGGATAAAGGAAGGGATTGCACTAATCCAATTTGTGCACACGTGTTGTGACCTGTGTAAACAATATGGCTGCCGTGCAGGTAAATATTGACCCTCTATTTTGCTTCTCTGTCTGGGCAGCATGCAGATTAAAATGGGATCACAGAAAATAGTACTTAATCAGACTCTATGTGGTCTTACTCTCTGTGCATGCTTGATCTATTTTCTTCATGGCCTTGTAGACTGTGAAATTCTGCCATGATTGAGATCAATCTGTGAAATGCACGACAAAAATGTGGTGATTGTTGCCAGCGAAGTAACCAGTCAGAGCAAAACTGTACTGTCTAATGTTTCCATCCAGATAAAATATTCAGTGTTCCTGTGCTGAGCTAAAAATGATTTCTCCACAGTGGAACCTCTCTAACACATCCACCGGTTCTAACTGACCTTTATAGAGTGGTTATAATTGCTTCAAATGCTTAGATCAGCTGGGCCTTCTCAAGATCTTTGCAAGCTATGTCTGTGATTGCAGCAGATTGCACGTCATCAGTCAGAGATGCAAAATTGCGAAGCCTTTCTTCCTTTTATATATTTAGACTGAGATAAGTCTGTGCGTGATTAGTGATCCCGAGGCTGCAGCTGAGGAAAATACGTATGTAATTGGTTTACATAAATCAATCCATGAACCCAAAGCAGGAATGGACATACATTCAAGAGTGTGCTACTTATGTGCGTGTGTGTCAGAGAGAGAGAGAGTGTGTGCTTCTTGTACCTATAAGTTAGCTAGTTTTCATCACATGCAAACAGGTGGTGAATCACCATTACTCAGTGCCTTCATTGGGCAACTCCATTATTGCAGATGCAACGAGGTTTGCGCAAACAATCCAGCTTTTCTTTATCACTCCATTTAGGAACAAACGGCACGTCCCTGACAGGAAATCTCTTGCAATTCCCATAGTTTTTGCAGGTGCTGTGCTCATTAAGGTAGTCGTCATGCGCTAAGAAACTCCCTCGGATTCTTGGAAATACTACTTCTGCAAGAAACCTCTGATCCATCCACAAATCATCTTCCTTCTTAGATGGCTTAGAATAGTACTCTACCAATAGATCTTCCATCTTGACACCGCCTCCCAAGCAACCTTTCACACCACCGAAAAGGCCTGCTAAGATCGCTCCATCGTGCAGAGGATGATCTCTCATAATATGGAAGGAGGTACCAGACCAGATCCAGTCGAAAACAGCTTGCATAGTGCGGATGGACAAACGGCTATCTGTGTCACGCACTATCCATCGATCGCACTCTTCAGTGTCGGCCACGAGAAATCTCCACGTGCGCCCATAATGCCCGTTTGCCGAATGGCTCTTCCACAAAATGTGAACTATGTCGCTGTGCTTACTTGTGACTGTCTTGTGGAATTCAGACCCTTCCAGGCGCGAGTCCAAGTACAGGAATATCTTCCAATTGGGGTAGAGTACTCGGGCTAAGTCGACATTCAGCAGAAAGCCATCAGTGTATACAGCGGATGGAGGGTCTTCACCTGCTTGATACACAGAAAATGATATGCACTTCCGCTCTACGATCCGCAGTCTATACTCCGACTTCTCAGCGCACTGGGATGAAGGAATGTTGGGATTCTGGGCACTCCACGACACAGTCCGGCCACCTGAATTTAGCACCAGAAGTAAGGTTGCAAGAAAGGCATAGATACCCATAATGGAAATAACGGCCGTTGTCTTCATTGCTCATCAATAACCTCAGAGGTTCAGGCAAACGATACTGTTAATATTGATTGTTACGGCCCTTCTATCATAGGTACGGATGTGGGCTAAACTTGCCGATGTGGGCGTATATGTTACGCGGATATACCACGATTGTTTGCGTGATCGTAGAAATCAATATACGGCCGTGTGTATATATAAGGTGGAGAAAGGGAATGAACCGTGGACCGCGGAAAACTGACATTCAGGTAGGTTTGCGCTGGCCGTCAGGATTATTTAGTTACCTGCCAATTGACTGTCGCTAACAGCGCTTTTGTGGTTCGTCAAGAAGCATCCATCGAAGCACCCTGTGGCGGGCCGAACGGCGCTACAACTGAGCTGCAAGAGAGCCTTAGCTGCCAAGCACAGAGAAGCAAATCGAGCACAGGACATAGTCGCTACAAAGGACGACCGAGTGAGTAGCATGTTACTCACACTTTCGTCTTTTGTATAGTGAACTAAGGCTGCATGCAATTTATTGATGGACCGCCCTATGTCCAATCTATTGTAGTCTGGTGTGGTGCGAAAATTGTACTCAACCCAAAGCCAGATCGGACGGCTCATTTTCGGAGCTAACGTAGCTAACGCATGGAGTGCTTAGTCTCCTATAAACTGTTCACATGGTGCACGTGCCACATATACATTGATAGTGCTACCCACACTCTGCCTTTACTGGTGCTAGTGGCTACATGTGATATTAGTGGTTGTTTTGACATGCATGTGACTTAAAATTAGGGAGCTAGTGATGATCACACTTAAAATTGATGTGAATTGTTTGCCACTGTGAGCACACCCGATTGCAGTGTGATGTTCACTCCAGCAATGCTCATTGCAAAACTGCCTTCAGGCAGTTGTCTTAGACAGGTTTCACAGTGACTGTAGCTATATATGAAATCCCTTTTTACTAACGATGGCGTGTTACAGTGAGATTAATACTGTGCAAGCAGTCAATATTAGCAAAGGGGTGTTAATATTCTACTATAATGACTATGGTTTGTGGCTACGTATGCTGTGTAGACAAGAAGAGTGGATCGCAAGCTAATTATGCGGTACACATTCACGGATAATGGAACATTTGACCACGAAGCCTTTGTCAGTTATGTATGAAGCCAATTTACACATGCATCCACTGTACATTTCATGGTATAGAGCTTTGGTGCATGCTGTGTTTTACTGGTGATGATTTGTTGTTGCAGCAGGTTGGAGAAGATCATGGGATAGGTACACTAATTGCATATATCTGAGCTCTGTGATATCCATGCAGATCTGTGCTTTACAATTGTTCAACACTCAGCGGTTTATAGCAATTTGCAAACTTTATGGTGTACTTCACTGCATGACAAGGAAATCTGGTTGCCTTTCTTGGCATGGACATGCGTAGTGGTACGGATTCATTCTCGATACACTGGTAAAGAGTGAAGTTCTGAAAGAAGCTGAAGTCTGTACATGTATTACAGTCCTACAGCATTAGCTGGGTATTTGCTACAACCATACGTAGTTAATTTTATGTATCATATTGCATCTTTCACTATATACATTGCCATAGGGTATGTAGCTTGGATTACAAAGTCAGTCTTCTCCACATCATTCATAATCTCAATTTCTCGGAAAGTATGTACCTCAGTATGCTCTTACTTAATCAAATATTCATTGCCGCATCCAATTGTTACTATGCGTCCAGCTATAATGACACCATTGTGTGGGATGAGGGAGGAGACTGCACTAATGCAATTTGTGCACTTTTGTTGTGTCCTATGTAAACAACATAGCTGCCATGCAGGCAAATATTGACCTTCTATTTTGCTTCTCTCTCCTGTATACAGATGAAATGGGATCACAGGAAATATATAGTACTAAATCATGCATCAGAACCCTAACATATGCACTCTTTCTCTCTGTGCATGCTTGATCTGTTCCCTTCATGGCATTGTAGACTATGAAATCCTGCCATGGTTGAGAACAATTGATGAAATATGCAACAAGAATGTGGTGATTGTTACAGAGGCTGAGCAATGAAGGAAGTAACCAGTCAGAGCACAGTTGTACTGTCTAATGTTTTCCATGTCAGATAAAAATATTCGATGTTCCTGGGCTGAGCTAAAGAATGATTGTAGTTCTCTCCGTGTATCTTCAGAGAGGATAGCTGTACAGACAAATGCCACATGGAAATGATAGACAGTGCAACTGTGCTATGAGTAATGTCTTTCTTTCATTACTCAGCCTTTCCAACAAATAGATGGAATGTTAGTCGCATTTCACTAATCTCATTCACATTAGGACTCTACGGTCTACAAAAGCCATTAATAACAGGTACAATTCAAAGACGTACAGGGAGCACGGGAATGCAGGATTTTGTTTAGTAGGATTTTCAGTGATCCCATGTAAGCACTAGGATAAAGAAGCAAAAAGTGCAGTCAAGTAAATAGGACTTAACTCAGAAGCGAGGCGGATACATGCAGACGTTGCAAGTAAGGTGTGTATGCTTTAGAAAGTTTCTGAAAGATAATGGAAGAAACGTTTGGACCAAAGTGTATAGACAGAATGCTATATGCACTATTTAGACCAAGCAAAAGTGTGCATGAGGTAGATACTTACATAAGTAATTGGTTTACATTAATCAATCCATGAAACTAAAACAAGAATGAACATACGTTCAAGAGTGTGCTACTTGTACCTATAACTTGGCTAGTTTTTATCACATACAAACACTCCAGTCAGGTGGTGAATCACCATTACTCAGCTCCTTCATTGGGCAACTCCATTACTGCAGATGCAATGAGGTTTGCGCGAACAATCCAGCATTTCTTTATCACTCCATTTAGGAACAAACGGCACATCCCTGACGGGAAATCTCTTGCAATTCCCATAGTTTTTGCAGGTGCTGTGCTCATTAAGGTAGTCGTCATGCGCTAAGAAACTCCCTCGGATTCTTGGAAATACTACTTCTGCAAGAAACCTCTGATCCATCCACAAATCATCTTCCTTCTTAGATGGCTTAGAATAGTACTCTACCAATAGATCTTCCATCTTGACACCGCCTCCCAAGCAACCTTTCACGCCACCGAAAAGGCCTGCTAAGATCGCTCCATCGTGCAGAGGATGATCTCTCATAATATGGAAGGAGGTACCAGACCAGATCCAGTCGAAAACAGCTTGCATAGTGCGGATGGACAAACGGCTATCTGTGTCACGCACTATCCATCGATCGCACTCTTCAGTGTCGGCCACGAGAAATCTCCACGTGCGCCCATAATGCCCGTTTGCCGAATGGCTCTTCCACAAAATGTGAACTATGTCGCTGTGCTTACTTGTGACTGTCTTGTGGAATTCAGACCCTTCCAGGCGCGAGTCCAAGTACAGGAATATCTTCCAATTGGGGTAGAGTACTCGGGCTAAGTCGACATTCAGCAGAAAGCCATCAGTGTATACAGCGGATGGAGGGTCTTCACCTGCTTGATACACAGTAAATGATATGCACTTCCGCTCTACGAACCCCGACATCTCAGCGCACTGGGATGAAGGAATGTTGGGATTCTGGGCACTCAAAGACACAAAATGACCTGAATTTAGCACCAGAAGTATGGTTGTATAGATGCCCAAAATCGAAACAACGGCCGCTGTCTTCATCGCTCATCAATAACCTCAGAGGTACGGGCAAACGGTGCTATTTGGCCGACGATATCCACGCAGTACTACGGATGTAGGCGTAGCCTGCTAATTGCAGTCAAATAGTATGCCTACTATTATTGGACGTCACGCTCTAGAGACGTCTATTTAGGGATAAAATGGCTACTCCAAATCTTATTTGCGCGAAACTAGCCAAACGGCTACGCCGAGGGACAATTGAAGGCCATGGATAGGAGCGCCAGTGGCAATCCGCTAAGTAAAGCGCCGGAGCGGTAGGAAAAGTTTGTCTTCCCCGCGTGTATTAGCTAAGATACCCCAATGCCGCCATTTGTTGTGCTGATATACCACATTTTCTTGAATTTTGTTCTGCATTCCTAAAGCAAGAGATTAATTCCTAAAGTAATTAACCTCTCTATATAGGTCACTTAGAATTGTTCTGAAGGTGGCTGTCTTAGACAGGTTTCACTGTACTATAATTTGTTTCAGTTTCTCTGACAGAGTACTATGTGACAGCTTGTAGAGAGGACAGAATGGATATGGAAGGCATTCACCTATCCTGTTCACTTTGTAACTGGAAATGAACCTCATCTGCTGCCGAAAGGGAAAGATCTCTTGTATTCCTCATCAATAATAGTTCGTGGGGTGCTGAACATACTTAGTTTTGCATGCATTGCATGTGTAAGGAGCCCATTGATTTTCGTCTCTGCACATATTCAACCGTCTAAAGCCCTATTCACTTTTATACATTGTGCCAGCTGTCAAACAGAGTACATGAAGTTGGCCTTATAGAGCACACACTTGCAAGTCTTTATCTTGACCTTTACACAGCAAGGTTACTACTTGTGCGGTATCTGCAGAGTTCCTCATCTTCATCAACTCATGATACTTTGAGAATTTAGAGAGAAGTGAAAATTTGCATGGATCCATCAACCCGACTTGAACTGTGTACTCAAAGGCCAACTTTAAGTGCAGAGTGTGTCAGCTGGTACATACATGAAGCACGCTTTTGACATTCATCACAAAAAGCCTCCGAGGGATTTTATCAGTAATGGCCAGGCTCCAAAGAATATCTAAAACTTTAGAACTGAGGGGGATACAGACATTTCAAGTAAGGTATGTATGCTTTAGGAGGTTTCCAAAAGATAATGGATGAAACATCTGGACTAAAGTGTAAACACAATGTCAGGAATGTCTGTGTGTACTATTTAAACCGAGCAAAAGTGTGTGTGCGATTAGTGATCCCAAGCGTGCAGCTAAGGAAAATACGTACATAATTAGTGCACAGCAATCAATTCATGAACCCCAAACAGGAATGGACATACGTTCAAGAGTGTGCTACTGATGTGTGTGTGTGTGTGTGAGAGTGTGCCACTTGTGCGTATAAGTTAGCTAGTTATTATTACATGCAAACAGGTGGCGAATCATCATTACTCAGCGCCTTCATTGGGCAACTTCCATTATTGCAGATGCAACGAGGTTTGCACGAACAATCCAACGTTTCGTTATCACTCCATTGAGGAATAAACAGCACGTCCCTGACAGGAAATCTCTTGCAGATACTAATAGAACGAGATGATAATTGGTGATGTAGGACATCTAGGTCAGCCTGCAGGTCAGCGTTGACAACTCGCCAGTTGATCGGAAGGTTTGCGACAAGGGCGGCTCCTGATTCGGGTAAGGGGTCCCCCACAGCAGGAAAGTGTCCCCCTGTACGAAATAAGGAAGTCAATGCTGCGGACACTGTAAAATAAAGGAAATTGGTAAAATGTATGGGGAAATGTGTGCTGAAGCCAGCGCCAGCCAGAACATACTGAAGCCAGCACACAATCCGTAAAAGAAGTAGCAGCGGCCCACAACAGCATGACGCCATTTCCCTTCGTTGTAGAGTACAAGTTGCATAATAGGCGGGGCGGTGTCACAGTTCATACCATCCCCCCATAATTTTATTCTGTGGGTAAAATAAACTAGGATACCTTATCCTCCAGGGCTAGCATATCCTAGGATATCTATATTCTAACCAAACGGTTTTAACCCATTACATTCCACTGTATATTGTCTATCGTTCATTGCCCATGAACTTCATACTGAGTATTACCTATTGTTACTTGCATGGAAATTAGCTCGCTGTTAGCTATATATACATTGACTTGAAAGTAAGGTTAGCAATATTGTTATTAGCAATATTTAGCGTATACATTCGTCAGTCACTGTGAGCAGTTAGACATCGCTTCGCCTATAAACGGCCGACTAGATGGTCAAGGGAAAACCATATAGCCCCCACCTCTTCAGCTGCGTCTTGGCTGGAGTAGTGCGTCAACATGTGTGTCATCATAGATCCTTGTGAGCAGAAATCGCTCAGCCTACGTAGTACCCAAATGAAATCGTGAGGGGGGGCGCTTATCGGTCGAGGAGGATATGATTCGGCAACAACCATTCTGCCGATAACCGTCCGGGGGGTCCGAAAACGGTCAGGGGGGGACCGGTTTTTTGGGGGGGGGGGGGGGCTTTATCGGCACGACAGGTCTCCACCCGCCATCTTGTCACACCTACGTTTTCACACAAAACGCAAACAAATTTTACCGGATGTTAACCACAGGAAACGTTAATGTGGAACAGCGTTGTCGTGCAAACCGCCTTAGAGATGAGGTTTCGGCGGGCTCTCGTATGCGTAGCTTGTACAATTGTACTCGCCATTCTCAGTTCAGTGTGCCTTCGAGTGGTCTATTCCAGCCAAAAAAAGTCATTGCTAAACAACGTTGTGAAAGGCGGACTTCAACAAAACCGACCGCTAACAGTTCCTAATCAAGAGGTGGGTCAGGTGGCTAAGACTGAGTTGGATGGAATGAAGGTGACCAAGACTGAATTAAGCGAAACTGAGCTGGACGACTCCGCCAAGAACCAAGTTGAACAAACTCGCACACCGCGGGTGTTTAACCCAGGCGTGGACCTCACTGTGTTGAGAGATACTTCATTTGGCAAGGTAGGTTGAGAGACTTGTGTGTTGGTCTGATTTACCCTCTACCTGTACTGCCTGGCTCGCTAGTTTCCAAAACCCCACTATCAGCTCCATACATTCCAACATCTGGAATTAAGGAGTTATGTAGTCATCAATGCTTGGTCGCTAAATGCCTTGTGGATGTACAATGTCATGGCAGTGTATGCTCATGACATCCCATGATTACACATGACTTGGTTGTGCATGCTAGCTAGCTAGACACATCAAGCAAAGAATGGGATAAAATTGGTTGACGTAGATGTATTTAGCATGAAATGCTTTTCACACGTAAGTGTCCAACTCTTTTCTCAATACAATGGGCTTTGACTGCTGCACAACAATGCTACATGCAAGCTAAAGCATTGACAAGTAGCTAAGCAGGGCCTTCTCTACACACAGTGGCTGCCTTGTCTCCATTTATTACAACGAATTCAGGTAACTGGGTAAGGCCTGGCATGCATAACTTCTTGTAATCAATGGCTGTCGCTTGTAGGTTATGGCAGTTATTGTTTACATAAGGCAAATCATAACATAAAGGTGTGAATTCCTCTGTTACGATGGCTACTTGCACAATGTCATGTGATGTGCACATGATCTGCGATTACTTTAAATAAGAAATCGCCCTAGAACGTCATATCTGGCAGCTAGCTATGTACTTAAGGACGAAAACAAGCCTTACTGAGCAGATTTGATCTAATCGTTCGAGCGAAAATGCCTAACTGCACGATGTGCTATAATGCCGTCGGCCATTTTTTGAAAATATCACAAGGACGTCACGAGACATTGCTCCTGTAGGCGGGCTGTTACGGTTGTTCGCGAAAATATCTTTCGGGCTATCGGTATTGCTAGGTAGAGGCACGTTGATGGCTCGTTTCGCATGCTAAGGAAATTATCTAACTTTTCCATGCATGCATTGTTTGTACTCGCTTCCTGTGAGGAGTTACAAGGCGCAGAAGTTGGCCAAAGAGAAACGAAAGTTAGTTTTCTTGCTGTAACTTTGGTTAGGATTAGTTTAACAACAATGCATGCATGCAAAAGTTCGATCACATGCGTATGAACAGATTAATGTTCGTTTTGTTCTGTTTAGACGTTCCTCCGATAGCCAGAAAGATATTTCCCGCTACTTTGATGGCTTCGTTAGCGGCGACATTGCTCAGTGAGGCAAGGCGCCATCAGCACATATCATATGTAGACGTAAAGAGCGGGAGTTGTTCTTTCTACTGGTACTCGCCTGACGTCGATTGAACAAAGCTTGCAGGAGATATAAGCAATTATACGGAGGTAAAAAATCAGCCGCGAACACGCCCCATTGTTTACATAGTGCCATAACCCACATGCGGTGTTGCCACGCTAAAACACCTTTCACGGAGCCTCGTTTCCAGCAAAACTACGTAGCCAGCTACTAAGTTCCACTGGTCGCGGCCCAACAAGAACAGCGCATGTGAGATATGGCTATGTAAACAATGCGGTTGCTGCGCACGGCCTATTTTGACCTTCGTACTTTCCTTCTTTTCTCCTCTAAATCGAGTCCGGAGAAAGTAAGAATGGGATGAAGATGAAGCCCGAACTTTCTTCTTCATACGAATGCCTGCTATTCATCATTATTCATTCTGTGAAGCGAGAAATGTTGCCGTAAATGAACCCTATAAAATAACACTTATTACGGAAGCAGACTTTTTTGAGACAGTTAAGAAGCAAAGCAAAGACATAGGCAAGTGCAGAAACATACTACCTAACTTTTCCACGTGGGGGATTTTGTAAACCAACCAGTCGTAAAGTTACATCAGCGCAACTGAATATTTCGAACATACTCATGTACTGCGCACACTGTAACTCTACGCAGAGACCCAGTACAAAAATCCCCCACATGGGATCGCTAGATCGTACCTTTTGCTTGCCATTTTAGCCTTCAGCGCACAATTATCCTTCATACAAAAAGTCTGCTACGTGATTTAGTGGCCATACTCATCACCTGGCTGTCAAACAGCGAAAGTCACATGAGATCACGTGGTATTCTTGTAACATTTTCCGAAAATGGCCGACAATACGGTTTTGTATCCCGCGATTTGACGGTTCCGCTTGAGCGATTCGACCAAACCTTTACGTTTAGGATTGCTCCCGTCTTTAAGCACGTACGTAGTAGCCGAAGACAATTGTTTAAGGTGATTTTGTCCAGAACGTTCTGTGCAGTCATGCGAATCTCACATGACAACGCTCACGTATCCATGGCAACATAGGAATTCACACCTTTCAGGTGTCATATTTCCTTATGTAAACAGAACTGCTATATCCCACATGCGAGTGCTTCTTCTACAGAGGGTCCTTCCGAACTCTTGCGCATTCCATCTGATCCTATTGGCTACACGCTTGGCAGCAGAACTTTCAATGGTTCAACGATGAAGTAGGCTTCTTGGAGTTATTTGGTCCTGCGTCGTCTCTACTCACTTCCTCTTCGCCATATCCTCCTGAGTTCATAAATGTCTGCAGTTGGTACCTAGAAAACGACGTTGTAGCTTGATTTGTTCGACGATTCAAACCATTCTCGTTCGAAAAACAACAAGCCAGTTATATTATGGCACGCTCGTGTGTTTTGGAATAAACGGCGCCCCATATAAATCTTTCTATCTATCCACCAAAAATTGCTGTTAGAGCGCTTCAAAATTCCCTGGTAGAGGGATAATGGCTCACTTCCAGAAAATCAGCCATTTAAATCCGCCATATTGCTGTGACATCACAGTAGGCTTACCGTACACTTGTGTCGATGCTTGAACGTGTCACACACAGTGTGGGAAGACAATCGCAAGCGGTGGCCAGCAGCTGGTGGCAGGGTCTTTCTGTGCTTGGTAAGACTCTCCCGTAAGTTAGAGCGCCTTTCAAACCTGCCATTTCGTTGTTTTTGCTCACTCTAGTATATCCGTCAGAATCCGAATGGCGCTTTAACTTACAGGAGAGTCTTTCCTAGCACAGAGAAAGCCAATCAAGAAGACGACAAATCGCTAGAAAGGACGAAAGGGTGAGTAGTAGCTTTAGGATGACGAAAAAGGCGTCCCAGGGCCATTTCGATGCCCCCACCTCCTGGTGTTCCACTCAGCCATTCTTGGTAGAGAGCAGGGGATGTTTTTCCTCTGAATCTTTTGCTGTGGCCAGAGCTTGTGTGTGCCCTACTACCTAGCAAGTAGGAGTGGAGAGATGTTTATGTCTTGCGATGTACGAGCCAGTGACCTAAAATATGTGCCAAGTGCTCCGAAATATGTTTTCGGCATACTTTGTGTTTGAGCTGTTACGCCTTGTAGGAGGTGACAAATCAGCTCTAGGCTAGTGTACCATCTCTGTTTCGTATGCTCTTGTAACAGTCCAAGAATGATACGAATCGGTGTTTGTAGGGCGGAGAACGGGCGTCACCCTATTATTGGTCTTGTCGCAAAATTGATGTTGTGCTGTACGGCTGCGCAACCCGCATGCCCAGATCTATTTCAGAATCAGCATAGAGTATCTCCTTCATTGTCTCAAGAAGTTTCGCATTCATCGTAAGATAAAGACTCGCAGGAGATAACGATTCCTTGTTCAGTCCGTTGTCTGGCCTACTCTCCTCCATACTTGTGCAAACATTCCGGAGCCTACTGTGACGTCACGGCATTTTAGCACTGTTAGGACCGGAAAACCAGAAACACCCATGCATAATTGGTCTTTTTAGCAACTTTGCGCCCTCGTAACTCCCCCATCGTGAGGCGAAGGACACTGAAATAGGTATCATTGAAGATGTTTCACAAAGCACTATCAATATGAAAATTAAAAAAAAACTGCGACAGTGGACCTTTAAGGATTTAAGTAGTCATCAATGCTTGGTCGCTAAATGCAGTTCATATCATTTGTATGCATCTGCGTCCTTATACGGACTGTCCACAAAGTACACAGTAGCATCGTAGGCAACCGCACGCATTCCTGTTGTGAAGTGAGGGCTTCTCAGCTGGCTCAGGCATCAGAAAGGGTTGGTTCTCTAATACCAGCTTCACAACAGGGTTGAAAACCTTGCCGACGTTTCGACCAGATGCTCTGGTCTTCTTCAGGGCCTAAACTCCTTCGTCACGGCACCTCATGTTGAAGATGTGGTGGTTGCCACAGCGCGCTCTTCTGTGTAGGCTCCTCTCGTGCTGTCGCACTAGCTTCTGGGTGCTACATCCGTAGCGTTCACATAGGTATGAATGAAGTGAGGGCTTCTCAGCTGGCTCAGGCATCAGAAAGGGTTGGTTCTCTAATACCAGCTTTACAACAGGGTTGAAAACCTTGCCGACGTTTCGACCAGATGCTCTGGTCTTCTTCAGGGCCCTGAAGAAGAACCCTTTCTCATTCCTGTTGTGTCTAGCAAGCGCATGTGGGACCTGTCCAGTCTGTTTACATAATGTGAACCTTGAGGCATTCACACCTTAAGGTGTGAAATTCCTATGTTGCCATGACTACGCATTTGCTGCATGTGATGTGTGCGTGATTTGTGAGGATTGAGAGATCGAACATCATATCTGGCGGTGGCAAGAAACAACATTTAAGAGGACAAGAAGAAGTTTTGTTAAGAAGGAAACAGAGCTGATGTCTTCGTCGTTCTCAAACTTCGAAGGGATCGACGCTTCAACCCTTTATACGAAGGAATCTGGCACTTCGAACTCAGCGCACGTTTAGTGATGTCATCTACTTGCTTCCGTTTTGTACTCCATATATGGTTTGTCACGATAACGTCATGTGATGCGCTTGGTGAAGAGGCTTTACTGCCATTGCTTTCACAAACCGCCGTTACAGAAAGCGCTGAGGCGATGTTTTGGCCGGATAAAGATTGAAATGGTTAGTCAAGCGAATTTTCTGACTTTTCCATGAGGGATTATGCTTTGCACCATTCCTATCTAGAGTTAGGCGACCTGAACTTTTTTAGATTAGCATGTAGTGGTAGTTTTCTTAGTGTAAGCTCTCAGTAGATTGGTTGATCGACTAATCCCTCATGCAAAAGTTATATAGTACTGTTGCGCACCCAATGATGTCATTCTCTACCTGCTGTGCCCTTCCATCAATTTCTGTTTCACCGTTTTCTGCTTTTTCGGTAGCTTCATAATTGTCGCTGTAACTTAATTTAACAAAAAACTAATAACAACGCTTATGCATAGAGTTATAGACGGGTATCTTGTCTTTACTTTTGTACTTGTCCCGCTCTGATCCAGCTCAGCCGGTAGAAGATATAAGCAAAAATACGAAGGTCGAAATTGGCCGCATGAATGCCACATTGTTTACATAATGTACATGTCCCACATGCGAGTACTGGGACAAATTCACCTTGCAGGTTGCATGGGCACCATATGACAAGCTGAACAGAAAAGAACTTTGAAGTTCCTTGAACGACGGAATTACGAGGGAAGGTAAAAAACGTATGTACCTTTGAATGGCATCGCTTCCAGTGTGAATCAGGACGAGACGACACCTGACTAAGGCAACTGAACTGAGCAAAGCTCTCGACGAATTCATTGGTGGCATTATTCTGAACGCGCTTGCCTACGATCCTCGACCAGAAAGGTGGCCGCATCGATAGTAGATGAATCGTCAGTAGAGTAGCATCATAAAATAGAACCATAGAACAGAACATGAATAAAAGTACTGGAAGAAAAAAGCCGTTAACATTGCATGCAAGCTAAACTAAAGATCCTCCACCATAGCTATAGTAGTTCTCTCTATCCACAGCATGACTAGTCTTGGTTTCTGGGCATAGTTTGTCAATGGCCGTTCTCATTTCTTTATCCGCCAGTACTTGGGTCTCCAAACGCTGTAGAGGGAAATGCTGCATACAAGTGGAGAAAATAGCTTTCACTCTGTGGACGTCTAAGGCCATCTTCCCGAGCACTCCACGGCAATTTGATCTGCAACTCTTGTGGACGTTGAACAGCTTCCCAGCTAAGCGAGCAGCCTTGTTCCTTCTAGACTTGCACCTGAAAATGACCGAGCTCACAACATCTGGCGGCACAACATAGCCTCCCTGCGTGTCAGTTCCCACAACGTTGCTTCTAGAGGAGACGTCCTGAAGAGCAGAGGACTCCACAGTCGCTGCAGTCGGTGTATTCATCGCTGGGGGCGGTATGGTAGCAGGAGATGGACTCGGTATGGTAGCAGGAGATGGAGGCGGTATGGTAAGCAGGAGATGGAGGTGGTATGGTAGCAAGAGATGGACTCGGTATGGTAGCAGGAGATGGAGGTGGCATGGTAGCAGGAGATGGAGGCAGTATGGTAGCAGGAGATGGAGGAGGTAAGGTAGTAGGATGAGGTGGTAGGGGAGCAGGAAGCAGTTGGATAAAGGAGGAGGCGGTAGGGGAGCAGGAGTAGGCAGTAGGGGAGCGCAGGTCTCTAGAACTTCGCGCAGCAGGGCTGTCATCTTGTCCTCCATAGCCTGAAAGTGACACAGTAGGCAAGCTTCTAGCCCCGAGACTGCGTCCGTGAGGTCCTCAAACTTCTGGTCCTACCGATCTGCACTGGAAGTAGATTGTGGGATTGGCGTACGAGGAGCTGCAGCTGCCAATTCAAAAGTGAACGGCTCTTCTTCGGTAGCAGGTGCTCTGGGAGTTGCTGGGGCTGGGGGAGTGCTGCCAACACTTAGCACTTCTGCATTGTACAATTTCTTCGTCTTTCCCCAAACAACCTTCACTTTCTCGCCCACGGCAACCTTTCCTTCCTTGACAGTAGACTTCTTGACGAACAAAGTTGTTCCCTTAGACCGTTCATCCGACCACCGCACAAGTATCTTGTCCATGACTGTCTCAGTATCATGCTGTCACTGAAAACTCACAAACCAAAGAATGGGTGAATCTCGTAATAAGACTGGCGCATATATATGCACCTCCACGCGAGGTGCAAGATATCACTGTGAAGCCCTCGGCCAATCAGAAACTGTTTGATATTAAAACAATATCTACACTGCAGTCCGCCCGTAGGATGCAATCTGATTGGCCGAAATCTCCATGAATGTATCTTAATGAAACAATACATAAGCAACAGCTTGGTAAACAGATTCACCTATTTTGGTTTGATCAGTGACTATGCCTGCCTTGAACAACTATCAACGGGGAAGAATAATTAGCTTATGGACCCAATCTGAGGGGAAAACGACTTTTACGCAGCTTGAGAAATGCCTGAGCACTGAGGGCATAATGACTAATCGCCAGACCATCAAGGCCACGATCATCAGATGGCAGAAGACAGGGAGTGTGATGGACTGCCCAAGGAGTGCACCGCCACTGAAGGTGCCAGAAGCACATTACAATTGTATTGATGATCCCATGGCAGAGAACGATGAGTTAACAGCAACTGATCTAAAGGACATCCTGGTCAAAAGATTTGGTTCAGACAAAGTGCAGTAAGGTATCAGAGCTATTGCGAGACTGAGGAATGAGCTTGGCTGGACCTTCGCTACAGCCAAGTACTGCCAGGCGATTCGGTAAGCTAACAAGTTGAAGAGATTGGACTGGTGCAGCAAAAGAATGGAGGAAAAGGAAGCTTTTGATGATGTGATATTCACTGATGAATCGACTGTCCAACTTGAGTGCCACAAGAGGAAGTGTTTCAAAAAGAGAAAGACCCCCAGAAAGCTGAAATACAAGCACAAGCACCCCCCCCCCCCAAACTCCATGTGTGGGGTGGAATTTCGAAGTGTGGAGCCACACAGCTGGTCATCTTTGATGGGATCATGAACGTGACCAGGTATGAAGACATACTAAAAGCCTCCCTTGTGCCATTCATCCGGAAGTCTTACCATGAAAGTCATCACCTCTACAAGGACAATGATCCCAAGCATACCAGTAAATACATTCAGCAGTTTTTTCAAATGAACAGAATCAACTGGTGGAGGAGTCTGGTGGAAAGTCCCAACCTGAACCCTATTGAAAAGGTGTGGGGTTCGATGAAGACGTACCTGAGGGACAAGCACAAGCCAAGGAACCTGGAGCAACTGAAGGAAGGGATAAGAGCCTATTGGAAAAAGCTCACCCCTGAAGTGTGCACGAGATATATTGACCATTTGCAGAGGATGATGCCCAGTGTTGCGAAAGAACAGGGAGCGCCTTCAGGACATTGAGTTGCACTGTTGTATGCTTTTAATTCATATATTAATATTGCTACTTGACTTTTTGCTATGTTAAACAAACATTGCGTTGAAGTTTGCGTGTCACCTAGGGGTAGGGCGGGACTAATCTCACTGAGCTGTCTAAATAAACATTGCGAGTATCACACCTAATACGCTCTACAGCGCCTGCGCGGAATATGAGATCTATTGCACATAAGTTCACGCGAAGCCTTCGATCGGTCTACGGTCGGATGAAGGAATTCCACATTCTACCGCGCTACATTCCCCGGAAAGTCTACTCGGCAAGTCTGCAATAAAAAGTAACTTGTGACAGGTACCGTACTGCTGAGTGTGCATTGGTGCTGTAGTCATTTGCTATGATACCGCTGGTTTGTTGGTTGTATATGCAGTGTGCCAATTCCTATATACTGCTGAATGTGTTGATTTGTAAATGCAGAATGCCAATTCTTATAATATTACTGAGTTTGCATTGGGACATTATTCCTATGTCACGATACTGCTAGTTCTGTTGGTTTGTATATGCCAATCCTTATACTGCTGAGTTGGTATTGATGCAGTATGCATCATACCGCTGGTTCTGTTGGTTTAGTACAGGTAGTATGCTGTTAGTTGTGCTGTCGCGTACTGGTATCAGTGCTCTCAGGCGCGTTAAAAACAGGCACACAAAATGGCGTGATGATTTATGCATGCAAAATGTAATGCACTTATTTCCCCCTTGTACAACCTAGCTGAAGCTTTTTCTGTTTGCTTCAAATGGAATAATGGCCGAGACGTGAAGCGTGACTCACAGCTGAGGGCTAGGCGAAACAGTCACTCTGAAAAGCGTACCCGAACTGAAGCCATTTTCAATACCAAAACAGAAAATACGGCGATCAAAACCTGGACAAACGGGAATATATTTTGCACTCTTCGTGTTACTACATTGTGTTCTCTAATGTGACGTAGGTGCTTCACTGTAGGACTCACCAGCGCCGAGAACGGGTGAAACGGAGGCTGAACGGAAGCATTATGCAGTGCGTAATATGCCTCTCCGAAAGCTACCATAGCCTCTACAAACAAGCACCTTGGCCAAAACTCGTGATTCGTAGTGCTGAATAGGGCGATGATTGCGAAAAGAGCAAAGAGCTACTCCTTCTTCTCCTTATGTGAGTCGTTTCCGATTCACTTAGCCGTCTGCTTGTGCTTGGTGTCCTCCATTTTGAACTAATTAGGCCCCTAGGCCCTTTATGTACGCTTACAGGAAGTCGTGGTCATCATAGTTTACGCAAACTGTTTGTATAGCTATCCGCTGTATGAACAATTGGGCAGAACCCTTACAGGAAGGCCCCACAGCTACATGGCCAGTCCTTAATAGGCCTGAGCTGGATACGCTTGCCATGTACTATTTGTTGGTACCATTAGTTTGTTTATGCACATAGCTGCTGAGTTGAAATTGGTGCAGTGTACATTGCTGGGTGCTCAGTGCTGGCAGTATGCTGATGGCTATACTGTTGATTTGGTTTTGCAGATGGTGTAATTTTGTTGTTGGTCGGGACAACCATTTTGTTTGGAGTAGCACCAGTCGAATAGCGGTACTACGGTGCTGGTATCTTTGCAGTAAATGCAGCTACACTTGTACACTTTAAACATAGTGCCTGCCGTTCCACTAGTCCTGAAGGCTATCGTTCCAGTACAGGCTTTCCATGATACTGCAAGTGGTTCGCTAGCTATCTGGCCAATAAGTTTGTGGCCACGTATTGTTCTCTTTGATAACTTCTGTCGGCGTGATGATCATCATGCAGTTTTGTTGGTTCTGCCCAGGGCAGCTGGAGTCTACCCTGCTATAGTGGCTGTATGGTGGGGTGGTTATCCTTAAAATATTTAATCTGTTCCAGTCTGTGCGTTCGTTCATTTGCTTGTGCGTGGTGTAACCGCAAACATGGCCACTCTAGTTGTGCGCATGTGCCTGGCAGCCAGCTGTCTCTTAGACACTCTGCGCACCTCAGGTTGGGTCTCCAAGGCGTGACGCACACTTGCACAGAAGCTTACTGTTATTATCTTGTGCAAGGGAGCTGTTCTGGCCATTGGTACGTGAGTATTTCTGTTTCACAATTTGGGTACTTTATCTGTTAGCGTTCTTGGCTACTGAAAAGCCCTCTCTCTATTGCGAAGTAAGCTATTGCGCAAAAAGCTTGCTTGGCTTCGTCTCTGCCTTATTGGCTAAGGAAAGACATGACCATGCAATACTTTAAACATGCATGGTGTAGATGTAGCTATAGCTATGACAGTGGCCACCGTCAGTGCAAACAAGATCAGCACTATACCCAGGCAATGTCACCCAGCTGCAATCACCCAAAGGGTGATGGATGGCCTGCGTTGTCCACTTGGGGACGCAACGCAATGCAGAGCGAGTGCGGCCGAAGGCTGAGCTTGCTCGTATTGGTATAATTTATGGGCACACCATATTTATTGTAATGTGCATGGTGATGCTGGCTGTATGTGAATGTAGCAGTTAGTGGTGTGGCAGAGGGGCAATGGTATTCTTTCTTGCAATTGCTCTACCACCATGTGCCCCAACCGTATGTGAATGTTGCAAGTAGTGGTGGTAGTGTTCTACCACTATGTGCCCCACCATATGTGATTGTCACTGGTGCATTTGCCAAATAGCCCACCTTTGGTGGGCTTCCTTGTAAGTGCCCCACCGTATGTGAATGTGACAGTCAGTGGTGGCAATGGTGCACTTGCAAGTGCCCCACTGCCATGTGCCCCACTGTGTGTGAAAAGACAACAAAGATGATTTTAAGCATTATAAATCTGATATAGTGAAAACACATGGCAGCAGATGCAGCCCAATGGAATTAACTTTGGAATGGGTTGTAAGGTGACCTGACCTGCAAAGACCTGCAGATGCGCAGTGCAACTATGGCTGCATACTTGAGAAGCAATAGAATTGGGCTGCACCTTAGGCCTCTATCATGCCTATGCAATATATCAGTTGTCTGTACACAAAATGCTTTCCATTTGTGTTCTCATGCCTGCAAATAACTTGCATTCCCTCACATACACCACAGCTAGAACAGTACTAGCTATACTATATGTAAGATAGGGCCAGTGTAACTACAGACTGTAGCTATAGCTATAGCTAGCTGGAACATGTCAATACACATTGACAACAGTGTACAAACCTCACAGTGTAATCTCATTCTGCACCCTAGGACCAATTTGGCCTGCTCTGTAGCTGTTTTCACTGTACAGTTGCATGCATCACTCGAAAAATCTCATTTAGCCAGACACGCCATCCTCTGCTTCTATCATTGCACATGTGAATGTGACAGACAGTGATGCAGGTGCTCTACTGCCATGTGCTCCATTGAATGTCCATGTGTCTTAGTGCCATCTGCCCCACCATGTGTGAATTTGGTAGCCAGTGGTGGCAGTGTGCCCCACTGCATTGTGGCCATTGAATGTGAATGTGCTCTACTGCCATTTGCCCCAACGTACATGAATGTGGCAGTTGGTGGTGGTGGAACCTTGTAAGAAAGCTCCCGCCTTTGGTGGGCTTTCTTGCAAGTGCCTTACTGCCACGTGCCATATCGTATGTGAATGCAGCAGTCAGTGGTGGCAGTGGTACACCTGCAAGAAAGCCCGCCTCGGCAGGCCTTCTTGCTCCATTGCATCACATCAAGTCAGTGATTCCAATGCATGCATTCAGTGCTGAATACAGCAGTGCAAAATATGCAAAGTGGTGCCGTGGTTTATGTGTCTTGTCACTGAAGAATCACAGCTTTGTGCTGTTTTGCAACCACCACTGTGGCATGGCACATAGTGGCACTGTGTGGTGGTGGTGATTGTGTGTGGTGGCTATTGTATATGAGCTGACTTGTATGAGTGATTGGCATTGCTGCAATTTGCACTGTACGTATGTTGTTGATCTATATGTGAGCGGATTTGAGAAAATGACCCACTTCGTGCAATATGTAAACAATAGATATGGGACAAAACAATCATGCGTGTGATATTTATCCAAAAAACGGATTTTGGTATCATTCATATCTATGGTACAGTCCCTATCTTGTGGCCAAGTTTGAATCTTTAACCCATTAGCCGCCGTAGTCGTCTTTAGACGACAATATTATGCAATGCGTTTATGACCGTTGTTGTCTTTTCACGACAAAATGACAGGACCCGCAACAAAGGCTCCTACTGCTGTACATAATAGTATTTCTGTCATTTAAAGAACAGCATGCTGAGACAACAATTTCAGTGTTCTAACTGCGCCAAATCAACTGTAGTGTCGTCTTCAGTGACGCCGATTTTAAGCGATTTATAGCTACGCCATTTTTCAACACCGTCATAAAGCATAACATGTACTCGTCGGCGTTCCCTGTTCCTACTGCTATTCCCGAGCAATCGAACGCTCTATGACACTCACCCAACGTCATCTGTCGTACGTTCTACGCATTTGGCGCCAAGGTAAGCAAAGTTCGATACGAAAAGCGTATAGAAAGTCGCATGAACTTCGCAAACACGTTGCATATTAGTAAATAAACCACATGCAGGCACAAAATGACGAGCAGTGCAGGAAGTAGGCTTTCTAGAGAGGAAGTCTTGGCTCTTCTGGAGGCTGAAGATGATGTTGAAGAAGGAGGAGATGTTGATGAAGTCTTCTTTCCCGGCAGTGACAAGGAACTCGGATTCTATGAAGAAGAGGAGGAGGAAGACAAAAAGAAAGAGGAAGATGAGAAGGAAGAGGAAAAGACAGAGGAAGGTGAGGAGGAAGGGGAAAAGAAAGAGGAGAATGAGGAGGAAATGGAAAAGGAAGAGAAAGGCAACATGTCTGATGACAATGAAGATGGGTTAGCATTTCAGTACATATGCTCTCATTTACAACTACTGTATGTAAACATGCACATTCGCTTTACAGACAGGGAAGAGGAACCAATGGCACAGGTCAACATAAGCAGCCTGAGGTGTGTAAGTATACGTATCAACCAAGTCACCGTGGCACCTCCTAACGGGCAGCTGTATCTCTCTCTCTCATGTACGTACTTACAGCTCTAAGAACATCAAGTGGAGAAAGGAATGCCCACCCGTCCACACAGTTCCATGCACAGTCGATGGCGGTCCACGCATAACCATCCCTGCCTCCATCAAGGAGATCTTCTTTCTGTTTTTTACGTCCACTATTATGGATCTAATAGTGGTCAAAACAAACAGGTACGCCACTACATGCATCGGGGATAGTTGGGAACCAATCACACCAGAGGAGTTGTGTGCCTATTTCGGGTTCATGATGCTAATGGGGTTAGTAAAGCTGCCCTCAATCTACGAATACTGGCAAAAGGACTTGGTATATCACTATTCACCAATAGCAGATAGAATTAGCCGGATACGGTTCTTCGACATACATCGCTTTATCCACTTCTCAAACAATGCAACCCTCTCTGCACCTGGTAGCTCTGACTATGACAAGCTTGGCAAAATACGCCCAATACTTACATCCCTCACAGACCGGTTTTCAGCTATATATGAGCCAGGACAAGATCTCTGCATCGATGAAGCTATGATCCCATACAAGGGCAGATCTTCCTTAAAGCAGTACATGCCAAATAAGCCAGTCAAAAGAGGCATCAAGATATGGATGAGGGCAGAGGCAGTAAATGGTTATGTGTCTGCACTAAAGGTGTATACTGGGAAGACTGGGAAAGGAGTGGAACATGGCCTAAGAAGTTCTGTAGTAAAACACCTAAGTGAGGATTTGCACCATACATACCGGCACTTATACTTTGACAACTTCTTCTCTAGCGTTGACCTGCTGCTAGATCTCCTCCGTGTTGGCCTGTATGGGTGTGGCACTCTGAGGTCAAACCGCAAAGGATTTCCAAAAGATCTCGCAACGTATGTAAAGAAAGGATTGAAGAAAAGAGGTGATAGCGTGTCAAGGACAAATCAGGGGTCAAACATGGCAGTATCAATATGGCAGGACAATCGCCCAGTAGTACTGATCTCGAGCAATTCCGACCCTACATGCAGTGAAACTGTATTGCGAAAAAAGAGAGATGGTACACGAGACAAAGTACCTTGCCCTACATCCATTGCACTGTACAATAAATACATGGGAGGAGTGGACTGGAACGACCAACTGTGAGGGTACTACCATGTCCCAATCAAGTGTAGAAAATACTACAAATACATTTTCTGGTTTCCGTTGGATCTCGCCTCCACCAATGCATACATTCTAGCCAAGCAGTACACCACTCTAAAGATCAGCAACATGAAAACATTCAGACAAACCTTAGCAAAGGAGTTGATTGGTAGCTATGTTGGTAGAAAGAGACCAGGTCGACCATCCCTTCTTCCTGCCAGTAGCAAGCGCTTCTGCCTTGACCACTTTCCAACGAAGGGCGAGAAGCAGCAGCGCTGCCAATACTGTTCCTGGAAGAAGCAAAGAAGGTGCACTGTATGGCAATGTACAGATTGTAAAGCGTTTCTGTGTCACACAGGAAGAGATGACGACTGCTTTTTCCTCTTTCACAAGCAGCGGTGCATCTAACTAGTCTCGCATGTAACCCAACCGTATGCATACAGATTTCATTTACACATGTACATATACAGTTGTATTTCTTGTCAGAATCATGGCATCTTATCGAACAACTTATTGTAGTGTAGTACAGTACGGTAGTAAAGCAAGCATCAAGCAGGTAAGCGTTCTGCATGTGCATTACATGGAGCATGTGTGCGATTACTTACCTCTTTTTGCGCCTGCTTCAAAATCCTTTCCTAGCTGCTCCCAAAATCTTCGTTGGAGATCACAAAAGCACTGTAGATCTTCCTTGGTGCCACATGCAGATCAGCTGCCACCAATTTTCCCAGTTGCGCTGATCTCGAAGGCAACTAGCAAGCAAACAAGACGCACCGAAGGCGCAACACGTGTCTGCGAAATTGTATTCGGTCATTACGGTCAACGTGCGCATAGTAAAAAATGGCGGCTAATGGGTTAATTCCTTCTCTAAAGCTCAAACGAAGACTTCGAATTTACATGGTGGCCATCGGGCGCCACGTATACAAACATGTTATGTAAGCATAAAAAGCTACGCACATTATTCAAGGCAACCAGGCCTTGCTCGAAGTCAACATACGTACACTACTCCAGCATTCCCGATGAGCGTGAAGACCTTCCCGTGCTGAGGACGAGGCAGATACGCTTCCCACTACGACCAACCCAACTGTCCGCCATTTGTGCCGTGACCGGAAGTCCATGTTCTTAACGCCTTTTTTCAGCCAAGCACCTAACGTAATTTCACATTTTAGGCAAGCGTATCTCGGGAATTGAAGCAGCTATCGAAGCGCAACAAAGGGTAATAGAGAGCTCAACTACTCTGCTTTAACACGGTGTCACTAACTCAAAATCGATAAACTGCGCGAAGTGGGTTGTTTCCTCAAATCCGCTCACATATGGTCTAGCTATATGTGTCTGCTTGAATTTGTATGCATGTGTGATGGCACGTTTAATGGTGATGGGTTGGTAGCAGTGTAGCTGGCATTGGTGGTATGTGATGGCAGCATCAGCAACAGAGGTATCTGGTGTATATACAAGTAGTGGCAATAGTGGTATACCAGTGGGTTTGTGTAGACTTTAAGGTGCACACACACCGGCACTATGCTGTGTGTGTATTGCAACACACTACCAAAAGCTGTACTGACAGGTACACAATGAGCTGTAATCTTATTCTTAGACAGTGAATTAGACAAGCATAGTATAGCATTAGCCTGGAACAGCCCAACCCTCCTATCTAGCATATTGAATCACTGCTGAACCCAACTTGTGCGTGAGTGCTCTCCTGCTTACTGTGTATAATGTGCACGTTCAGACAAAAACGTCCCTCGGACCAATCATCCAGCTGTACTCCCTTGCAGCTACTGTGGCATTCTCGGAATGTCTTGTCAAGGTTCTGCATCTGTAGGAGAAGTGAGAGTTCCAGTAGCTGGGTGGCCTTAACATCTGTGCCCTTAAAGAATTAGCCAAGGAGGAGTATGTCAACTCATGCACCACAACAGAACCACTTGCCTGTGCTGTCTCTGAGGAGAAGAGGGGGTTAATGGGCAATCGTGCCATGATCAAAAGACCAGGAAGCAAGTGCAGAAATGCATAGTTCATGCGAATTGGAATTGAAGTGACTTCGGGCATCTGTGAAGCATAGAACCTGAGAGAGAAGTCGGAGGTGTTATATAACAAAACGCATATATAGTATGTGAACAACTCAGCCACAAAGGTGCATAAACACCCATCCCTTCACAACAGAGAGCTGATCATGAAACAACTAGCAGAAGTAGCATTGGCCTCACAAATGCAAAGACAGATAATAACCTTAATAAGCTTAACCCAAAACGTTGGTGCTGGTATAGCAAACCAAAAAACACCAATCGCTATTTGTGTCTGACTGCACAGCAAATTTATTCATGCCAAGATACAGTCTAAAATATAGTAAATATAAGAAGTAAAGAATGCATGCTGAATTGCAGGAAATTCTGTATATACCAGTCTGCATGATGCATGGACAGGATAATTTCAGTGACCCCCATCCAATTTTGTTCGAAAAGACAAATGACTGAATTCCATGCACCAAAAGTGTAATTTTCTTCCACTCTTGCAATAATTAGGGCAATGACAAAATTGTGTTGAAATATTGTCAACACTATAATACTGCATTGAAGTGGTCCTCAGCACAATACTGATGACTGTGAAGCTACAGAGAAAATCTTAGTGGAGATAAAGAGGCAAATGTATTAAACCCCTTGAGCAGACTGAGTAAAAGATGTGAAAATTTAGGCATGCCGATAATAGATTGATCACTCTTTGGACAGTCGAGCACACCAGCAATTAAAGTAACTTCTAAAGTCAGAATCAACTTTTTAGGGGCTGCTGCAGGCAGCCTTTATATTGTTTTCGTTTTGACATTTTGTTGTATGCTTTGTGTCACACTTCCTGTGGTATATTGGTATGTCGGTATGTATATTTGTATGTATGTATGTATGTTTATATAATACATAAGCTGCAGTAGTATAACTATGTTAGCATTTATATAATAATGTATCGACGGAAGTATTTAAGATAGGGAATTTATATTGTCGGCCATTTTATTTGCCTTGTCAGTTCGCATGCACCTGCCCATCACGGCAGCCGTATTCCCCCTTTGCACGGCTACAGCAACTCTCTGTTGCAGGTAGAAATGTGACTGGGGTTCTCCCGTCTTCACTCGCAAGCGGCGTCCAAGCTCTCGGATGAAGGAGAGTGCCTCCTGTCCGAACACTCCGGATGTTTCAATCGCCACTGGGACGAAGTGATGGCTTGCTTGAAGGTCAGCATACTTAACGCTCTTCCTCATTTCAGCCTGCTCTGCAACGGCACCAGCTTCACTTGTGGCCAACCTCAGATGGGAGGGGGCGTAGGTGTCTGGGCATGTGGCGTCCCATGCTAGGGCACGACCGCACCTCCAGGGCATCACCGTAGACCCATCCGGTCTCTTCCCATCAGAACGACAAACACCAGTGGGCTCCAGTTGTGCAGGGATTCCAGCTGTGACCAAAGATCGCTGGATCAGCTCGTTGATGGCAGCATGTCGAGGATGTCGACCTTGGCTCTTGGAGCAGCTTAGACCGTGAGTGGCTAACTCATCAACTGGTGCTCCGCACCGGCTGCAGAGGTGTGGCTGGCACAACAGCACCCCTAGGCGAAGTCCCACAGCAACTCTCACAACTTCATCATCCATCCTGAGCCCAAGAGATGTAATTGGCAGGGCATGTAGCCAGGCACCTGATTCCGTGGTGGCAGTGGCAAGAAGCCTAGCCCGTGCTCGCGGATCCGGGGCAGTTTCCAGTAAGACATTAGAGGTGGCCTGTACCCGTGGCTTGTCCCAGGCCCTTTGCCATGTGTTGTCAGGAGTACATGGCGGTGGCTGATCATGTCCTCTGCTCCATTCCTTGAGGGCTGCCTCCACAGCAAGATAAAGGGGGGGTCTGCGGAAGGATCCTGTTCACGAGTTCCTTGCAGCCGGAAGCGGAATCCAAAAAGGCAGAAGGTGCAAGCTGAACTGCCCTACGAACCCCCAGATCCAACAGGTAATGTAGCCTGTGACCAGGATGAAGCATCCACTAGGCTGATGTTAAGGATAGCACCCATCATGGAGCGAAGCTCCTGATCAAAACTCTCAAGGCAGGGAGAGGAGAAGCATGGTGCCGTCCTCAAGATGTAAAGTATCTTGGGGATAGCAAATGAATGGCGAAGCAGGATGAGGGCGTCATGCTTCTGAAAATGAGCCAGCCTCTTTCCCATGACTTTCAGTGCCTCCACCCTGCTGATGATGGCAGCATCCACTGAGGTAGACCCACCGATGGGTGATCCCAAAAGAATCGCATCCTCAAAGTTCATCAAGCGCATCCATGCGTCCGCATCATTAGCCGCTGTGACCTGTTCCAAAATCGCTGCAAGCTTCCTAGCGGCTGGGTCCTGAGAAGCGCGGGGAAGCCTCTTCAAGATTGGAATGCGTTGAGGTCTGGCGGGGCCTGCCGTCACTGCTGGTGGAGTCGGTGTCTGCGTTGCGGGTGCCTGTGATGGGGGATGGCAAACAGTGCCAGTATCCTGGATAACCGTACTTGGCAGCTCTCCTGATCCAGCGCAGCGGTGCCCAAGCGGTCTGTGTACGCGTATGGCGCCATCTCTTCTCAGGGCCACAGGACGCCGACATACCGCGCACCTCGCTCGAGAATCTGCTTCTCCAATCGATTCCAATCGAGCCTCGGACATACTTAGTCTGTTCCCGATACTCAATGAGCGACAAATCACCCGCTCCGGTCAGCAGCATTCACCATCCCGCCATTTTTTTCTGTTTATGTAATTCGTGTACCCGTGCAAAGGGGGAATACGGCTGCTGTGATGGGGACGTGCATGCGAACTGACAATGACAATGTCTATGACTTCTCATATTATTGACTGTTTTCCTTGTATGGATGCACATGCACATGCGTGTGCCAGTAGCTATATTAATCAACATGATGTAATTTTCACTTCTGTTATTGTATAGTATACCTTTTATTTGCCTTTCTCACGCTGGAAAGACCAAGGAAAGGACTTTGAGTGCCCTCCGTCCAAGTCCCTCTCATCTATGTATTTTAGAGTGCATGTATACATATGTTTGCATGTGTGTATTTAGCTACATGCATGTTTCTGTGTGTGTATGTGTGTGCGTGTGTGTGTGTGTGTGTGTGTGTGTGTGTGTGCGCACGCGCGTGTGCGCGTGTGTGTGTGTGCGCACGCGCATGTGCGTGTGCGCGCGTGTGTGTGTGTGTACTTGATTGTGTTTTTGGCAACTCTGAGAATGTGCAAAATGTGTATAAGGTATGTAAATTAAAGTACTGTGCCATTGTGCACGTGTCAAAATAGTTTGACTCTACCCGTATCCGCTTCAATCATTTGTATTCATTCTCTCCTGTGAAGTGTGTTCACAAGTGTGTTGATGAATTACACAGATTTGTTGCAATAGCTACTACATATTGATAACACAGTAGTGACCAGAGAGAGCAAGTATTTCAAGTTGGGGCAGCAGCCCTATGAGATTTTTTTAACTCGAAATACTTGTTTAAACCATTAAGGCCCATAGACGCAAATTTACGTGAAATATTTGTATGTGCTTAAGGCCCATTTCAGACGAACATTTCCTTGGTTTTGCTGCCAAGAACGGAGGAATGGTACGAACTTTTCACAGCTCGCCTAGTAGTCATTTGGCCATCATTTCAGACTCTCGCTGTCTCTTCTGGTCGGTCTCGTGCCGTGCAATCAAGCGCCGAGCGTTTTGCGAAGTTACACACCATTTTTGTGCGTGACCAGAGAGCTACCATGTACCACGTAGCGACAAGAACGAATGCAGTTGGCTGTTGAACAAATAGTCCAGCAGCTAGAGCAGCTCCTAGGTCCTTTTCTGGGTCATAGAAGTGCCAGCAAGCAAAATACAAGTCTTCGCTTACCGTTCTCGTCTTCTTAGGCTGCACACACTTGCAAAGAATCTAGAGCTGGACCACAAACATCCCATAGCCTTTCTAAGAAACAGCACCATGGAATGCAACGCCCAATGTCAACATTTCGCGCAAAGAAAGCCAGGAAAGCCACCGAAAAGCAAAAGTACGGGGCTTGTACATAGCCACCATTTTTAAGTTGGGCTCACAGTACACGAGTGCGAAGTTTGAAATTGGGTCATAATGGGTTAAACGTCGAAAGCTATATCACATGACATAACTGCACACTGAACCGATTCAATGATAGTGTGGTGACAGAAAAAGATTCCCATATTATGTGAGACCCACTAAGACATTATGCTACCATTAAATTTTGAAACATTTGTTGTATAATGCATAAATTTTCTCTATACTGGTGCTGGTTTCTTTCCATGCACGTTCGCAGTCTGCACAGTCTGGTAAGTAGCTTAAACTTTAACTTTCACAAACTGAAATTCTGACCACTACTGCATTTCCTTGAACAAGCCTGAATTACTGTATATACTGCATGCTAAAATTGCATGCCAACCCTCATTTACATAGAGGGAGATATACTGTAGCTGTTGTAATTAGTTATTTGCCATGCACTGCATGTTTAACCATAAGATCCCAAATGGAGGGGATTGGTGCTACTTAAGGCACTAGCTTTAGCTGCTACTATATAGCACACCATGGTGTGTGCACTGTTCACTTGTACCCTGCAAGCAGCTGCCACTTTGCATGCAGTCAAATGAATAATTTATGCTTATATGTCAAGTATTCCATTCGATGCTCTGTCTGTTTTTGCTTTGTCTCATTTTAATCAGATTCCTGACACTGTTGGAGTTACGTGTTCAGAAATGAAAGTGGGAAATCCTACACCCTACCGAAACAAAGAGCACTGTTGCAAGGAAGCTGAAGCTAAGCACCTACCTGAGCTGTGTGGACAGGTCAATGCTAGTGCTATTGGAAATGAATCCCAGGTGCAAGGTTGTACATGCCTTGACTTCATGGCTTGCAAGACAGTAATCCTCACTGCTGCATCATCAAATCACTGGATTGAATCGCTGGATGGCATTGGGTCTGTGCAGAACATAATGCCAGATATGAAGATCATCATGATGGACATCGGACTGACCGAAGAACAAGTGGAACAGCTGCAACGATTACGTAATGTTGAAATTCGAAATTTTCCATTTGACACTTATCCACCTCATGTGGGAGACCTGCAAAAATATGCATGGAAACCATTGGCAATACAGAAGATACTGTCAGAGTATGAAATTGTATTCTTCATGGATGCAAGTATCAGGCTGAGGCGCCCACTTGTGGACATTCTCTTTTCAGAAATACAGAAGTTTCCAATCAGAGTGAATTCCAATGGATTCTACGATGGAGCTTTCACCAGGGAGGAAACCTATAGGTATCTAGGGGTAACGCGTAAGCAGGTGGGAAAACGTTTTCAGAAGGAATCTGGTCTTACTATCTTCCGAAACTGCTCATTTCTGCAAGAGCGAGTAGTGTCACCTTTAGTTGACTGTGCACTTCATGAAGAATGCATTGCCCCAAGTGGATCTTCTCCTTTAGGCTGTAATTTTGACAAGTACAAGGAACAAGTCAAGCAGATTGATACCATTGAGGAAGTTGCCTACATTGGCTGCCATCGTTTTGATCAAAGTGCATTGACAGTGGTTGTAGACAGGGAGTTCCACTTGCCCAATGGCCATTATGTTGTGGACCCAGCAGGCTACAGCGAGACCATGGTAATATGGAGGAATCCAACGAAGTGTTTCACTCTTTTCCTCATTGGTGGCAATTAATACTCAAGAGTAATTCTTCAACTGAGGCAGAGATGGTAGCTATATATATAGCCTGTAGTACAAGACTAAAGATACATAGAAGCGTATGCAATAGCTATACCACTTTAACTGCAGTAATGCTTACCTGAAACTTCATACGTTTTGTAGCTGTGTTCTTCAGTATTGCTTAAGTGTTAATTGCACATTTACAAACAGATACCTTGTCCAGTGCTGCATCAGCAAAATTTTCACAGTAGGCAAACTGAGGTTTCTGGGAATTAATGGGGAGAGAATAACTTTAACTTTAACTGCACTTAGTGAACACCTAGCAATTGCTGCAATCACATTATTTCCATACAGAGTTCTGTTTTGCAATGGTGAAAGGATGGTGTGATCTCACACTAACACTTTAGTATGACATTCAGACGTCACAGTTGTTCACGTCATTTCTGATTGAAGTTTGTAATTAAGGGAAGTAATTATTATTCATATATACTCACATACAAGGCTGAGTGTTTACTATGAAGTTTACAAGATCTATTTATAAGTACATGGTTACGCTGAACATATGCTGCTTACCCTGATGTTATGTTGTGTACAGTGGGAGAACCTCCTCAAACTACAAGTATAAATTTTGCTGTTTAATGTTACAGTACCATGAAGCAGTTTGTGACCCACAAACAATCAAGCACAGAAACCTGTCTAATACAGCCAGCCAACACAGTGTGCTTAAGCTTGGTCTCATTTTCCTCAAATTCCTGACAATTTCATTTTATAATTTCAGTGCGGAAAATCCTGTACCCTGTGACTGAAACAAAGATAAGTACTAGTGTTGCCGCAATCTGAAGCCCATACTTACCTGATCTGGAAGGGAGAAATGTCTAACTGGTTTCAATAGTGCAGGTGTTCATCTATATTAATACATTTCAGTTCGTTTGTTTGTCTGTTCGTTCTTGATTTGGGCAAAAGCTATTGCACAGGGCGCCACCAAACTCTCGGGGATTATAAACTGGGCTCCAGGCGTGTCCTCCATGGGTTGACATCGCCCGTCTTGCAGTTCTTGAAGGATATCCTTCAATTTCCGATTTTTCGTTAGCAGCTGACGGCCATTTTTTAGTTATCGCTCCTGGACTTTTGGTTCACTGGCGGTGTGATTCACTGTCGCCCAACATTCCAATTTAAACTCGGACGTCGTTATAGCAGCTACCTTCTGTTGTTACCAGCTCATATACTTCAAAATTGAATGAGACCCACTCGCTGGCGTACGACTCTGCTAGTATAATTATTCAATTCAATTCAATTCATTATTAGAGTGCACCATGCCAATAGGCACTAGGACACATCATGGTCCAATGTAGCACTGCACACATCATGCACCATGGAAGATGCAGAGATACAGATGAGTACGATGTTAAGAAAAACTAGTCAATGTCAATAAAAGGCGTGACAGATTGCTTGATTGCATGTATTATAGGCATTAATTAATAGAATCTAGCTGACCACATTTAGAGCTGATAATAGACAGTATACAATAGTTCTTACAGGCAAGTGGCAATACAAGGGCTGCTCTCTCTCCAACGCTTTTGCTGGAAAGTCCTCTCTTGATCCCTCCATGGCTTCCAGAAGAGGGTGCCTGAGATGGTCCCATGCAGAGACCTCCACCTCCCCACTGTCACATTCCTTGCCTCTCCTCTCTCTTCATTCCACGCCACCTTTCCGTGTCAATCTGGAAAGTGGCTGTCCCACCCCTCAACTTTAACATCATCCTCCTTTCAGCTACTGACTTCAACAATGCACAACTCGACTCCATCTCACACTCCCCTATCAACTTCATCATGGACCACTTTAGCTTTCGTGCACTTACTTCCTCCATTCATTCTTTACATTTCTCCAAGCCACGCTCAGCAACATACATTTCACTTCTGCCTCTGACAGCTCCCTGACCACACCACCACTCATGTCCTGCCACCTAAATCTACCAATACACCTGCCAATGCTTCTCATCCAGCTCCCCCTACCACACTCCACAGCATGTAACACGACCTTCCTCAGCAGTCTGCCTTCACATATCTTACTTGTCAATCCCTTATACCAGAACTGCACGCACCTCACTCTTGCCTCCCACACTACTGGTAGAGATTCCAACTGCATCATCAATGATACCTTTGGGTGTAAGATACCCATCCCAAAGAACATGCGGAAGGCACGCATCTGTACTTGTTCTATTGGCTCCAGACCTCTTGTGCACCCCCAGATCTCAACCCATACAACATCACTGAGTATACTAGAGCACTCATCAGCTTCTTGAATGTACCTACACCAACATCACCATCTTCCGCCTTACACCTGTTCATCCAGACACCTAGTGCCCTCCTCCCAGCAGCATATTTATAATTCAACCACACATACAGACTTGCAGCAGACATAAATCAGCCCGACCAGGAGGTAGCAATTACTTCTCCTGGCCAGTCCATAGGTATATGCCATTTCATTTTCGCAAAGCCCTGTATCTCCTAATAACAACAGTAGGGAGACTTTCACACCATATTTTCACAAATGCTTGCATGCATACTTACAATATTTGCAAAAATAGCTGCAGAAAATGCACACAAGTATAGAAAGTAGAGAACATTGAAGGTGGATGTGGAACACTCAGCTTTCTTAGTGTAGAAATGGTTTTCCCTTTTGTGCTGCAGATAGTAGTAATGTTATTCATTTGAACAACATCCAATACGTCTGTTCAACCATATACAAACAACCATTATACATATAGCCCAGTCTGTCCGGTGTCAAGGTGCACGCAGCACTTGATGTAGGGGGCGGGATCTGCACTGTAGACAACAAAGACCTGCGGGCAAGAGGGATGGCAGATGTAGGGTAAAACAGGATGAAATAACTGAAGGAGGAATGCTAGGGGAGAAGGAGCCCATCAAGAGCAATTTGCAACCTATTAAATTCATCACTGAAGGGATGGGGTGGATGTGAATCAGAAGGTAGCCAGGTTTTGTGAACGTTGTGAGAGTAAATATCAAGTAACCCGTCCAAACCTGTACAAACAGGGCACCTGTACAAACACACAAAACTGAATTGATACTCTTTCCACAAGTCATGCTGCGATCACCCATTGAACTGCAGCTGGTCACTCTTCCTGCATGTCTTGCCTGAAATTGCGCTTTTAGCAGAGTTGAGCTGACTCCTTTAGTGTATGACACAAATTGTACAGGCATTAACTCCTCACAGAGGCGTTGTCCTGGAAACATGTGGCATATCATCTCCCTGCACATACAGCCCAATCTGTCTGGTATCAAGGGATGAAGGGTAAAGAAGGCGAAGGAAATGTGGAAGGAAAATGATTGAGATGAGAAACCTATCAAGAGCGCATTGGAACCTACCTATGCACACACACAAACACGCACACACACACATACACACACACACACACACACACACACACACACACACACACACACACACACACACACACACACACACACATGCACACACACAAACACAGAAACACACATGCACACACGCACTCACACACACGCTAATTACAATTGCGATTACAACTACATTAATATTTCGGTCCGTCTTCATACTGTTCTTTCAAAAGTATGAGACTTCTAAATGGGTTTTAATTATTGTCTGCCTGACTGAACATGCTCCATTAGTGCAGATGTAGCTGCTATGGAGAATACCTAAGGAGGAGGAATGTAATTTGTGTAGTTTGGAATCAACTACTTGAATGTAATCAACTACCATTAAGGTTACTTTATCAAATATTTGTCAATTCCAATTAAAGTACAATTACCTAGAAAAGTGTAATTAGTAACAGTCAATTACAATTACCAATTGCCATTACCACTACACTGACACACACACACACACACACACACACACACACACACACACACACACACGGTACACGGTAGACTATAACTTGCTAATTGCTGTATAAGTGAGAGTCCCCAGTGGTTGGAATGGAAATTGATGGTGTGGGTCACTGCATGCATTGACATGTGTACAGTGCTGAAGGTCCTTCCCTCATTGTGCTGGGTGTGTGCTTTGCATCATCCTGTCCTTTGGCAAACAAGAAGTGCAAAGGGTGAAACAATGCAGGTGCTGGGTGGAGTAGTGGAGGGTTACAGGTTGTGAGGTGTGAGAGTCAGTGTGGCAGGGCAGGTGGTTCTCATTGTATTCACATGGTTGGGAATAAGTTAGAAATAGTTACCGTGGCTACGACCTGTGAGCAATTAGCCTCCCAATAAGGGACAGTTAGAAGTGTCCTGAAGGTGACTGTCTTAAAGAGGTTCCGTTGTACTATTAAATTATTTCGTTTTACGGGCAGACTGCTTTGCGACAGCTTGTAGAGCGAATAGAATGAATTTGGAAGGAGCCTATCCCATTTCCTTTGCAACTTTTGATTAATTTCATCTGCTGCCAAAAGGATAAGAACATTGTACTACTGATTGATTATAGCTTATGGTGTTGAACACACCTGTTTTGCATGCACTGCGTGTGTATGGAGCCCATTCATTTGTCATTTCTGTGCCTTTTCTGTTTCTGCATGCTGTCTAAAATTTTATTCGCTTTCATACACTGTGCCAGAAGGCACACACTGTTAGTGCAGTTTGCCTTAGAGCACACTCTTTCAAGTCTTCATCTTGACTTTTCGCATCAATGTTACCTGTGCATGGAGTGACTGTAGAGTTTATCATCTTCATGAACTGGTGATACTCAGCCAACGTCATTATTCCTAGCCAAATCTTCCGGATCTGGAGTATACCATCTGTGAATGTGTGGTTACCTGGCACACAGTAATACACCTCTGCTGGTGAATTCCAACTGCACCAAATTTGCACACCAGTGGGATATTCTCCAATTATGGTGAGGTTGTATGGCAGCTTCAATATGATCACCATGTGACATTTTTCTCATTAAGGATGAAGACCTACTTTCAGTCCCTTCCTTTGTTGCTGGTACAGTTGCCATGTTGTTCCAGCACATCATTTAATGTATTGTAGACCATAGTACTGCATGTCATTGTGTACAGTCATGAAAATGTCAGTGATCAAATAGAGTGCCTCTGCCTATATATGTATGTGTCTCAGTAGCTCCATGACTAGTCTTACATGAGAAGATAGCACAAAGGGCAGATATGTAAACACATGCGTGTCACATTTCACATTCAAGCACTCTGGCTGGATGTAATGTGATATATATAGGCTTATCTGTTCATTAAGACTTGCCATACTTCAAGGCTACAGGCCCACAGTGGCTTCAAGGCTACAAGTATGAACATGTATGAGGGAACTGTTCATTAGTTTGTTTACTGCAGCACGCACATGTACAGCACACCTCAGTCATGTACTTCACACCCTGTCCTAGCCATGGCCCACAAGTGTGGCCATGCACCTCATGACATCCCACACACAACCAAACACATGCAAATGTGGTCAGTTGTGATTGCTATAGTGCACTCTAACCACCACTTAGTGCAGACCACACACAACAAGGCCATTATCAATGGAGACGCCCTCCCCTCACTAAAGATGTCCCTACACTACACATGCCCGTCCCATCACCGAACGCCTCCCCTCACTACACTCATCCCTTCACACACCTCTGACTAATCTGGGGAGTATGGTATTGTATTGTAGAGGACAAACCTTGTGAAATGTACAGAGCGATTGCTGCCCTTTCCAATGTACAGAGCATGTCAGCTGCACATACATGAATCACACTTTTGATATTCACCATGAAAATTTACGAGGAATTTTATCAGTACTAGCATGGCACCAGAGGAAGTCTAGAACTTGCAACTATGCAACAGAATTATGGAAGTATATTGAAACAATAATTAAAACATCAACATGGTCATACAAAAGCAAATGAATGTGCTATACATTTATACATTGCAATTAATTCTGGCAAGCACGTCCATGGCTTGGCTTATGAAGTCAGCCTTCTCTGTGTCTGTCATAAATCTCTCAATTTCTCAGAAGGTATATACCTCAAGAGTTAAAAATTCACAGCTGCATCCAGTTGTAACTATGCATCCAGCTATAATGACACCATTTTGTGGGATATGGGAAGGGATTGCATTATTCGAATTCGTGCACTTGTGTTGTGTCCTATGTAAACAATAAGGCTGCCATGCAGGCAAATATTGACCTTCTATGTTTGCTTCTCTCTCCTACATGCAGATTAAATAACATTAATTTTTCATGAACATCATGCGACATTTTCTATTGGTAGGATGAAGATCTACACACACACACACACACACACACACACACACACACACACACTCAGACTAGTCAAGTAGCTACTGAAACACAAATGTACACAGATAAGGGAACTCTGTTTCATCATTGACATTCATCACTGCACTCATGCAGTAGTACAAAAGGTATTATAAACTACTACACATTACATCACGTGCTGGAACAACATTGACCGACTTCATCCTTACCAATAGAAAAGGTCATTAGTTGTTCAGGAAAATGTCATACAACCTGGCTATATTGAGGGAATATTCCATGGGTGTGCAATGTTGGTGCTATTCCATGGCCACTATCACAGCGAAATCACTAAGTGTGTACAGGTACTGCAGCTGTTCTGCGATAAAACAGTACCCTCATGCACACAGAATATCCAATATTGAATCCACCATGCAGAGATGTATTACTGTGTGCCAGACAATGCACACATTCACAGATGGTGTACTTCGGAAGAGTTGGCTAGGTATAATGAACTTGGCTAAGTTTAGTATCACGAGTTGATGAAAGTGATGAACGCTTCCCACACCACACAAGTAACTTTGATGTGAAAAGGTCAAGATAAAGACTTGAAAGTGTGTACTCTGAAGGCAAACTTCACTAACAGTATGTGCCAGCTGGCACAGTGTATGAAAGTGAATAGGTCCTTTGACAGCAGAAACAGAAAAGGTACAGAAATAACAAATGAATGGGCTCCATACACATGCAATGCATGCAAAATGGTTTGTGTTCTGTATCATAAGCTAGGTATGCGCATAACACATACCAATCAGTAATACAAGGGAACTTCCTTTTTCAGCAGCATATATAATCACCTGTTATGTAGCAAACGGGTATAGGCTCCTTCCATACACGCATTTTGTCTTCCTACAAACTGTTGTAAAGCAGTATACCAGTCAAACTGAACAAATTTATAGTATTGTAACAGGGGAACCTCTCTAAGACAGCCACCTTCAGGCCAATTATAACTGACGTTTATAGAGATGGCTGCACTATAGAAGTAGACTGCAATGGTATTTGGGGCCAGGGAGGCTGTCGGTTTTAGAGAGGTGGCTGCCTAACACAGTGGCCATCTTAGAAAGGTTCCACTGTATACCACACGGAGAAGTGCAAAGATGCACATCAGTATACATGATCTTTTTAGAGACTCTGAGGTTTAGCACAGCGTAAAACGATACAATTTACGATAATGGTATAAACTTCACCGTGTCTGCAAGCGTCCTATAGGCATTTCTACAGCATCTGCGCGCATGACCCTACTCAGCCAGCGAGCGACCCTTGCAATTTCTGCAGAAAATTTGCACATGCAGGAAGTTCGAACTGATATTAATACAGCTGCGTGTTGCAATAAATCTTTATATCTATCGATCTATCTTTATAAATAGATTGCTCGCCACTGTTATTAGCTAGTAACAACTACACGTAGTAGTAAACAGTACCCGGAAATGAGGCTTTGGCGTGCTCTCGTATACGTAGTTTGTACAGTTGTACTCGCCATTCTCGGTTCATTGTGCCTCCGAGAGGTCTATTCCAGCCAAGAATGCCATTGCTAAACAACGTTGTGAAAGGCAGATTCGGATGGGAACAAATCCGACAAGTTGAACACGTAGTTCTCGACCAAGAGGTGGGTGAGGTGGCTGAGACTGAGTTGGATGGAATGGAGGTGACCAAGACTGCATTAAGCGAAACTGAACTGGACGACTCCGCCAAGAACCAAGTTGAACAAACTCGCACACCGCGGCTGTTTAACCCAGAAGTGGACCTCACTGTGTTGAGAAATACTTCATTTGGCAAGGTAGGTTGAGCGACTTGTGTGTTGGTCTGACTTATCCTCTAGATTACCTGTAGGGTGAGGAATTAGTATTCGCCCGGCATGAGAATCCTGCCACCCCGTTCTCAAGACTTAAGCGCACCCACGGCTTTGAACTTGGCAGTCACAAAGGATGGGCGGCTGCTCCCTCGGTCACAAATGGAGACGATCGTATAGCTACTACCCTTCTTGTGTGAGGCAGCCGAGAACGAGGTGGCCGAATTCATGTAAATTCGGCCGGAAATCATGAGAATTCGGACAGCGACTGTGCTAAAACGAAGAAGGCTTTGTTTGAATTTTCCATGGTGCCATCAAGCCCCAACCATCCCCTGCTCGCAACAGAATGTAGAAGATATAACGTTCAACTGTCGTGCGGCAGTGCTGTGAGACAATGGGGTGGGTGGGGTATGAGAATTGGGGACTCAAAATCCATTAAACTTGGAGCCTTCCGTAGATTCGCTCCATAAAACTCCGTACGCACAGAAATTAATCATGTTAATCCATTTCGTCTAAAGGAGATCAGCGGCAAAGGTGCTAACCACCAAGATAGGAGATGCCATTTTTATTGGGCACATTCCTAAATCCCTAACCCTCGTCGCATGCACCGTAGGGTTACATGTACAGTAGTTGGGTGTGTGCATGTGGGTGGGTGTTCGTTTCGGCTTTTTCATACAGTAACTAATCGGACTAAAAGACGCCTCATCGCTGTGAAACGTTGAATTAAAATGAGCTTTTTGTGTAGAACAGCCTCTTTTCGAAGCTACAGAATTCATTTTGTAACTACTAGTGAACTGGACAGCCATTTTGGTTGCTCTGGACCAAGTGGTGTTTTTGCCTGAAGGAAGGTGTGTTGTTTGGCCTGAAGGAAGAAAGACCTCAAGGCAGTAGCCACTCCGTTGAGTGAGGTATTTCGTGCCTTGCAGAACCTGTTTCAATCTTCCCCCAAATTCCACTTGGTCCTATACTTTCAAAACTATGATTTTCATACAATCTGGATGGCAGATATCCAGACTAGAATCCGCCCTCCTATGATGAAAGTGTTACAGTTTTGGATGCAAGTGCAATTATTATATTAAATTTTAGCGGTGCTACATCCAACTTGAGGTGTTGGCTGCTCTTTTTGCCATGATGTTGTAATTGCTAGATTGCTACACACTGACTGGTTCAATTCAATTCAATTCAATAACCAAAATGGATACATCTCCAATACTGGAGGTCATCCCTATACTTATACACTGATATGTTAGCATGGCAAGTAGTTAGTTATACGATATAGAAGCTATTTAAAATTATCTGTCCATCTTGAGCGTGGTCTTCCTCTTGGTCTCTTCCCCTCTATCTCTCCATTAAAAACTTTCTTTGTTAACCTCTCATTGCTCATTTCTTCCAGTCTAACCCTCCACTTCTCCTGCCTTCTCTTCACTGCATCCAAAACACTTTCTTGTCTCAACTTCTCCCTAATGTCTACATTTCTCATCCGATCCAACCTAGTCACACCTTCGATCCGCCTCAACACCTTCATCTGGGTGGCCTGCACTTTCAATTGCTGCTGCTTAGATAGAGTCCATGTCTCACAACCGTACAATAATGTTGGCATCACTGTGGCATTCACTACTTTCAGCTTAGTGCTCCTGCTCAATTCCTTCCTTCTCAGTACTACATCATTCAACCCTCTGATCACCCGTGTTGCACCCCCAATCCTTGCCTCTACTTCCTTCTCCATTCTCCCATCACTACTAATCATCACACCCAAGTACTTCATTGCATCTACCTGTTCTATTACCTCTTCATCAATTTTGACTTCACATTCCTCTCTCTTCCTTGCAATCCTCATCACTTTAGTCTTTCTCCAATTCACCCTCAGCTCCCACCTGCTCAGCACATCACTCATCACCTGTAAATTGTGCTGTAGCCCTTCCACTGATTCTGCCATTACCACCATGTCATCCGCAAAAAGGAGTAGCCCTACATCACCAGTTGACAACCTCACCTCCCTCAGAAACTGCCTTCTTGCCTCCCTCGTCACACTGTCGATAAACACATTAAAGAGCCATGGTGAGAGAGTGCAACCCTGCCTCACACCTCTATGCACCTCAAACAACTCTGATTCCATTTTCCCAACTTTCACCTTGGCCCTTCCGTCGACATACAGTGCCTGAATTGCCCTTAACAGCCTTCCTTTCACCCCATAAGCATATAGCACTTTCCACAACTTTTCCCTGCTAACATTGTCATATGCCTTTTCCAGATCCACAAAAGCCATGTATGTTTTCTTATCTTTCTTGATGGTTTTCTCCACAATTTGCTTGACTGCAAAAATTTGGTCATTGCACCCCCTGCCAGTTCTGAAACCTCCTTGCTCGTCCATCACTTTGTCAACTGTTGCCATCTTCACCCGCTCATTCAATACCCTCGCAAACACCTTACCAACAATACTCATTAGACTAATTCCTCTGTAGTTTGCACACTCTAGTCTGCTTCCTTTCTTGTGGACTGGTACTACCACTGCATTCTTCCAGTCTCCAGGGGCTACCCCCACTCTCCACACCAAATTGAATACATCAGCCATCCACTCTATCACCACTTCACCCCCTGCTTTTAACATCTCAGGCAGAATCCCACAAATACCAGGTGCCTTTCTCATCTTAAGCCTCTTCACCCCATTTCTCACTTCCTCCTTCATTATTCCCATATCATCCTCCTGCATTGCCTCACTACACTGTGTGTCTGAGAGGGGCTCTCCCACTTCATGGAATAACTCTTCAAAGTGCTCTTTCCACCTGCCGATGACTTCAGCCCCCTCTGACAATACTTGACCATTCTTACCATTAATGCGAGTCATACTCTCCTTTGTCATCCTGTTTCCATTCACCCTAGCCCAAAAACGTGGCTGATTGCCTTTTGCATCCTTCTCCAATTCCTTCCCAAACTGCACCCACTCATCATTTTTAGCCTTTCTGACTAATTTCCTTGCCTCTAGCTTTGCCTCATTGTACCTTTGCCTAGCTTCTACATTGCCAGTGTCCAGCAGCCGCTTATACAGCACTTTCTTCTTTTGCACTGCACTCTTCACCTCCTCATTCCACCATCTTGTTCTCTTTACCTGTCCACTTCTCCCCCTCATTGTCCCACACACCTTCGTTGCCACCCCCACTATGCCTTCTTTCAACTCCTTCCATGCCAATTCAACATCCTTTCCTGATGCACACCCACCAGCTCTAGCTTCCTCATACAGTTCAGCTGACACTGACTGGTTACCACTTCTAAAAATAGCATAGTGTACCATGATGTAATAATTGCCCATATTGCAGAGTCAGCACTGTTGCCTTAATGCATGTCTATAGTTTATTACAGTGTAAAAACAATTGCTATCATTTTCCCATGCAATACTTTAGACTTATATTAATATCAGCTCTTATTATAGAACCAGACAGTCTAATTAACATTTTGACTCAGAATATAACTTATTACGCCAAGAGTTTAGCACTTCAGTGCCTTCATTTTAACAGGAATGCCTCATCAGCCAATGGCTGGTCTACCAGTGGGTCCTGTAAACAAGCACACAACAGAGAAACAACAATAATAGGAGAAAGAGGGGAAGTTTATAATTACTAAAAGTGAATGTCAAAGCAACTGTCATAGTTCAGATTGAAAAACATGGTTAATTTACATACTAGACAGATAATAAATGTTCCTTAACACTAGCCTAATTTAAAAGTCTTCAAGTTCTTGATCTCAAGTAATCTCTCGGATAGGTTATTCTATTCTAGGGTTCCCTTAAATGCTGTGGCATTACGCCCAAATTCAGTTAATTAAGACTTTCCTAATATGCAGCTTTCTGACACAGTGTGTAACACAGCAAATCCACATTTCTCGTTTGTCTTAATATAGCTCAATAGATAGATTGGAGCTTTCTGATGCACACAGCGATGCATAAGAATAAGTACTCATATCTTCTTGCTAAGGCATCCAATTCCAAGTGTTGATCTATATGGGCTAGCTATACTTGTCTGCTTGAATTTGTATGCATGTGTGATGGCACATTTAATGGTGCTGGGTTGGTAGCACTGTAGTCAGCATTGGTGTTATGTGATGGCAGCATCAGCAACAGAGGTATCTGGTATACAAGTAGTGGCAATAGTGGTATATACCAGTGGGTTTGTGTAGACTGCAAGGTGCACACACACACCAGCACTGTGCTGTGTGTGTATTGCAACACACCACTGAAAGCTGTACTGGCAGGTCAATGAGTTGTATAGCCTATTCTTGCAATTGCAGTGAATCAGACAAGCATAGTATAGCATTAGCCCGGAACGGCCCAACCCTCCTATCTAGCATATTGAATCACTGCTGAACCCAACTTGTGTGTGAGTGCTCTCCTGCTTACCATGCATGATGTGCACATTCAGATGGAAATGCTTCTCGTGGGACCAATCATTCAAATGTACACCGCTGCAACTACTGCTGCATTTCTCCGAACATCTCGTTAAGGTTCGCATCGATAGGAGCCGTGAGAATTCCAGTAGCTGGGTGGCCTTAACATTGGTGCCCTTAAAGAATTAGCCAAGGAGGAATATGCCAATTCATGCACTGCAACAGAACCACTTGCCTGTGCTGTGTCTGAGGAGAGGAGGGGGTTAATGGGCAATTGTGCCATGATCAAAAGACCAGGAAGCAAGTGCAGAAATGTATAGTTCATGTGAATTGGAAGTGAATAGACTTCGTGAATCTTGAAGCATAGAGCCTGAGAGAGAAGTCGGAGGTGTTGTATAACAAAATGCATCTAATATATAGTATGTGAATTATCCAGCCACAAAGATGCAAAAACACCCATCCCTTCACAACAGAGAGCTGAAGCAACTAGCAGAAGTAGCATTGGCCTCACAAATGCAAAGATAGATAATAACCTAATAATAAGCTCAACCCCAAAAAGTTATTGCTGATCTAGCAAACCAAACAACACCAATCGCTATTTCTATCTGACTGCACAGCAAATTTATTCATGCCAAGACACAGTGTACAATATATTAAATATTAGAATGGAAGAATGCATGTGAGTAGCTGGATATTCTGTATATACCAGTCTGCATTGTGCATGAATAGGATAATTTCTGTGAGCCCCAGCCAATTTTGTTCGAAAAGACAAATGACTACATTCCATGCACCAAAAGCACAATTTCTTCCACTCTTGCAATATTTATGGCAATGACAAAATTGTGTTAAAATAATGTCAACACTGTAATACTGCATTGAAATGGTCCTCAGCACAATACAGATGACTGTGAAGCTACAAAGAAAATTTTGGTGGAGATAAAGGAGCAAATGTATTAAACCACTTGAACAGATTGAGTATAATAGATGCAAAATTTAGTCATGCCGAGTTAATAATAGATTGATTATGGACAGTCGAGCACACCAGCAATTAATTAACTTCTAAATTCAAAACTTTTTAGTGGCTACTGCAGGCAGTTTTAGCATTCTGTTGTATGGCTTCATGTCACGCTTCCAGTGGTATGTCGGTATGTATGTATGTTTATATAATATGTAAGCTGTGGTAGTATAACTATGTTTTAGCATTTATATAATAATGTATTGACGGAAGTATTGAATATAGGGAATTTATAATGTTGGTCATTTTATTTGCATTTATCATGCCAGAAAGACCAAGGAAAGGACTTTGTGTGCCCTCCATCCCAGTCCCTCTCATCTATGTATTTAGAGTGCATGTATACATATGTTTGCATGTGTGTATTTAGCTACATGTGTGTGTGTGTGTGTGTGTGTGTGTGTGTGTGTGTGTGTGTGCATGCACTTGATTGTGTTTTTGGCAACTCTGAGAATGTGCAAAATGTATATAAGGTACGTAAGTTAATGTACTGTGCCCCTGTGCACATGTACATGTGTCAAAATATTTTTGACTTGACTTGTATCCGCTTCAATCATTTGTAGTCATTCCTTCCTTGAAGCTTAAGTGTGTTCACAAGTGTGTTGATGAATTACACAAAATTAGTTGCAATAGCTACAGTAACTACATATTGATAACACAGCGGCGACCAAAGGGAGCAAGAATTTCGAGTTGGGGCAGCAACCCCACGAGTTTTTTTTAACTTGAACTACTTGTTTTAACTTCAAAAGCTATATCACTTGATATAGCTGTTACATGTAGCTGTTATGCTTATATATCACGTATTCTCATTCAATGCTCTGTTTTTGTTTTGTCTCATTTAAATCAGATTCCTGACACTGTTAGAGTTACGCGTTCAGAACTGAAAGTGGGAAATCCTACACCCTACCGAAACAAAGAGCACTGTTGCAGGGAAGCTGAAGCTAAGCACCTACCTGAGCTGTGTGGACAGGTCAATGCTAGTGCTATTGGAAATGAATCCCAGGTACAAGCTTGTACATGCCTTGACTTCATGGCTTGCAAGACAGTAGTCCTCACTGCTGCATCATCAAATCACTGGATTGAATCACTGGATGGCATTGGGTCTGTGCAGAACATGATGCCAGATATGAAGATCATCATGATGGACATTGGACTGACTGAAGAACAAGTGGAACAGCTGCAACGATTACGTAATGTTGAAATTCGAAATTTTCCATTTGACACTTATCCACCTCATGTGGGAGACCTGATGAAATATGCTTGGAAACCATTGGCAATACAGAAGATACTGTTAGAGTATGAAATTGTATTTCGGATGGATGCAAGCTTGAGGATAAAACGCCCACTTATGGACATTATCATTCCAGATTTACAAAAGTTTCCCGTCAGAGTGAAAACCAATGGATACTATGATGGAGCATTCACCAGGGATGAAACCTATAAATTTGTAGGAATAACACAGAAGCAGGTGGGTAAACACATTCAGATGCAAGGAAATGTCAATTGTACCGAGACCGCTCCTTTGTACATGAGCGAGTAGTGTCACCTCTAGTTGACTGTGCACTTCATGAAGAATGCATTGCCCCAAGTGGATCTTCCCCTTTTGGCTGTAATTTTGACAAGTACAAGGAACAAGTCAAGCAGATTGATACCATTGAGGAAGTTGCCTACATTGGCTGCCATCGTTTTGATCAAAGTGCATTAACAGCAGTTTTATATAAGAAGTTCCACTTTCCCAGTGATCTTTATGTGGTGGACCCAGCAGGCTACAGCGAGACCATGGTAGTATGGAGGAATCCAACGGAGTGTTTCACTCTATTCCTCAATTAATGCTGACAATGCCCAAGAGTAGTTAGCCAAATGAGGCAGGTTGTACTATATGAGGGTACTCTTGACAATAGGTATAGTGACTGTTACTCTAACTGCATAAATGCATGCATGTAACTTTAAATTATTTTCTGGCTGTGTTCTCTAATAGTGTCATTGTATACAAGCAGATATTTCATCGAGTGCTGTATCAGAGAATTATATGATTAGCATACAGAGGTTACAAGTAACATGGGAATGATAATTAATGGGGAGGGGGCAATTGCCTGCTGTACCTCTCACTAAATTAACTGCACCATGCACTGTAATGGTTGTAGGCACACTATTGTCATTCAAATTCAGTGATCTGTTTTGCTGTGTCTCGATCATTCTCAATGTTAAGCAGGATTCAATAGTGCATATTCCACCACACCGGACAGACTTGTAGCTGATGTGGATCACGAAGGCAGTCATTATATATACTTCCCCTGTGCATGTTTGCATACAAATATTTTGTGGGATGTGCACTTTATATATATACCCCTTGCCCATGGATTTGCACATTCTTGTTTTTGTGAAGCCTGGGCTGGTATCCCCCTAATATCTAACAGAAGTAGGGAGATTTTCATACTGACATTTCATGAATGTCTGCAAACTTGAGGAATTTGCAAAAATAACCTCCTGCAAAATTTGCTGCATACACTGTAGAAAGCAGAGAACAGCACATTGCATGAATGTTCTCTGGAGAGGATGGAGAACAAACAGCTGTCTGAGTACAGAATAGTGTTCTTCTTTGTTGTGCCACTGATTATTGTACTAGCTATTAGTGATTCAGAATATATAGCAATATGAACAACATGCAATACACGCTCTGTATCTGTACAACAAGATACCTAGCACTATACAGTTACACAGAGTATGCAATATAATGTATAAGTATATATATATAGTATACAACTGATAATTAATATATAATGCTCTTAGTGGATAACAATAACATTAGTTTTATATATATAAAATAACAGTAAATAATAATAAATACATAGGCACACATGTGCACTGCCTTACATGCTTAGAGTAGAACAATAGTCAAATATATTGTTAATTGTAAAATATATTGTTAAAGGGTATATGTGATTAGCTAAATCAAGGATAAAGTCAAGCACAATGTGATATCATACTCATAGTTACCTTAATTATATTCATAGTGAGCACAAAGTCCACGTCAAGATGTGGTATTATTAATTTTATTACTAAGATGTCCTCTGAAAGAAACCTAGACTCGCATGCCGATTCAACTGTTTCTAGCTCAGTGGACTGGCTAGAGGGAACTTATGACAACTTAATTATTCAACTGTTGTTCTTGCTCAGCAGCTGGTCTTGCATCCATGCACACTACATAAAGTGCTATTTACCCATCCACTGTCTATGAGGACTATGTATAATCTTGTCTCTATAGAAGATTGTCACTATAGAAACTGTAGCATCCATGCATACGGATACATATCACAACACACAGCACACAGTGCAGTTAGGTAGATACAGTACCAGTATTATACAAAGAGGCTACAAAATACTGTATAATATGCATTTTTTTCTAGAAACGTGTATCAAAGGTGTATACAGCACATGTGCAGAACCGCAGTGCATTGTCCTGGAAACTGAGGCATATTGTCTTCCTGCACGTACAGCTCAGTCTGTCCAGTATCAAGGTGCACACAGCACTTGATGTAGGGGGCGGGGTCTGTACTGGAGATGACAAAGAGATAAAGGGTAAATGGCGAAGGGAGTGAGGAAGGAAAATGATTGGGGATGAGAGACTTATCAAGAGTGCATTGGAACCTACCAATACACACACACACACACACACACACACACACACACACACACACACACACACACACACACACACACACACACACACACACACACACACACACACACACACACACACACACACACACACACACACACACACACACACACACACACACACACTGTGTTTACCTAACGGTAGCCCTGTTTATAGGATCAGGCAGGCTGTATATCATAGAAAGGGCTGTGTGATGATGTATGCACCATGACATTTGTGCAAAGCTATGTACCATTTGAAGTTTACAATACAATCCACCTTACTTTTGATCAGTAGTGCTTCTGACTCTATTTCTTTCAACTGCATGCGTGTGTAGAATGGTCTTGGTACTGGCAAGCGAGCCTGTGGGTCCAGTTTGGACTGGATGTTGCTGAGGACGTCTGTGCAAGGAATGGTCTGGGTGAGTGAGGGGTGTATGGGACCAATCTCCTCTGTTGTATAGAGGGTTTGCCTCTTAAGTGTGTGCTTCCCTAAAGTGCATAAGCTACCCATGGTATGGTGTGCTGTATTTGGCTTCCCACATATACCCATAATAATTTCATGCATGAGTATATATGCGTGTGTGTGTGCATGTGTGTGTGTGTGTGTGTGTGTGTGTGTGTGTGTGTGTGTGTGTGTGTGTGTGTGTGTGTGTGTGTGTGTGTGTGTGTGTGTGTGTTTGTGTGTGTGTGTGCATGTGTGTGTACAGTGTGTGTACAGTGTGTGCGTGTGTGTACATATATGTATATGTGTGCTAGTGTTATCTCTTAATTTTTGCTCTTTGATAACTATGTGTATGCGCAAATAGAAAATCTGATACTTTTAACACTAAAGTACACTATTTTGTATAGTATGGGTGTTAATGCCTGCAGACTGAAGAGTATTGTTCAGCACGCTGTTTCTTTATTTATGTAATAATAAATATTTCACTCTATAATTATTTTTTTTTTCTATCATAGTGAAATGTTGTAATGATGTGATGACTAATAACAGAGTCAAAGTAATTAATAGGCAGTGCTCAGCACCACCTATACAATGTCTGAATAGTAATTAATTGTCAAGTAGATTACATTGTTCCATGGTGCCCAGCACCGATGCAGCGTTGCCTCTTTGTAGGGCAACTGATATCTGCTGGATCATGTGGCACCGGGACATCAAATCCCCTGTGACTCGAATCAACCGCCTGCCCAGTTCAGTGAAGAATTCGCGAGCCCCTGAGCCAAACACACCAGATGTCTCGACCGCCAGTGGGGCCACATGGTGAGTCCTAGCCAGCTCCGCGTATTTTACAGTCTTCTTGGCCTCGGCTGCAGCCGCCACCGCTCCTGCCTCTCTTGTTGACAACACCATATGGGAGACTGCATAGGTGTCGGGGCAGGTCACATCCCAAACGAGGGTGCGACCTGCTTGCCATGGAGTGATGGTAACCCCATCTGGGCGTTTGCCGTCTGACCGGCTGAGGCCAGAGGGCTCCAGCGTAGATGGAAACTGCGCTCTGGCTAGGGACGTCTTGACAATAGTGTTGATTGCCGTGTGCCACGGAAGACGCCCTGCACTGAACTTGCAGCTGAGCCCATGTATGCCCAGCTTGTCCACATGGCCTCCACACTGACTGCACACGTGGGGACGGCAGAGGGGAACACCGAGACGAAGACCGGCAGCGATGCGCACCACTTCATCATCAAGGCGGAGCCCCAGGGATGGAACAGGCAGTGCATTCAGCCATGCACCAGACTCCTTAGCCTGAACTGCCAAAAGTCTAGCTCTCGTCCTGGGGTCTGCAGCAGAGTCCAGCAGCCCTTGCTGAGTCGCCTCAATGTGGGGCTTGTCCCACTCTTTCTGCTGCTGCTTCACTGGGGTGGGAGGTGGTGTGTGCTGGTGACCCTGCTGCCACTCATTACGAACCTCCAGGGTGTATGGGGGGGGCGTGCCTTTCAACCTGTTAGGGATGATCTGGTTCAGAAGATCCTTGCACCCAGCAGCAGATGCCAAAAAGGCGGAGGGGGCAAGCTGGGTGGCCCTTCGGATCCCCAAACCTCCAGCCCCAACAGGAAGAGTGGCTTGTATCCAGGCTGAGTGGTCGTCCAGGCTGACATTCAAGATGCTAGTGAGGATCGATCGTAGCTCCTGGTCAAAAGAGGCCAGTACCGGTGAAATGCAGCATGGGGCAGTTCTGAGGGTGTACAGGATCTTAGGAATGGCGAAGGATTGCCTAAGCAGCAGAAGCGCATCCTGCCTGTGGAAGTGGGGCAACCTGGAACCCATGGTCTTTAGGGCCTGCAGCCGACTAGAAATTGCTGAATTGATGGACTTCAGCTGACCAATGGGGGCCCCAAGGAGGGTGGCATTCTCAGGCTTCACCTGACACAAGTCTGGAGCTGCTTGCAGCAAAAGATCACCAGCTGGTTCTTCACAAATGAGCTCTGTCTTCGCATGGTTCAGAAATAGACCTAAGTGGGCAGCCTGGCATTCAATGTACTGTAGGTCTCGTAACACCTCTTCCTCGGCACCTCCAATTGTGCCATCATCCAGATAGAAAACCCTGAATTCTGATTTCAGGGGTGTGATGAGAGGGTGAATGGTCAGGCAAAAGAGGAGGGGTCCCAGAGGGTCTCCTTGCTGAACCCCCTCAGCAGATTGCAGGGTTGTCCCATGCAGGAAAAGGGTAGATGGGGCGGAGTAACAGGAGAAGACATAGTGGAAAAGCTCAGGAATGCTTTCCCTTGCTGCTTCCAACACCTTATCTCTTCTAATGCTATTGAATGCATTCCTAAAGTCGAGCTTGAGGAGGACATGGTCCGGGAGGAGGTGGTGGAGATAGACCCTTGCGGAGTGGACTGCTGCTTCTGCTCCCAAGGACGTTCCGAATCCTAGCTGGAGTGGTGCCAATAGCGATCCCATACGCTCCAGGACAGCTCTGCTTGCCACTTTTGCCACCATACGTCGAAGGGTGCACCCAACCGCAATGGGGCGCAATCCACCATCCTTCTTGTTCAGAGCTGTTAAAGTTGCTCCGAAAAAGAGGGGCCGTACCTGCACAGGTGTGATCCCAGACAGCACAAGGTTGGTGAAAGCCGTTAGTGCTGCCAACAGCTTCTTGCCTCCCGCCCTGGCAGAATTGCTGATGAGATCCTTGAGGTGTTGAGGCAGGAGTCCGTCAGGGCCTCCTGCAGAACCCCTAGGGAAAGAAAGGACAGCCCGGGCTACATCCTGCTCTGTCACTGCTATGGGGGGCTGTGGTTCATTCTCCTCGGGAGGCAATGGGAAATTGGTATCCGGATGCGGGGCTGGGTGCTTGGCCCGCAAGGCTGCTATGGTGGCGTCATTGTGTTCTGCGACAGCATCCTCTGAGCAAGCCAAGCGTACCGCACCTCTGAAATCCCCCTCCTCCAGCTTAGTTGACACTCTAGTGGCCAGAGAATGAAGTGGATCAGATTGTGACTTGCTGGCATGACAATGAGGATGGGCAACACTTGGGTCCGGTGTCACCAGTGTAGGATCATTCTCTTCAGCTATCTGCTGATTAACCAGTCTAGCAAGGTTCCACCGTCGTCCTCCTCTTCCAGGAACCCGAAAGCACTGTCGAGGGAAATTCAACAGCCTTGTCCAAGCACTCACGTTGTTGCTTCGGTTCACCTCCTCCAGAACAGTCGACAACTTGCTCGCTGCGAGGTCGCGGGACGCTAGCGGTAGCCTTCTCAGCAATCTTACTCGCGGCAACAAAGAGATACTTGGCGAGGCTGACGGCACGATTGGGGGTTGGCTACACGAGAGAGACTGGGGCATCGTGGGGACAGGAGGCGCGGCAAGATGTGTGCCCCTCGGTTGTTTACCAGATCCAGGGCAACGGCTTACAACTGGCCCATGCACACGAACTGCCCCATCCTTCCTCAGGGGCATAGAGCGCAGGCACACCGCACACAAACCGTTCGAGGGGGATCTCTCATCTTGCGTGTCCAACGGGAGTGCCATCAAAAGTCTAAAGAAGACTATAACTATTCTATATGGCAGCCAGCCAGAGAGATACGCTTCAAAAAATCAGTGCACTTCAAGAAATCGGGAGCGAAATGGAAGGAAGAGGCTCAAAGAACAATAATCAATCAACATCAGTCAGTCCTTGGTCAGCCATCTTTTTCAGCCATTTGCCTTGCCATAATTATTATAATAGTAAGAGTGACTTTCTCTGCATGCATGGTTGATAGCCTCTTATCATCTTGAGTAACTTAAAGTGTTTCTCCTCAATGCCTGTTGCTGCTGCCACTGTCAATGGTCCTGTTCATTTTCATAGCATGTGTCAGCTGACCCACTCTGCACATGAAGTTGCTTTTGGGACACACACTTTCCACTCTTTTTCTTGACCTTTCTACATCAAAATTACTTGTGTGGTATCTGAAGAGTTTGTGGTCTTCATCAATTTGTTTAATGTATATACTCAGCCAACTCTTCAGGAGTATAATTATTTGCATCAATGAATGTGTGGTTGCCTGGTACCCATAAATACACCTCTGGTGGGCTGCAATACACTGGAATGGCACCACCCTTGTAGATTAATTTAAAGCAATTTTCTCGGAAATGTAGTCAGTTTGAATGACATTTTCAAATGAAAGAACCATGATATGATACTTTTGATGATATTGACTAAGACCTCTCTCCAGTCATCATTCTTAACTGCTGGTATAGCTGGCATATTGTTCCAGCATTTGCCATATGACTCAATGTGCACTAGTTCTACTATCTTTTCATAATACCAAGTACAATCCTGAAATCCTTCCCATGTAGTTTTGCAGTCACTGGAAAACAGTGCAATTCCCTTTCTCTCATTTGGATCTGGTGACTGTATTTCCCCACTTTGCCACTCCTCAACAGGTAAGAAATAGAATAGCTCACTGTATACTGCATCTGATGTGGGGTGGTGATCAATTTTTATGTCCGCTTTTTTAGTTGCTGAATGTATAATCCCGTATTCACCTTGATTAGCTTCCATGTTCAACACTGCTGTCATCTGCCCTGGCCAATACCTCACTGGAAAGGATGGAGAAATAGCCCTGACCTCTCTGAATACAACATCTGACTTTATATCAGAATGTTGTACTGTGCACCTTCCACCACTTGGAAGTTCCATGTACAGGGAATAGTTTCCTCAAAGTAGATGAAATTGTACCATAGTGCCAAGATGTGCCAAAGGACTCAAGGTAAACACTGATACTGTGATTGTAAGATATTGGTGCCTCTGTATCTTTATATGGCAATGGTGCTCCAGTGGCAGTGTCATGAGTAGAGTTGTTGATTGGGATGCTGATGATGAAGTAACCACTTTTTGAAAGCTGCATGTCATTGACTTCATGTACATCCACATGAGAAAAATGTTTGAAGTAAACACCAAAGATGTGCAGACCCAAAAGGCTTCCTTTACTCTGCAGACAGATGTCATGTCTGTATACAAGTAGGATAGCATAAAAAGTACATAAGAATACATCCTTTGGTTGGGGATGTGTTCATTTAACTATTATGTTTTTGGGATTTTCTACTACTGAAATTTGCTTCCTTTCATCACTGAATGTTGCGCTTCAGTGATGCAACACCATGCAACTTGCACGAGGGCACATAAGTTAGCAATAGTTACAGTTAACTCCTCCTGTCAGTGAAATGCAATGACTGTATCCCACGCATGGACTTCTTTGATTCCAAGTGTTGATCTATATGGGCTAGCTATACTTGTCTACTTGAAATTGTATGCATGTGTGATGGCAGGCACATTTATGGTGCTGGGTTGGTAGCAGTGTAGCTACATTGGTGGTATGTGATGGCAGCATCAGCAACAGAGGTATCTGGTGTATATACAAGTAATGGCAATAGTGGTATTCCAGTGGGTTTGTCTAGACTGTAAGGTGCACACACACCTGCACTGTGCTGTGTGTGTATTGCAACACACCACTGAAAGCTGTACTGGCAGGTATATACACAATGAGCTGTAAGCTTATTCTAGCAGTGAATATATAGTTATGGCAGTTAAGAATACTGAAGCCAGTGCTAGTGCTGCCCCTGGGGTGTGGCACAACACTCCCTGCAGAATCAGATCTTCGCCTTGGGTGGTTGGGTGGCTATGTTATTGTGGACGAACCTGGATAGATTAGCTGCACTGATTTGGACTCCTCGAATTCTGACAATTTCTTCTTGAGGTCGCAGTACGACGAAAACTTCTCACCAACAACAAAAGTCCCGGATGAGTGGTCCTCTTTCACCAGATTGTGTGTGGCTTCCTCCTGTGAAAAATCCAGTTGATGTACTAGAGCTGGATTCTATGAAACATCCATTGTGGAGGACGCAGTGAGCAGCGGCTCACGATTGGCTTCACTATACGGGTGGGCACCGTACCATGCGAACCGGCTAGTAAGTCTTGAATTTTACCACCACCTGACACCAAGTGCAACCATGCATCTGATTGGTGCTCATGTGACTATATACTAGACGTACTGTATTAGTTACTACTTTATTTTTTGTACATAAATTTTTGGGGGCATAATTTTTGTGGATGGAGGCAACCACGAAATTTCCATGCGCACAATTCAATTTTCAACCATAATTACAGTATGTTGGAAACCCACCCAAAGGGCAGGTATTCAACTATTAACCTTAATCATTGTCTTTCAGCAATCGGATCTTTGACACATTCTTGCACAAGAAGCTCGAACTGATCTAATACAGCTGCATGTTGCAACTAGAGTACTATAGAGTACATATAATATTATACCCCATGCATGCTATCTAGCACTATAGAAACAAAAGTATGAACAAGAAGATAGGAATGAAAGCATTAAGTGTATATAATGTATCGTAATTTGGGAAATAAATGTGCTGTTAAAATAATGCGAATCAGCCCAAGGTGAGTCACTGAAATATTAATGCATGCTTAAATAATGCGGGAACACATCCATACACACATGCATAGTCGCAAGGTAATTGTTCAAGTGATCAAGCTACTGTTCATCAATATCAGCAAAAGGATTGAGATCACTGTCACTCTCAGCTATGTCCACTACCTCACAGGTATGACACACAGCACCCAGTCTGGCCGGTCCGGCCATGGCCGGATCGGTTTTTGCTGCTGGAACAAAATTCTGAATATTGAAGATTAGTCAGGCGTTGCGTGACCCCTCCTCACGCAAAGGTCAGGTTAAGTCTAATACAATGACTTGTCCACGCGGAATGCAATTATGCGCTGTGGAATGTAATTATTGCGCAACATTATGCCTCGCTTGTGGCCGCAAGTACGTGCGACGGCTCGCGACACTTACCTGATCTTTCATAATAGCCGTCAAAGGAGCGACAGCAAAGACTATTGATGTCCCTTCGACCGGCAACACCAGGCCGAACACTGTCGGCGGGCACGCGTAGTACAGGCTCTTGCTTGAAGTCGGTCAGCAAAACAGCAAAAGCATCCCTCCCAGAAACGATGCCAGACATGACCTGAAGTTGCTCTGGCTTCATGGTAGAATAACCAAGGCGCTGGATGGCTCCCGTCGCAGCGTATAACACTCGCTGGTCCAGCTCCGGTCTGCTGCCATTTGCGGACACGCGAGCAATAAATATTTCACACCTTTCCTGCAATCTGATTGGGCACACAACCATTGTGGCGTGCTGCACAAGTCAATGTATTAGACTTAACCTGACCCTTCCACGGCCGTTTCGAGTTGGCAACTTAGTTTTTAGTGGAAAATGGGAACCGGAACCAGACTAGCCGACGGAAGGAAGGGACTAAGGCGTTTTTAGCCCATTCCCTCTCGATTGCAGGCAAAATCGCCACAAATTCTTAATAGAACAGTGGAATTGGTAGTGGACAATGTGACTTTTAGGTTAAAAGCTTTGTATATGCCTTATGTTGCGTACGATTTTGACATACACTAGTTTCAGTTAACTGCTTGTAGCGCGTCTCTCGAAGTTTTCCTGGCATAGTGACTAACATGCAAAGATAGCCCGTCCATCGTACAACATTGTACTGGTGCGACTGTTCTGCTGCCTTTTTCCTACCATCCGCTTTAAGAGCAAATAAGTTATGTCAATGTATTGTATGCCGCATACACCGTGGTCTGCGCAGTACAACTTCCCGTTGGGCTCAAATAATGCCACAGCAGTTCAGAATGCCTATAGAATCATCCCAAACGAGCAGTATCCAGCATTACAAGGCAACGCTGCAGTGAATCACTGCAGTGTTGCACTGATTAGCGTATAGCGAGAAATTGCTGTATAATTTACGTACGTATCGTTGTACAATTTCCCGTGAGCTCAGATAATGCCGTAGCACTTCAGAATGCAAGCTGCTGCTCCTTTGGGACGACTCGATAGGCATTCTGAACTGCTGTGGCATTATTAGAGCTCACCGGGAAGTTGTACTGCGCAGTCCAGGGCGTATGCGCAATATAGCTTATTTGCTCTAAAAGCGGGTGGTAGGGAAAAGGCAGCAGAACAGTCGCTCCAGTACAATGTTGTACGGTGGCTGGGCTATCTCCACATGTTAGTCATTATTCCAGGAAAACTTCGAGAGGCGAGCTACAAGCAGTTGAACGTAAATCAGTTTGTGTCCCTGTTGTTACAAACGAAAGCCATTACAATTCTAAAGCCCAAATCACCTTACTTACTATCAAGCACACCGTTTTGTGACGTGTCACTGGTGATTTGGACTACAACCAAGGAGAAATGGGCTGTATACGCAGTAACCTCTATGCGAGGGAAATCTCGCTGCCGCGAGGTAGGTTTCCAAACCAAAACTAAGTTGCCACATTTTATATTGTAGAAACAGCCGTGCCTTCCGCGAGGAGGGGTCACGCGACGCCTGACTAATTGAAGATATGCATTTTAAACACACTTCCAAACTGGGAGGGGGGTACTGACCTAAGGTTAAACAACGTTCTTAAAGCAGAGTTGTCTTACAGTGTTGCAGGACGTAGTTTGAACAAGGAATAGCCAGATACTTAGCCCTCCAACCAACCTTAACGGCGCAGCCATTTACGGATGTCGCATGACGTTTTTGGCCGTTTTCTGATGCGTAAAATGGTGTGTTATACGATCGCCGTGCAAAATCAGACAGCACGGTAGCGCTTCAGTCATGTACAGCAGATTAATTTTATGCACACTTGCAACAGTTCCCACACCATGCATGGGCAGTTGTTACCTAGGATGCGGACTGGTACTGTACTCACCTATTACATATCACCCTAGGTAACAACTACCCAGGTATGGGAACTGTTGCAAGGTTGCATAAATTCGCTGTACATGGATGTATGCATGCAGCATGGTGGTACATGGGAACATGTACGTAGCTTGAATGGGCATATGCATGCAATAGGATAGTCTCCTGTGGCAACCCTTAATTGTTATTGCACACTCACATGTACACTTGCACTATAATACACAGGCGGAGAAACTGGGGATGGTAGCAAGACCACAAGTGCGGCAAAATGTTGGCAGATGTAGGGATGGTGAAAGCATATTCAAAGTCATGATCAGTGCATGTTAATGACCTGGGTTTTGCATCGACCAGCCCTCCTTGTTGCATGGACCAGCTGGCCCCCTTCTTTGCATGGACTGACTGACCCTCCTCCTGTTTTTGGAGGAAACATTTTCACACACCCTTTGCATTGATGGTGTCTTCTAGTCAAGGGTAGGAGAGATTTGTGCTGCCTAACGTCGGAGAGACAGCCAAAAACACTAGATTCAATTTTTAATACGCTATCTTCTTATTTCAATGCACTGTATTACCTGTTACATGGCACTTGATTGCCTTTCCTGCTGTAAAAGCCTGTTAGTTTATGTTACATTTAATCATACTCACTGAAGTGTTGATGGGCCTAGAATTGCTCCAAAAGTACTCACAGAACATCTAAATTTCAAACATTTTCCTGGGGGGCATGCCCCAGACCCCCTAGTTTGCGTCGCGCCATCTATGGCCTGACTGGCTTTTATCTTGGTGCTACGGCCCTGTGACATGTTAACTATGAAATACATGGACACTGGGTTCATACTGTCTACATAGTTAATACAGTGCAAGTAACAATAGAATATATGTGTAGCTAGCTAGCTACCTATAGCCTTTCTACTGTAGTGTAAGTGAATTCCTATTTTGTATATATGTTGGGCAGAACAGTCTATGACCATACAGTGTGGAACAATGCCAAGACGTAGTGTAGCTGCCTACGCCGTATCCACAATGCGTAGAAAGCACCACTTAGTCGGCAAATGCTGTAAACACCAGTGGTATTCAATCGATTTGAAGGAGCTGGAGCCAGTTTTTACCAGTGGCAACTCCTACGTGGCGCTTACAAGCAGCGCAGGTGCCTTGATGTTGAGATGTGCCGAAATTTGTGTCGACGACGACAACAACGACAACGACATAACCGATCACTTTACCCCTTGCGCAATCGCACGGGGTAATAAATCTTTCTATCTATCCATATATATGAATAGCTATAGGTTGCTCGCCACTGTTATTAGTTAGCAATAGCTACACACTGTCAGTAAACAGTACCTGGAGATGAGGCTTCGGCGGGCTCTCGTATACGTAGCTTGCACAATTGTACTCGCCATTCTCAGTTCAGTGTGCCTTCGAATGTCATTGGTAAACGTGGACATCACTGTGTTGAGAGATACTTCATTTGGCAAGGTAGGTTGAGCGACTTGTGTGTTGGTCTGACTTATCTTTTAGGCTACCTGTAGGGTGAGGAATTAGTATTCGGCCGGCATGAGAATTCTGTCACCCCGTTCAATTAAGACTCAAGCGCACCCACGGCTTTGAACTTGGCAGTCACAAAGGAAGGGCGGCTGCTACCTCGGACACAAATGGAGACAATCGTGACTACTACCCTTCTTGTGTGAGGCAGCCGAGAACGAGGTGGCCGAGTTCATGTAATTCGGCCGAAATCACGAGAATTCGGACAGCGACTGTGCTAGAACAAAGAAGGCTTTGTTTGGATTTTCCATGGTGTGAACATCAAGCCCCAACCATCCCCTTCTAGAAACAGAATGTAGAAGCTATAACGTTCAACTGTCGTGCGGCAGTGCTGTGAAACAATTGGGTGGGTGGGGTATGAGAATTCGGCCACCCACGCAACGGATATATGAACGCGTGCACCTAATATCCCATGTCCTAATCTCAAATTTTGCGACTCGGCGAGCAGTGAGACAGTTGTGCTTTCGATCTGTGCTTTTTAAAGCGTTCCTTCTGGAGTTTCCACAACCTTTCCCAGGTATGCGTCATTTGCGCCATGTTTTCATACTGCCGCAACAATGGGGGTGATACAAACCGATTGTATCACTCCCATTTTGTTATGAAGTAACTCTGCTTAGGTCAAGGGCCGTTTTGGCTATGACCAGTGATAACATCTAAAACTGAAAGTGCAGGACAAATGGGTTGTAAGGTAACCTGACCTACAAGGACCCTATATACATGGGTGCAACCATGGCTGTATATACCTGAGAGCAGTATAGCTACCTTACAATGCTTACAACCAAGAAATTGCATGGGCAGTTGAAAATGGAAGTTGCAGGGTTACATCTGCTGTCATGCCTATGCACTACATTAGCTTTCACGTACACAAAATGTTTTCCATTCATGTACTCATGCCTGCAAACAGCTTGCGTACCCTCAAGTACACCACAACTAGTCTAAGAATAGTAATATAGGTCCAGTGTATATAGCTACAGACTGTATAGCTATAGCTAGCTATAGAAGATGTCAATACACATTGACAACTGTGAATATACCTCACAGTATAATCTCATTCTACACCATAAGATCAGTTTGGCCTGCTTCCCTGTAGCTGTTTCCACCGTACAGTTGCATGCATCACCGCGAAAAGCCTCATTTGGTCAGATATTATCCTCTGCTCATCATTGCACAATCATGTGAATGTGAATGTGGCATGCAGTCAGTGGTACAAGTGCCCTACTGCCATGTGCCCCACCATGTATGAATTTGGTAGCTAGTGTTGGACAGTGTGCCCCACAACATTGTGGCCCATTGAATGTGAATGTGCCCTACTGCCGTGTGCCCTAACATATGTGAATGTGGCAGTTCTTGGTAGTGGTACCTTGCAAGAAAGCCCACCTTTAGTTGGCTTTCTTGCAAGCGCGTTACTGCCACATGTTCTATTGTATGTGAATGTGGTAGTCAGTGGTGGCAGTGGTACACCTGCAAGAAAGCCTGCCTCGGCAGGCCTTCTTGCTCCATTGCATCACATCAAGTCAGTGATTCCAATGCATGCATTCAGTGCTGAATACAGCAGTGCAAATATGCAAAGTGGTGCCTGGTGTCTGGAGTGACACAGAGGTGCTTCTTTCGATCGAAATGCGTATGGGAAAGGCCGCTCAGGCGGCAATTACCGATAACTGCACCTTTCGTTCAGAAATTCGGCGCCTACGCAATGGAAATTGTCTGTTGGAGACTACTATGTTTGTTTTCTGCCCTTCATTTGCACTGTCGCTGTAGCTAATGCTAACGGGAGCTCATGAACCGATGAGAGCCGATCCATACAACTGCCTCATAGAACGGTTCTCATAACCGGTTATGGAACCGTTCCACTAGTGTAAATGGGCTGTAAGATAGTAGATGCCATTTTTATTGGGCACATTCCTAAATCCCTAACCCTCGTCGCATGCACCGTAGGGTTACAGTAGCTGGGTGTGTGCATGTGGGTGTGTGTTCGTTTCGGCTTTTCCATACAGTAACGAATCCAACTAAAAGACCTACGGATCGTCTCATTGCTGTGAAACATTGAATTAAAATGAGCATTTTTTGTAGAACAGCCTCTATTCAAAGCTACAGAATTCACTTCAAAACTACTAGTGCACCAGACGCCATTTTGGTTGCTCTGGACCAAGTGGTGTTTTTGCCTGAAGGAAGGTATGTTGTTTGGCCTGAAGGAAGGAAGACCTCAAGGCAGTAGCCACTCCGTTGAGTGAGGTATTTCGTGCCTTGCAGAACCTGTTTCATTCTTCCCCCAAATTCCACTTGGTCCTATACTTTCAAAGCTTTGATTTTCATACTCACATTCTGGAAGTCATCAAGGATCTCCAGTGATGCAAGTGTTACAGTTTTGGATGCAATTGCATTATCAGATTTCAGCGATGCTACATCCAACTTGAGGTGTTGGCTGCTCTAAATATTTGCCATGGTGTTGTAATTGCTAGATTGCTACACACTGACTGGTTACCACCTCTAAAAATAGCATAGTGCACCATGATGTAATAATTGACCATATTGCAGAGTCAGCACTGTTGCCTTAATGCATGTCTTTAGTTTACTACAGTGTAAAAACAATTGCTATCATTTTCCCATGCCGTACTTTTAACTTATATTAATATCAGCTCTTATTATAGAACCAGACATTCTAATTAACATTTTGATTCAGAATAATTTATAACTTATTACGCTGAGGGTTTAACACTTCAGTGCCTTCATTTTAACAGGAATGCCTCATCAGCCAATGGCTGGTCTACCAGTGGGTCCTGTAAACAAGCACACAACAGAGAAACAACAATAATAGGAAAAAGAGGGGAAGTTTATAATTACCAAAAGTGATTGTCAAAGCAACTGTCATAGTTAAGATTGAAAAACATGGTTAATTTACATGCTAGACAGATAATAAATGTTCCTTAACACAAGCCTTAATTAAAAGTCTTCAATGTCTTGATCTCATGTAATCTCTCGGATAAGTTATTCTATTCTAGGCCTCCCTTAAATGCTGTGGCATTACGCCCAAATTCAGTTAATTAAGACTTTTCTAATATGCAGCTTTCTGAAACCGTGTGTAACACAGCAATTCCACATTTCTCATTTGTCTTAATATATATAGCTCAATAGATAGAGTGGAGCTTTCTGATGCACACAACGATGCATAAGAATAAGTACTCACGTCTTCTTGCTAAAGGCATCCAATTCCAAGTGTTGATCTATATGGGCTAGCTATACTTGTCTACTTGCATGTGTATATTTAGCTACATGCGTGTTTCTGTGTGTGTGTGTGTGTGTGTGTGTGTGTGTGTGTGTGTGTGTGTGTGTGTGTGTGTGTGTGTCTGCATGCACTTGATTGTGATTTTGGCAACTCTGAGAATGTGCAAAATGTTTACAAGGTACGTAAGTTAATGTACTGTGCCATTGTGTCAAAATAATTCTCATTCAATGCTCTGTTTTTGTTTTGTCTCATTTTAATCAGATTCCTGACACTGTTGGAGTTACATGTTCAGAACTGAAAGTGGGAAATTCTACACCCTACCGAAACAAAGAGCGCTGCTGCAGGGAAGCTGAAGCTAAGCACCTACCTGAGCTGTGTGGACAGGTCAATGCTAGTGCTATTGGAAATGAATCCCATGTACAAGGTTGCACTTGTCATGACTTCATGGCTTGCAAGACAGTAGTTCTCACTTCTGCATCATCAAATCACTGGATTGAATCACTGGATGGCATTGGATCTGTGCAGAACATAATGCCAGATATGAAGATCATCATGATGGACATTGGACTGACCAAAGAACAAGTGGAACAGCTGCAACGATTACGTAATGTTGAAATTCGAAAATTTCCATTTGACACTTATCCATCTCATGTGAGAGACCTGATGAAATATGCATGGAAACCATTGGCAATACAGAAGATACTAACAGAGTATGAAATTGTATTCTACATGGATGCAAGTATTAGGCTGAGGCGCCCACTTGTGGACATTCTCTTTCCAGACATACAAAAGTTTCCAATCCGAGTGAATGCCAACGGATTTTATGATGGAGCATTTGCCATGGATGAAACTTATAAGCATTTAGGGGTAACTCGTAAGCAAGTGGGAAAACGCTTTCAAAAGGAAGGAAATGTTCAATTATACCGAAACTGTTCCTTTGTACATGAGCGAGTAGTGTCACCTTTAGTTGACTGTGCACTTCATGAAGAATGCATCGCCCCAAGTGGATCTTCACCTTTTGGCTATAATTTTGACAAGTACAAGGAGCAAGTTAAGCAGATTGATACCATTGAGGAATTCGCCTACATTGGCTGCCATCGTTTTGATCAAAGTGCATTGACAGTGGTTTTAGATAGGGAGTTTCACTTTCCCAATGACCATTATGTGGTGGACCCTGCAGGCTACAGCGAGACCATGGAAATATGGAGGAATCCAACAAAGTGCTTTACTCTTTTCCTCATTGGTGATCATGCCAATAATACTCAAGAGTAATTATTCAACTGATGCAGAGGTGGTATATAGCCTATAGTATACAAAAGTAAAGGTAGTACATAGGACGTATGCAATAGCTATAATTATGTAGTCACTTTAACTGCAGTGAGGCTTGCCTGAAACACTATAAGTTTTGTAGCTGTGTTCTTTAAGTATTACGGCGCTGAGGTGTATATGGATTTGGCCCATTTCAAAATGGCGGCCGGAAGTGGTCTGGGTACGAGATATTATTGTTATACCCATCTGTTTTGTAGATAACTAGCACGTTTGTTTAGTGTTTAGCTACTAGCTAACAATGACAAGTATAGGCCTTTCTTTTGGCTGAGCAGCCCCTGCTCTATTTATGCTGTTTTGTCACTTTAATAATAATAATTATAATGCAAGAACAGACTTCTAGCAGACGTAAATCAGCCTGTGGCCATGCAGCCTTTGCATGCCCCCCATACCTCCTGAGTGCCGCCAATGAAGCCGGGAAGCTGGAGAAGTGTGGCAGCCTTGTCAGAGAGCCTTGAAGATGACCATGCAAGTACAGTTGCCTAGATTCAACCTACTCCTTCACCCCAATAGCTATTGAATCTTCGGGAGCTTGTAGCCCACTTACTTTGGAGTTCCTAAGGGACCTCAGCAGCTGTCTCAGGCAGGCTACGGGCGAGAAGAGCTCATTGACCGACCTACTCCAGAGGCTGTCTGTGGTGGTTCAAAGAGGCAATTAATGCAGCATTCGTTTTGAGAGCAAGTGCCCGCTTCTCCCTCCCCCCTCCCCCCCCCCAACTATCATTGCCCCCTATTGCCTGCATGTGAGCACATGCATGTGTGCTCTGTGCACTGCTTGTTCCTTATATTACTTAATTTCTTATTTACATAATATTATTTGTGTATTGTTCCATTATGGACTTTTAATTAACAGACTGTTTGATTACATAGGTTGTACTGCAATATTAGTAGTTTAGCATCATGCAACATGATATAATCATATTCATGGTTACCATAATTGTATTCATAATGTGCACACCAGCCGATACAACTGAAGGTGTAGGTGGTGGTTATAATTATAAAAATTATAAATATTATAGTATACTGTTAAGACATCCACTGCATGATTATAAACAATTTCTATCTCATTGTACCAGTTGGGGGCACTTTCAACACCAACTGGTCATGCATCCATCCACACTACATAAAGTGCTATTTACCCGTCCACTGTCACTGAGGACTAGCTACGTACGTATGTCATCACAGGAACTGCGTGCAGCTGTGTGCACACATCCCTTCCATATGAATACATGTCATAAAAGGGCTACACACAGCACACAGTGCAGTTTGGTAGATACAGTACTAGTGATGTACAAAACGATACAAAATTTTGTACTCTGTAATACGCATTAAAAGTCACATACTCTGCACAGTTACATTGTGCTTTAAATGGGTGTATAAGGGGCCAAGAGCACAATCATACAAAACTGAATTGTTACCCTTTCCACAAGCCATCCATTGAACTGGTCACTCCTCCTGTCTTGCCTGAAGCTGTGCTCTTAGCAGAGTCGAACTGACTCCTTTAGTGTATGGCACAAAATGCACCGGCATTAACTCCTCACAGAGGCGTCTTCCTGGAAACTGAGGCATATCATCTCCTCGTACATATAGCCCAGTCTGTCCGGTGTCAAGGTGCACGCAGCACTTGATGTATGGGGCGGGGTCAGTACTGGAGACAGCAAAGACCTACAGGCAAGTGGGTGGCAGATGAAGGATAAAACAGGATGAAGGGATTGAGGAAGGAGGAATGCTTGGGGGGGAGAAGCACGTCAAGAGCGCATTGCAACCTATTAAAGTCATCACTGATGGGGTAGAGGGTAGGGGAGATGTGATTGAGAAGATAGCGAGGTCGTGTGAAAGTTGTGGGAGTAAAAATCAAGTCTTATTCTGAGTAACCTGTTCAAACCTGTACAAACTGGTCAGTTGTACGACAACCCAACCCATTTGCTCCAGACACTTGCAGATAACTCTCCATACAAAGGCTAAATGCAGTGTTCTTAGCTCTATTTGCATTATTTATAGGATGCAGGGTTTTAATTAGGCAGCTATGCAGTGGTCATGTACACTCACAGCCTCCACTGCATTAAGTGCGTACATCAGTACATTAATGCTATCCTTTATAGTAGGAGGGCAGTTTGTCAAAGCATATACAGAACAGTGCACCTTAAAGGGCACTATCTTTAGCAAATTGTTGTAACTGAAAAGATTTTTGTATAGGCAAAAGCTTTTTACACAATAACTTGGAAACACTAAAATTTGTATCTGTCAATCTTGGACTTCTCAAACTGTTAAATTTAAATGTCGCTAACTTTGTAGCCTTAAGCCTTAAGGTATAAAGAAAAGCGAAATATTTAGTTTCAACACATTGTCAAGATGAAACAAGCGAGAATTTTGAATAATTCAGAATAATGTGCCATCACACTTGCCTGGTCAACATGTTTCTTTACATTCTCCATTCTCTTTTCGGTGTTGTCTATCGGTTTCCTGTTCTTTAACTTCACAATGCTCTCGTCAGTGTGAACACCAACAATTAACTACATGTGTGAGTATGAGAGAAGAAGTGAGAGAAGTGGAGGGAGGAACAAGAACGATGGGGTGGGAGGAGGAATGAAGGAGGGCAGAGAGGGAGGGAGAGGGAGGGAGGGAGAGGGAGAGTGTGAAATTGCAGCGAAGGAGTCCAATTGTTCACACATGCACACATGCACACACACACGCACGCATGCACACACACACACACACACACACACACACACACACACACACACACACACACACACACACACACACACACACATACACACACACACACACATTCATACACATACATACACACACAAACAGACACTATCCACAATACATAGAAAATTACAATCAAAGACACAACAACACACACACCCTCAATCACACAATGACCGTGCACCATTGACTATTGAAAGCAGAGCAATAACCCAAACACACAGCATGCACTCACCTCCTTTCCAAGCAGTCTCATTCGTCTAAAGAGGTTCCGATGGCCTTCGTGAAGGAGATCAAAGCACCCAACTGTGTATACCTTGTCAACCTTGTCATGTTGCTTCAATTCGGCAGATTCCAACACCTTAGGAGATCGCATCATTGGCTCACTGGATGACCGTGTGAAATTGAGAGGGGTATGGACTAGCTCATTGCCCTAAAGAGGAAGGAACACCACAAGATGACATATAGATACATACATGTAGATACACTCGTGCCTACATTAATGCCTAATACCTACAGGTTGGCTGTAGCTAGTGAAATAGCAATCAAAAGGAAGCTGTGACTCAGGAGAACAGGTGAGGAAGGAAAATTTGCCACATGCACAGCTGAGACTGGCTCTGACTTATACATACTCTAACGCAGAGTTTTAGCAACCAATCTAACCAGCAGCCCAGCTGGTGTGACAACTCTCCCTCTTCACCTTCAGAAGGCCAGTACAGAACGATGGCATGGTTCAACTAGTAATACATAACTTGCACTAGATTACACACTAGATGACATATACATACACTGTTACCCACTGTGTATTAGCCCTACCACCCTGCTACCCTAGTACTGGTGTCTGATTGAAGCAAGGGCATTAATAGATATAAACAAGAGTAGATAAGAGATGAGAGTATGCAATGCGAATCCCTAGCTGTGTGCATAACAGCATTTTTCTAAAATGACATAGCAACACGTCACATGTGGAAATGGTAATGCTGTTTAACATTCTGATGAGCTGTAGCTGTTCCCGAGTGACCCAAATCCACACTTGCTGTCCTGGTCCTTTCTTGAGGGCACTGCAAAGGTGTCCTGGGCATCACTGAAGCTCATCACTAACAAATCGAAGAGCTGCACAATTGATGCCAAGTACATACAGACTGGCGGATTGAGTTAACAGTATTCATTTATTACATGAGAATATTAGGTAGCGTTATCATGCCCACGTGTGACATGTTGCTGCGTCATTTTAGAAAAATGCTGTTACGGGTGCGTATACAAGGTTGCATACTGTCATCTGTTATCTACTCTTGATATAACGTAAGAGGCTTTCCATTCACATTTCATTCATGTTCTTACAGTTTACTATACATTGTGACATCATATTACATCATCATAATGGCTGCTTGAAACAAGGTGACCAATTGAAAGAAAAATCACGGGGAAACGGTGGGCTCCACTGTACATCAAATGTTTGGACAAGGGGAGGCTGGCTGCTTTAGACAGGTGGCTGCATTATACAGTGACCACTATAGACAGGTTCCACTGTACATCAAATGTTTGGACTAGAGGAGACTGGCTGCTTTAGACAGGTGGCTGCATTATAGAGGGACCACTATAGACGGGTTCCACTGTACATCAAATGTTTGGACTAGGGGAGGCTGGCTGCTTTAGACAGGTGGCTGCATTATACAGTGACCACTATAGCCAGGTTCCACTGTACATCAAATGTTTGGACCAGGGGAGGCTGGATGCTTTAGACAGATGGCTGCATTATACAGTGACCTCATTAGACTAGCGTCCACCTCCAAAGTGATCCACTGATACACAATGGGGTTCACCAGCAGAGGGCTGACATTCTCAGAGACTGAAGGGGAGGGCAGTGCACTGGTGTGTGCGTGTGCATATGTGTGTGAAGCTGCATCACAAGAAAAGTGTCCAGAGTGCACAATACAACAAGTATTTCGAGTTAAAAAACTCGTGGGGCGCCAGGGCGCCCCTGAACCTCGAACTACTTGCTAGCAATTTTCCCATGTACGTTCAGTAAATCAGATAGTTGGGGGTACAGTATTGTTGTTGGCCTGAAAGATACATCAAGACACACTAGACCGTTGGGTTTGCAAGAGTTTCAAGTCTCCAGAGCAGCCAGTCATATCCAGTGAAAGCATCCCTACCAAACTGTCAAATGTTTGCCTACTGCTTTTTGATCTATATGACATTCTAAATGAGCAATTGTTACTTTGTGCCTGGAGGAGGAGTGTGCTGGCTAAAACTATGATGACTATATGAGCGAATCATGGCTATAATTATGTGTCATGACTCGCTGGTCCTCCATTATTGGCCTACGGGTCACTAGGCTTCTGTTGTATTTAGGGCTGTACCTCGCAGAAAAACAGTTAAGTAAGCTTCCTACCACAATAATATTACTTAAACATGTTCTAGAAACACTTTGCGTTCTTTGGATACACGGCGAAATCTAAAGAGAATGGTTTTGAGCCTAGCAAACAGAAAGCGTCGAGCGCGCGGCCATTTTACAATGTCCGTCAGTGATAATTGGAGCTGTATCTCGCAGAAGAGACGTTCCTTAGGCTTTTTATTAGTATCACTCTATTAACACATGTTTATGACCACATTTCGTTCGATTCAAACACGGCGAAACGTCATTAGAGAGGATTTAAAGCTTCGTAAAGAACAACGTGAGCGCCGCCATTTGCAAAATGACAGAAGTATATATACGAACATGAAGCCATACGAAGACCTAAATCTGAAAACAATATAGGGGCGCCTTCGGCGCCCCAAAAAACAACTTTGATACATTTCTCTGTATAATTTGAATCAAGCTCAAATAGTACAATTTAGTATAAACACTCACTGTGCTGCTGTCTTCCATAATGCTGGGCTGGGGGGTGTCCTCCTTTTTAGGAGAGTGGCCCCTCCCCTTCCTCGCTTCCAACTTGAACACTAGGCTCTTGTGGGCAAACCAGGAGCTGAGGACCAGTGTTGCTATGGCAACCACACCCACTAGGTGGAGAGATGAGATGGGGTGGGCTCGGTGAAGGTCAGAGTGGCTAGGGCAGAAGTAGTGTATATGCTGCTCTGCTGAAATCACTAGCTAAGACACGCACTACAATCAGATCTGTTGGCAAGCAACGGCTTTCTTCACCAGTGACCTAATACAGTTATAGCACTTTCAGTAAAGGAGTATGAATATAGAAACGTCATGTGAGGCATACACTGAAAAGAAGGAAAAGCTCCGGGCCATTACATTGACTTGTGCGACTACTCCATATCACTACACTTCGCACATGTTTCACTGCGGAAGTATAACATCTGACTAGATGATCAAATGACTTGGTTAGTGATCTTCAGAAATGATTCAACAAAAGACAGTGGATATTGACTCATTCATATCACACGCTGCTATTCTTGCTATCCATCACTCTCATAGTTCACTTTGAAATTTACCGTACAAACTCTGATCCATATCAGCTACATGTACGCACTGTCTCTAGCACCCTCACAAACACACACTCATACATCACACTCCAACTCATCCACTCCTCACTCTCCCACTCTCACTCCTCCCACTCCCACTCTCACTCCTCCCACTCCCACTCTCACTCCTCCCACCCCCACTCTCACTCCTCCTACTCCCACTCTCACTCCTCCAACTCCCACTCTCACTCCTCCCATCCCCACTCTCATTCTTCACTGTCCCACTTTCACTCACGCCACGAGTCAATTGGATTCCCATAAGCCATTGCCAGACAGAGGAGTGCCTGAGAAGTGGCCAGTAGCTTCTCCTTCAGTTTACCAGACATCACGGCAGCCACACTCGCCCCACTGCCAGTGGGACCAAAGTCACTAACAATGGACAATAAAACACATACTGTACACTTGTGTGTGTATGTGTGTGTGTGTGGGGGTGTGTGTGTGTGTGCGCGTATGTGTGTGGTGTGTGTGTGGGGGGGTGTGTGGTGTGTGTGTGTGTGTGTGTGTGTGTGTGTGTGTGTGTGTGTGTGTGTGTGTGTGTGTGTGTGTGTGTGTAGTATGTGCATGAGATACCATCATACACTGGATGTACACACACATTCAATACATGTGACGTTGCTTGCCCACTCACTGCGTGTACTTGACGTGGAAGTAGTCCCCAGTCCTCACCACACCCAGTGCCACCTCATAACCAGCGGACACAGTGAATGTGGACGAGAAGACGAGGAGTTGTAGGAGGGACATCTCATGTAGGGGGGAGAGTAGAACGATGGAAAGGGCCACTAGGAGAAAGACAACCTGAGGGGGAGGGGGTGTGGAGGGGAGGGAGGCAGGGGAGGGGAGAGGTAAAATGATGTTGAAATGCAGACGCTAAATTTGACACAGTTGAAGAATCACAAACAGGCAGAAAGATGCAAGCAAATTGAGTGCAAGACACACATACACACCACACTCACTAACATACACACACTATTTCTGCACCTTATCACACACGGCATCCAGGTATCCTCCCAGTACAGGGTCATCAACAGGACCATAGATCCTACGTTGGGTCTTGGCAACAATCCCATCAAGATGATCAAGAAAGTCATGGAACACGACCAAACCACACGCAGTCCCATTCCAGTTGTACCTGTGATGGGAGGGGGTGTGGGGGGATGGAGATGAGGGATGGAGGGGGTGTGGTGGGATGAGGGATGGAGGGGGTGTGGGAAGATGGGAGATGGAGGAATAAACAGGAGATCATACTGCTTGCATACAAATGAACATGAGAAGAAATACTATCGCTAAAATGCTCACGAATAAAAATGTATTGATCATATAGGTACATATTATAAAGTTCAAATATTTGTTGCTAAGCAACCCGATCACTACGGGCAACCTGTGTTTACTGTTGGTCCTTAGCAAGCAGGAAGAGATTTAAGTGGCCAGAAAATCAAATATTCTAATGAGAACATTCTCTGACAATTTTTGGAATGTCAATATTATGCAAAATATTAATGCCCAATATATATACTAAAGTATGTAACTGTGTACTAAAGTGCATTAATTTGCCAAGGTAGCACATTTGTGATGTCATGACAGCACAATAGACAGAGAAAGGCGCCCTTACTTCAGTGCCAGTCCAACAGGGAGAAACAAGAGGGTCCGAGCAAAGGTGACATTGTTGGCTGTGAAGACGTCAACTCTGTGACCAAAAAGGTTCATTCTCCTAGGGATTTTGGCCACCAGCGGAGACAGGAGCACGTGGAGTGGCCCATACACAACCTTCTCATAGGCAATTACCTGAGGAAATGGAAGAAGCATTTTTAAAAACTTTCAAAACATTGTGAATTCCAATCAAATGCGAGCAGTTCACTGAGAAACAAGGGAACAACCCAGCTGCACTGAATAGAGCACATTAGGGCTACAGAAGAGGTAATTGAATCATCACCATTGCTATAGTGCGACCTCTATACAATGGACACCCTGAATTCAGGACACCTCTCTAATGAGGACAGTGCCTACTGTCCCAGCTACATAGAGGTGTGTACACCTCTTACTTTGAGTTACCTCTCACTTTAACCACTGCCAAAGTATCCCGAGCATTTCATGTCAGTGCTTTAGCTAAACTGTGAGCTTATGTGGGACACTAGTAAACTATTGGGTGTTAAGAAGCTGTGTTCGTCGTTTCTGTTTTGGTTTCAAAGTCCCAAAACGTCAATACTATTCTAATGTAGTTGAAATACCAAAGACAGATGCACTGACATTGTATCCACAAACAGTTATCATTTCATTAAAAACAATTGTATCAAAATGCCCCCTCTATACAATGCACCAGTAGTAAAGAGAAACTGCTCATGACCACGTTGCAAATGTTCAAAGCTCAAGTGTTACTGAATGCAAAGTTCCCCATACCCAATACAATCGTGGGACCACTCCACATCGCACCATACACTTCAATACACTGCCTGTATCACTTGCACAGAGTGTGCAGTGAGGTGGTACTACATAGCTATGCTTGTAAAAGAAGACAGATGATCACAGCATGAAATCTACAAGAACTGAAAAGACTAACAGCTGTACAACTACTGGGTTGTGTGTTTGTATAATGCAGCCACCTGTCTAAAGCAGCCAGCCTACCCTGGTCCAAACATTTGATGTACAGTGGAACCTGTCTATAGTGGCCACTGTATAATGCAGCCACCTGTCTAAAGCAGCCAGCCTTCCCTGGTCCAAACATTTGATGTACAGTAGAACCTGTCTATAGTGGTCACTGTATAATGCAGCCACCTGTCTAAAGCAACCAGCCTCTCCTGGTCCAAACATTTGATGTACAGTGGAACCTGTCTATAGTGGTCACTGTATAATGCAGCCACCTGTCTAAAGCAGCCAGCCTACCCTGGTCCAAACAGCACTAGCACAACAATACACACAGCACACCACTACATTGTAGTCTACCTGCATTACATTGCCACCACCCTTGGCCCACAGGTCACAAGAGGAGTGCCATCACACAATGACCACAATGACATCACAGTGCGGGTGAGATCAAATCATGCTAGCCAGCAGTGATGAGACCCATAAGAATTGTATTTTGTCATTTCTGCAATTATGGGGTGCACACAGTGTCTGCTTCTGTATATACACAGCACATTACTACAGTACACTAAGTGTGCCCACTCCCTAAGGCATATAAAAGACATGCGTAATCCAGTACATACTGGTAGCCAATGGTTGAGATAGTGGTCCATCATGGATCAGTTTCTGTACAGGTAATGTTGCCCTAGAATCGCTGTATCATAGAATATCAATCCACACGGGCAATACGCTTACGTGTACAATCGACCAGCCAATCTCAACAATGTTACAACCTTACACAACACGCCACTAAATTAACCAACTAAAAGTAATTAGGGCACCATTAGTACGTTAATACCAGCTATTCTCTTTACTACATTTCACCTAGGTATATAGCTATTATAATATTATGTGCATGCAAATAAGGACCCACATTCCTAGGGATTCTCGCCCATATGAGACTGCTTGATTAATTTACACTACTACAAATCGTATTTAATTTAGAATGAAGGATGTGGGTGTGGTTGAGCCTTGTGTGCGGCCGTGCGTCTGTCTGTACGTGTGTGTGTGCGTATGTATGGCGTGGTAGAGGCTCACCATCCACTCCAGAGGTCTCTCCAGCACTGACACCATCAGGACAAACACGGAAACGAAACCAGAATGGACTTCACTCGCCATGATCGCGCCTAGTTTGCACCGGGCGCCAACTCCGCACGCGGAAGAGTAGTCCAACCTTCTCGCTCTGCCCTCTCGAGCCGTAGGCGTGCCTCTAGACGCAGGTCAGTGCCCCACGACAACCGCGATCGTGGTTCAGTGGTGGACATCACATAGACCATTTTCCCGAGGGTCACGTGCGATGACGTCACCAGCCCGGTGTAAGGCAAAAGCTGTAGGGGACAGTATAGTAATTATACGCGTTGTTGTAGTTATAGTCTAGTTGCAGTAACGTAATGATGATCGCGATGGAGGTGGATGCTCTAGGTGAATCTCTGAGGTCTACCATGGATGCGCAGTCTCTTTGAAAGAGTTTGGAGAGTGCTACGGTGCCTGTGCTGCAGAAGCTACGCAAGATATTAAAAATAACCTTTAGCAACAAGAAGAAACAGGAGCTCATCGATGTCCTTCTAGGATACGTGGCCACGCACAGCCTATTTCTCTTCCGCAACTCCAGCAGGACCAACTGATGGCACTTCAGAAGGTGATGCCAGTACCTTGGGCTGTTTCCTCTGCCCGCACCTTTTCTGATATCTTTTGCTCTGACTTGCACCAGTTGCTTCTGCATGTTCCAAGCTCCTTTCTTAATGTTAACAATTGTTAGAACATAGTCCACGCCACTGGGATCCTCAGAAGGTTTGCCTTCTACAAAGTGCTTTCTACAAATGCGCATCCCTGATGTGGGCCACCAATCGACAGCACGACGACAGCAAACTCCTTTGATCCACAACTTCGTTCTCTCTTCATCAGAGAGAGGAAAACGAAATAATCCATATGGACATGACGGGACATCCCGATTTGTGCAGCTGTCGGCAGCACAAGAAGACGGCATGACTGACAATAAGCGCCTTCGGAAGCGCATTTCGGCTAGAATCCGGTACTTCTGCCGCTCGTTCTTCGTAATATAGCTAGCTAAAAGGAGCCAGAGATTTTGACTTGACATGCTTTGAGAGCAGGGCAATATAGGTTAGATCTGAAAAGAATGCACGCATAGCTATCTTCCTTGCGCTAGGAGGCAGAGAGCGAAGCGACCGAAGTCATGTAACTTCGCGGCCACTTCGCTCTCTGCCTCCTAGCTAGCTATGCATGTGCCCTAGCTACCTCTTGTGCATTCATTCCTTTCTGATTCAACCCTGTATAACATATTTTGGTTCGCTCTCAAAGCATACCCAGTTTAGAGCTCTGGGTCAGCTTAACTACGAAGAACGAGTGGCCCAAATACGCACTCTAACATATTATCGCTGGAGCTTTTGCCTTACACGCTCGCGGGCAGCATATCACGTGACCAATGTGACAAAGGTCTATGACGATCGGTCATATGATTATTACTCGCTCCAGGCAGATCGTAACTAGGCCTATAACTAAGCGCCAGGGGCGACATAATGCGGGAGGATCTAGCAAGCTAGACTACCCCGCCTCTCCGTCCCCGTTCTAATTCTGGGCAGAAGTGGAATTGGGGCTTAGAAAG